>VZRU01016784.1:117780-145615 GCA_013398155.1 Pedionomus torquatus | reverse complement strand
GGGGGAGGCCCGACCTGTCTGAGCTCCGCTCGGGATTGGGGTTGGCGCGGCCCGACCCCCGCCTCCTTGCGGGCTGAGGGCTCCGGGTCCCCGCTCCGGGGTCGGACCGGGTCGCGGCGCTCGCTTGGAGGGTTCCCCCGCGCCGGGAACCCGCTCTCCTGCTCAAGGTCAGCCTGGGCCGGGGTGGAACCGCCGCCCGGAGATGGGGACGCTCTCGTCCCGCCGGGTGCGGACCCCGTCGGTGCTGGCGGGGGGCGGCCCGGCTCGGTGCCTCCTGCCCTCGGCCCTTCCCGCAGTGTTGTGCCGGTGGGCTTTTCTAGCCGGCAAGGAAAAACGTGAAAAGAGTCCTGACCCTTCACACAAGGTTATTCGTGACTAGGGAACTTTCCTGTTATAGGTAGACAAGCTATATATGGAAGTTCAGTTGGCTCTTCAAAAATTTTCTATATTTAAATGCAGTGGGGAAGTTGCTTTGGCTGAGGACAGATTTTTCCTGCTCTTCAGACGTGTTTATCACCTTGATACTTTTTAGATCGCCCAGGGATTCTATATATTCAAGCCCAGGAGCTATAGCCTGTGAGTAGAAAGTGTGTTGGAGAATTCCTAGGCTCGTAAGCCATACGTAGAGTTCTGTAAACGAGCAGGACACCTTGAATAGGTGACCTTGAAATTGTGATACTGACCTCTGTGTGTGTTCTTGGTCTAGTACTGAAAATGGGAGATATTGAGAAGGGCAAGAAGATCTTTGTCCAGAAATGTTCCCAGTGCCATACAGTTGAAAAGGGAGGCAAGCACAAGACTGGACCCAACCTGAATGGCCTATTTGGGCGCAAGACTGGACAAGCTGTGGGCTTCTCTTACACGGATGCCAATAAGAATAAAGGTAAACCTAAAGCTGCCCTTATGACTTACTACAGACAAAAATACTCAGTTCTCGGTGATAGTTGTAGAAGTACTGAAATCTGCCTGAAAGTAAAGTAATACGGAGGGAAACAATATAAATATGTGAATTTATTTTTTTTTAAAGTCACTAATTACTCTTTTCTTCTTTCTAGGCATCACCTGGGGTGAGGATACTCTGATGGAGTATTTGGAAAATCCAAAGAAGTATATCCCAGGAACAAAGATGATTTTTGCGGGTATCAAGAAGAAGTCTGAGAGAGCAGACTTAATAGCATACCTCAAAGATGCCACTTCAAAGTAAAAGTTATCTGCTGCCTTATTTATTTTGCAAAGGAGATGGCAATGGAAATGTCTGTGATGAGATTGGTTTTTAAAATTTCTATTTTCACATTTACTGTGTCTTACCTTAAAATCTGTCTCACCTGTCAGATAAGGTGGGTCACTGGAGTACACGCTTGTTTGGCAGCCATTAACTTAATGGAAACTATGTAATTGGGTTGATTCAAATGACTATAATGTTCGGTCATTCTTGATCATAAATTAAAAAAAAAAGTAAATAAACATTTCCTGCCTCTTCATTGTTTAAAAATATATCTAGTAATAATCAAATGAGTAATTATGAACAGCATAATAACTTTGACAGCCCAACTCTGCCAGATTAAAAAGCACAGGGTGGTTTTTGGCATCTTCCACCATACATCTTCTGTTACATAACTTCAAAGATTTTTTTAAAGAAGCAAAATCAACAAAGGCTAAAAAAACCCCAAACAAGACAGTATTTTTCTAAATTTAATTAATGCTAGGTGTTGTGGTATATATTAATCTGTCTAAGGCTTGCAATAAGAATTCATTTCATTTGACTTAAGTACTATTTGTGAAATGGCAGTTGTGCCCAGCCACTTTTCTTTTCCCTTGGGGAAGCATGTTACCTGATTTATTCAGCCTTTGTCAGCTGCATGCACCAGTAGAGTATAACTCCCCTGCAGAAACATCTTCAGTTTTTTTACATGGCATTAAAACTTTTTGTTCAGTAAATCTTCCAAAACCTGCCATTCTTGATGTAACAAATAGAACAGAGAAACATCTTGTTCTGGAAATGCAAGTACTAAAGACCAAGTGAGAGTTATTAAATCTTCTTATTCAGCAGATGCATTCACTTAATCTGCCATTTCAGATGAAGGGGTATGAGTGCTCTGGTAGACTAAAAGGAAACAGTCTTCCTCTGTGCCTGGCTGTAGCTGACATCGTTACTTCTGAAGGTTCCGTTTCGCACAGTGTAAAGCGGTGTTTTTAATGTTTTAACTGCATTTTTTTTCATACTAAGTGAATTGTTCAGATGAATGTATTTACTGTGTATCAACAGTAAGGCATAACTCAGAGCAATCGATACTGTAAATTAAAAAAAAAATTAAAAATCTTGTTTGCTGTATGTGTCTGAAATTAAGTGAAAAGCAGTGGGACTGTAGAGAAAAGGAGGGTGCCAAGCTTTGCATCATTAGGAGACAGGACAAGGAAAAGCTCAGCATGAAAAAATGTAAATGTTAATGGAGTTGGTTTGAGAAATACTTACGTGTGTGGTAAGGTTAGAAAGCATTCTGGACTAGAATTAGCAAAGCTAAGCTTCTCCACCACTCTTCAGCAGCACTTCTGTGTTTCCTGAGTGGGACAGGAGAAAAGGTAGCTTGAAAGCTGTAGCTGTGCTGTGGGTGAGTTACATCAAGTAGAACAGTGCGCTTAATGACCGAGTTATGTGGAATTAATAAGCAGGAAAAATTAAGGTTACTAACAAATTGTTGAACTGTTGCAATGTGTCTTGTGACTTATTTAAAAACTAAATGTGAAAGCAGCATTTCCTGCAAATAGGAAGGCAGATTTAATACTAACCAACAGCAGCTTCTTTACTAAAAGCTTGTTAAGAGATCAAGTCAAGTTCATGACTTCCAATTCTCATGAGTGATGTTCATCAAGGCATCTTTATGGCTGAGCAGAATTAAAATTTCCCCGTGCCAGAATCCCGAGTGAGTAGTTGTAGACACAAACAGAACCCTCCCCAGCTCTGCGGTCTTCTGAAACGATTAGGGTGGATTGCACAGGGAGAGTTGTAACACTTACTGCTCTGTTGGCACCTTTAGAAGATGACACAAAACTTTTGTGACTTCTAAGCTGCTCTTTTTCCCTAGTTGAGCTGGAGAAGAAATGGACTGTTGGAGAAGAGGATTTTGTGGTAAGGTGGCGTTTAAATCTGCACAGGCAACTGTTTACAAAAAGTCAGTTATCCGTCCTCAGAAGAAAGTGGAGTGATCCTTTCTCTGAAGTAAGTAGGGGACACAGTTTAGGTTGGCTTGTTCAGTCTGTCTGTAACTCAAGGGCCTTGGTGCAATGACAAGTGCAGCTTCTGCACACCACTGAAGACAAATAGAACTTTTTAATTCTAGATCAGAGGTGTGCCCTTGTGTACATTTTGGGGAAAAGACCCTTCTAACCTTTGAAATTGCCTTTTTCTCTGTGTGTGTGCTGCCCTAGACAGCAACAACTTGTAAGATTTGCTGTAGCCATTTACCGGTGGTCAAACTCAACGCTACAGTTGTTCTGCTGGAGGATCAGCGAAGTGAGAATATTGAAATGGAAAAAAATTAAGATTAGCATTTGTGGAGATAAGTATTAATGCAAGTGCCTGGGTGGGTTTTTTGGAGGGTGGGAAATGTCAGAGTGGGAGACGGACCCAGAGTAACGATGGA
Source organism: Pedionomus torquatus (assembly GCA_013398155.1). Classification (NCBI taxonomy): domain Eukaryota; kingdom Metazoa; phylum Chordata; class Aves; order Charadriiformes; family Pedionomidae; genus Pedionomus; species Pedionomus torquatus. The sequence goes on along the minus strand of VZRU01016784.1, from coordinate 141,974 downwards.
GTTTCAATATGAGTATGATAGTTCTCCTTTTTTCTATGCACTTACAAAGGTTATATAGGTATCCAAAAAAAGCATGCGATGACAAACAATCTGTCATTGCTTCATGGCTTTTGTCCGCTTGTCTCAAGCTGTTACATGACTGATAGAGCGTTGCTGCCCACACGAAGGACTCTGTCTTCACTTTCCAGACTTAGTTCTGCCTAACTTGTTTATCAGTTCGTTACTTCCCTCTCCAGGTGGGATCAAGGACAAGTTGCTTTGCCCTTTTTACATCTAGTTGTGCAGTTATGGTTTGCTAAAAACTGGATTGCACATACCAGTGAGATCACTTAGCCAGCCTTCCACAGGGAAGGAGACATCCCAGACTGGTTGTGGAATCAAGCTTTAGTTCCTTGATTTGTAGTTTTACAGAGTAGGAAGAATTGGTTTTGCCTTTGTTTTACAACGTGACAAGTTTAGAGTCTTTCTTTCCCATAACGATATGTGTCCAGATGTTTGGTGTTTCAGTAGTTTCTTTACAGTTCTAAATCAGGGAATCAAGGCACTGTCGCCAAAAGTTACACCATCCTTTAAAAACAGTTCTTGGCTGTGAGTTTATGGATCTGATGGGACATGCCTTGAGAACTGATCTTGTAATATTTTCACATAGAGTTATGCAAATGCATGAAGATTGTCGCTGTCAGTAATGATGGGGGGAAAAGGTAAAATTCCAAAGGACACTTTTTCACAGTATCACTTTTCAAACCCAAAATGAGACAGGTAGGATACTTTTAAAACTATAGAAGTTCTTATTAGGCAACCCAGTGAGATTTAGTGATAACGAAGCTCTTTTTTTGTTTAGTCTTAACAATTCAAATGTAATCACTCTACAAACAGCTAAATCTGGGAAAGTTCCATTTGTAGCCATTCACACAATTCTAGACAATTGCTTCAGTTAAAGATCTATTCGTTTTAATAAATGTAGTCTTGTGGGCCATTATATAATGCTTTTTTTGATATAAAATACGGTATCAGTGATCAAAATTGATACATTATGCTTCTCTTACGGGGGAGAATAGAAATGAAACAGCTAATGGGTAAGAACTATTAGATATTCTAGTCTCTCAAAGGCCATTAAAGTGCACGCATTTACCTCTGTAGTAAGCTTTTATTTTGCTTTTAGATAAAATACATTTGCGTAAACAAATATCTATAAAACCATTTGCCTTTATCTAGACCACATCCTAAAAATTCTTCCAGGGCCAAAGCCAAGAGAAATCCATGTTACTGCATATAGGATGAGTTGAACCGTTTCAAACAGATGCCCTGAAAACCAGGCTATTCTGGGAGTGGAGCAGCCCAGGGCTGGCAGTAGAAAACATTAACCCTGGGGAAGGGTGTGAGATCCCATCCCTTTCTAGCTCTGTAGCAGCTGAGTCAGGACTCCAGGTAGTTACCACCTTCTGCACACCATTCAGAGCTTGCATGGAGGTAAGCAGGAAGTTCATTGTGTGGTTTTTCCCAAGTTTTTTTTTCTGATCTGAAATACAAAAAGAAAATGAGGTGATCACCTTTTGAATAATCGCTTTGGGTTAGAGGTCTCACAGGAGGTAAGAGATGAGGATGACACATTTGCTTCTGTGACAAGATACAGATTCGCCTCCCCAGATTTCCAGAAGGCTTCATTAACCACCAGACTGAATGTGTTTGCTGAGAAGAAGATGCTCTGTAGCTCTGTCAGAGCTGTCATTATGCAAAAGGAGAGCCAGAAGGAAAATGAGCAAAGCTAACTATAAAGTAATGTTCAAAACACATACCTTGGAGCCAGGGAGAAGGTGTGTTCTTTCCAGGTTGTTTATGTATTTGATTTTAAACAGCCTTGGATAAAAATAAACCTGGCAGCGGAGATCAGAAGTCATTACTCTGCTGGTTTTACATCTCATTAGTGCTGTTCACTGCAGCTCACTCTGGCAGCATGGGCCCCTGCCTTGTTCTTTTCAGAATCACCCACTCTCCTCATGCATCTTCCCTTTCCTCATTCCCTGTGTGTCAAAACATACTATTTATGTGCTGTCCCTGTCTCACTACAATGTCACTCTTGGTCATAAACACTCAAAAGCTGTTGACGAAAACATTGAGTAGTTTTCTCATCATTACAACGATCTGCAGAAACTCGCTGCTAGAGTCCCTGTTCAGCCCTGAGTGGTGACACCTTCTTGAGATGTCTGATGGTTCTTAAGGTGAACATTGTCTTTCACTGATCTCTTTTAGTTCTAATTTAATAGAGCTAACTAAAGCAGGTGGAGTTTTACGTGGCTTTTACCTGCACTATGTTTCAGGTGTGGTTTTTTTACTGAAATGTGGGTCGACGATGGGAGAACTCCCTGATGTGTAGTGTTTCCAGATGAGTAGGGAAAATTCACCACACACACTGCATGTCAAAAATACTGGCATTGCTTACGTGTCTCTGGTAGCCTCAAGAATCTGGTGGTGTTACTCAGGTTTCATTGCAGAAATGTCCCTGTGCTGACTGTAAACAGCCTTTCCCTGAAAGCATCTCCTGCATTTCTTCTGCTGCTGCCGATCCATTGTTTGGAGAGCAAAGAGGAATGGAAATCAGACTTCTATATATCTTGCCATGTTTCCTGTAGGACTCTGTAATTTTATTTCTAATTGTTCTGCCGGTTTACCTGCTATTGATGATCTGGAGTTCCTCCAATGCTTTCTTTAAAGGAAAGGTATCACATTTTCAGTTCCACAAATTTTTGCCATAGTGAGTGATTTTAATTCTAATTTCCATATACAAATTATCACGTTACCTTACCCATCCGATCTCTCTCTTAGTTTTTGGTGTTACTGTTGCAATTTGTACTGTCTTTGTTTTGGCTGAACTGCAGGCAGCTTTTTGTACCTTCCTATTCAAACGTAGTCTTTAATTTACACGTCTCTTAACTCTGTAGTGGACTGTTTTTCAAAGTTTCCTGGTAATGACTTCAATTGAAAACCCCTTCTTTCGTTGCCTTTGTTTGTTTGTTTGTTTGTTTTAAATTTACTGTAAAGGGTTCTTCTTTTAACTATTCCTCACATAATCACGTTATATTTAATTATTTTGTATGCACCACTGGTTTGGACCCAACTATGCTTATGTATTGAGCAAGGATTGTGTCTTTCGCAGGGATACCTGTGAAATAGTCATTTCTTGTGAGCCTGCAGAGAGAGCACTTCCAAGAAGTAATGGTGGTGAGCGCCGAGAAACTTTTTACTGGCGCGATTGGATCAGTCTGTTGCTTACACCAAAGGAACAGGAGGGGGAGCCGGTGTACTAAAAAGCTGCAGAAGATCTCCTGAAGAGCACTTGAAGGTAATTTTGAACAAACCTCGGACAGTTTGAAAGACAAAGTTTATTTGTACAAAAAGCACTTTCAACTGCGAGAGCTCAGCAAAAAGCGCTGGAGGTGATTAGTACAGCTGAATGCATTGACATGTCTGCAATAAGTTCAGCATCTTCTGAATTCTTAAACTCATTTGTGTTTCGGATTTCATCGGGATAGCTCAAGTTTGAAATAGCCTGTATTAAATTTCAACCTATTAAAGCAGTAACAGATTCAGTTAGAAAGCAAAATGTTTCTTTCTGACTACTCAAAGACTCTTAATCAAGAGTGCCAATCTCTAATGCACACTTTGGCTTTGATCCTACCATGGAGCTCACCTTGATAGCACCAGTTGAAGTACTCTGCTTGAAATGGATGTACAGATTGTAATATAGTTTCTCCACTAGCAGTTAGGTAGGAACATGATGAGCTTTGTTGGTAGAAATGCACTTCAATTCTGATTTTAATATTGTTTTACAGCTGGTGTTTGATGGTAGACTCAAATTACTTTGAAAACCATGGTGTTTCCCAATAGTAGTATAGCTGAATACTGGCACTGTTACCATTTAAGGTCCAGAAAAACTAACACTTGTAACATTGAGTCAGAATTTTACTTAGCAGGGATTTCTCACAGGGATATCAATGTTAATTTAGCTGTCAGTGTGGATTTTCTGGCACATGCCCCAACATGAAAGCCTTTGCAAGTCTTCAAAAGGACCACGTTGCCTTTCTTCACATCCATCTGTGGTCTCCATGTATGTCGCAAGTTAAGCTTGTTTACAGTGCCTAATGCTGTCAGGAGCAGTGTGATCAGACATTAAAACATGCAGCTCTTACGTCTGTTTGCTGTCACTCTGAATTCTCAGAAAGACAACATCTCTCTCTGCACCAGCGTACAATGACACATCAGTAAAAGCTCTCCACAGAAAGAAGCGATCCAAAGGGAGAGCTTTGCAGCTGAAAGATACTTCCACATCAGAAAATCTATCAAAAGCATAGAGGAGCCTTCTACAAATGAACAGGGCCACAGGATAGAAAACAAGATAACACGAATGAAGCAAAGAAAGGGGAAAAAAGTGGAAATGAAACAGAGTTAGGACCCAGGTTAGATATTACATAGTCTCATTACATGATTAGCTGTTACCAGGACTCTGCCTGTGCTTTAGCCTATGAGTAGGTGCCAGGTATTGCAGCATGAAACGAAAAGTAATGGAAACCCAGAAGCAATAAAAATCAAACCTGCCTACCTTCACCTAAAGGTCTGGCAACTCTGTGTGTGTTCAGTGAACATCCCTTTGGTTGGATGCCTTTAATTTTGCTTCGGGTCTGTGAAGTCATCCAGTTGATGCTACCTGGCTCCAGGAGTCTGTACTTTGCTTCCACTGATTTTAGGGATATATATTCCACATTAGCAAATCAGCCAGCTGAGAAACAGCGTGGTGTTTACTCAGTGCACGTACCGAACGATGTTTTTCAGGACTGTAAACTCTGATCCTTCTGTATTACTAAAGCCTCAAATCCCCGCTTAGGCAGCATGCTTGAGTTACACTGCAGGTGATGGCGCAGCTTCAAATTTTGCTCCTGCTTCAGATCTTACCTGAAAAGCACAGGTCAGTAATCTTCAGTAGCCATGGTGTACATAGTAGAGATAAAAGGGCAACAAAGGAGGGCTCTGGCACAGGAGAGAGGAGTCATGCAGTAGAATTAGTGTGAAAACCAGCCTTTGTTTCTTAGCCAGAATGTATACAAAACATTGATGGGGATTATGCCCTAAATTACAGTTACACTGCAGATTATTTTTAATTTAAAGATGCTAGTTCTCTGAGCTGCTCTACTTCTGTGCTAATGCAGAAGTCAACTGAGAAGTCAAGTCATCAAGAAAAGTCATCAACAAGTGAAAATAAAAAGACCCAAAGCCCAGTGATTCCACATCTAACACAGTGCATCTGCCTGGCTCTTTAAGACCAGTTTTCACCTTCCATAGAGAGCAGCCTGATGCTCTGACTGATCAGGGTTTGAAAACCAAATCTACGGTTTTCTCTCAGAAAATGGTTTCCAATAACCTTTTTTTCATTATTTTAAGAAAACTATTTCTTTGGTAAAGCTGTTGGTTTTGTTTTTCTCATCTCAATTAGATCAGCGCTGTGTGTAGCACTGATGCTGTCACCAGGATAGCAGGAGAGGGAGAAGTCATCGCCAAGGCTTCTCCCACTGCCTACAGTGAACTGGGATAGTCCCCTTCAAGGGTTTCTCTCCACAGCCTGCGGACAGCACTGTCACAAGTGCACCCACGACCGTTTGGTGCCTGGAAGCCGGGGCATTCTTGCTAAAGCTCTGGGAAGCCTTTCCTAGGCCCCTTCTTGAGATCTAATGACATGTCTATGCCCACTCCTACAGTGGTTAAAAAAAGGAGCTGGAAGAGGTGACAGAAACCATTACCAGTTTGTGCACTGTCATGCAGGGGTTCAGTCTGGGAGAATTTCAAGTTTGGGCTGGTGTGCTGAGAGATGTTTTGTCACCCAGAGTAGTCTTTAATCTTGATCTTCTCTCTACCCATTACTGTTAACATCTCTGCTCCCCTTCACTGCAGCTCCTCGTCCTGCATGGCCGCAGGAGTAACTTCTACCAGTTCTTGGACACATTTGACTTCTTCAAAAAGGGAGACGGTGATCTGGTGATCTTCCTGGTGGGTGTGATTTTCTTTCAACTGTGTTACAATCTGCAAGCATCCTTTCTAACCGTGGGATCACAGGTTTTGGTTCTTACTTCAAAGAGTACCACAGGATGCTCTCTGGAACAGTTATTTTTAGCTGGTCTTTTGATTTCTCCAGGTCTTTCTTGGGCAACCTAATCACTCTTGTTTGTTTTACCAAAAGAGTTGGGGTCCTCATTTTCTGAAGGTCATCTGAGTTTGGGAGGGTGGGTTTTCCTGGATGCTTTTTTTGTTTGTTTGTTTTTTCCATTGGTTGTTTGTTTTGCAAAAACTAATAGGTTTTAATTTAGTGAGTGGCTGAATGGCTCAGCCAGTCCCTTCCTCATGGGAGAAGAATATAAAAACACAATCACGAGGGGGTCACTTTTTTCTTATTTCTCTGACTGCTTGAAGGTGACTCTGAGCGACTTCAAATATTGGGTAAGTCTTTCTATTACTTCATCTGAGGAGGTTCACTTTATTGGTGCACATCATATGCTCACTTTCTCTTCATTTATAAACCTAATGTAACTTGAGAGCTTACAACTCCACTGAAAGTAGCAATAAATATCAAGTGTTCTTTTTATGAGGATGCTAAACATCAAAAGGTTTCAAAGGCATTTTTCTTAACTTTGAGTGGTACAGGTGCCTAAGTCTAAACAAAAGCTTTATAGTAGCACAATGAGATTCTTTAACTTGGGAGTTTCATACTAGAACAAGAAAATAATAATGAAATTCTGAAATGTTTGGCCATCTGGTGACTACTCCTGCATTCTTTCGCTGTTTTCAGCTATTACAGCTCCAGAGAATCAAATACATGGCTGTAGTGATTCCTGAAACATTCGGCTAGCAGATGCTCATTTTAAGCTATTTTAAAGGGAGCTCCTGCATGAACACTGAATAGCTTGTTATTTTTCTTTTATTTTTGTTGTACTGAGGCTCTTGCTTCTCTCTCATGCATGTGGAAGAGGGAAGAGAGGGGCCTGTGAACTCTGATGGCAGTGCAGAGCTCTTTTCCACAGCTGGTGGATGTGCCCTGTGTAGGTGGGAGTTTCTCCTGTGACGTGTTCACAGGTACCATTTCTTTCCAGCTACAGAGGAGGAGACCTTCTCCCAAAAACTGCTTTTTGAAGGGAGAACTGTTATTTGGTTGCATAAGCCCATCTTTTCCAGCAGAGGTGTATTTCAGTAGGTGGAACCAATCTGAGTTTTTCTGAAACTGTTTCAAATTTTATGTGGTGCAGGAGGTTTACTTGGTTAACAGCAGCAGAGTTTTCACTGCTCGCAGGAGTGGTACCCACTTGGAGCTGTAAAATTAAAGGCTTTGAATTTTCTAGCTGTGGGCAAATATGCACTTATTTAAAATTTGCAGTTGGGTGGAATTTTTCCGTCTTGCCAGGCTTGGTAGCCATTACATAGTGCTACAAGCAGTTTGTAAGTATTGATTAGGCTTTGGTTACTTCAAAATGCTAGGGTTTTTCTCTTATGCTTTAATGAATACATGAGACTGCCAATGTGTGTTTAATTGCAAGTGCTAATAAGTCAACTCAATGTGTACAAAGGGTGCCAGAGCTGTGAACTTAACTTCTTGATACCGACAAAAAATAAAGGTCTTTAAAGTCTACAGGTGTCAATTAGAAATGTATGTGGCCATATCTCTCCCATGTGTCTGCCTAAAATCTGGCTCCTACACTCAAACATCACTGGAGAGGACTTAGTCTAAATATTGGCCTTGGTTTTGGTTCCCCGTCACCGTGACCAAGATGAGAAACCTCTTCTGGGCAGTGTATTGGCTGGGAAAATTTGGTGTAGACCCCTCTATTAAAGTGTCTCAACAGGGGCTTGCAAGGCTGGTGTGTGAATATATACATATATATATGTTAGGCATGAAGGTTTGGCCTTTAGTTTTTCAGCATTGCTTGTTCCTTGCTTATATGTACTTTCCTGGATTATTTCTCTTTAGCATCAAAGCTTCCCTCAGAAAAGCGCAGAGGCCAGTATTTGTATTCCTTGTTTAAGTTCCATGTTATGGGAAACATAGGAGAGGAAGCCCAGTACTCAAAAAGAAGTGAATGTTTTGCTGCTGTTGCCTTGAATCCCTTATAGAAAATCTAATTTAACGACTAAAGCAACAACTTTGGTTAAAAAGACATCCTATACCTGGAATCTCAGATTTGTGTTCTAGAGAGATCAACTCTTCATCCTGCATTTATCCAGCATTAAACAGTCTATTCAGAAAGAGCTTGTCTACAGTGAATGGATGATGAACTTTCTCCCCAGCTCCTTCTGAAAAAGTTGTGGTTTCTATGTTGTCTCCGACCAAAGTCTTGTCTTGCTATTTCTCTGCTGTTTGCTCATTGATTACTATCTCAAATATACACATGGCCTATATTCTCTTGCTGCTTCACAGTTTATGGTCAGATAACTAGAGATTAAAAGTCTGCACCATGTAAGTTACTGAAATAATTACAGACTTGGTGCTGAGTAATTTTTTTTTCTTTTGACTAATGGTCCCTAAGAGTTCAGAACTGATAAACAGGTTGTCACATAAAGATATCCAGCCCTGGACAATGTTGTCAGCAATCCTGTTTTTCCAGATCCTTTCCTACTATTCATATGCATTTTCTCGATCTGTGTCTGAAGCTCAGGAGGAAAATAATCAGCTTTTGTGGGATTTAGACATTACAGTGCTTCTCTATGTCTAAGCACTCCAGTAATAAAGGCTTTGGTAATCATCTCCAGCGTACAGCAGTACTGTCTTTCCAAAGCTGTCAGTGCTGTTAAGTTTAATGGCTACTCTACAACTTAGAAGCAGCTATGAAAATCAAAAAGGATGGCCTCGCAGCTACAGAGTGAAATCCAGAAAGCTGTGGTTCTTGCTCCAAGAAAAATATTGAATGCATTAGCAGAACATGACTTCATTAACAGCATTAAAAGTTGTCATTTACGGGAAGGCAAGCTCTTCTTTGGCGCATATTTCAGTGAATGACAACAACTGAATATTTCAACTAATGTGCATCGACAGCGAGTTTAGGGCAGCAGATTTAAAAGCATTAAAGATTACAGCATTGTTCTTTAGAATAACATGAAGAATTGTTATTGCACTCGTTTTTTTCATTTCAAAAAGACATTTTGAAAACTCTTTAGTGTGTGCTAATTTCATATATAATTAAAACCATGGACATGTCTTCTAGTTAATTATGTTTGCCAGTATATTTCTACAAAAGAAATATATTCTAAATTTTGCTCCTTCGTGGCTTTTACAGTTTTGCTGAGGGTTACTCAGTTTTGGGACTGGGGCCTTGGATTGTTTCCTTCTGCTTCTCCTACATCCTCACCTTGATACATGGAACCTACATAATTCTCGTCAGTCCTTTCTGCAGCCCTGGCTGGGTTTGTTTATGACCTCTTATTTCTATCTAGCCAACAGTGAGTCCTCTCCTAGGCTGCTGTCACAACTACTACTATGTTGAGATTTAGCTTTTGTGGCATTATCTGTTCTGGGAACAGCAGGACAGATTTCTTGGATTTCTGCAAGCCACTTACCTGAGTAAGAATATAGGACTCTACAGCTCAAAAATTGCCATTGTTTCCTGAGCCAGCAAAACAATATTGATAATATTTCTTAGCTGGTTTGACATTTTTTTGTTCTTCTCTTCTGTCTCATGATTGCTACATGAATAGCTACTATAATTTTGATTTAGGACAGCATCATTCAGTGTTTCAAAAAATCAAAATCAATTTCAATTAGTCTTTGCCAATTATCTTTTACTTAGAGGAAAACATTAAAGTGAGTAGGAATGCTATTGTGTCTCTGGAGATTTCTTGTTTACAATTGTACGGTTTGATTCTTTCTCTTCTACAGTGATACAAATCAGGCATAAATGTAAGGCACACTGTAAATGTACACTGGTGTAAAAGCAGGGGGGAGAGAGGAAACAAAGACATATAGGTAAGATGCCAGGCAGACAAAAAGGGAAGAAAACCACTTAAGACAAGCCTTCCTTCCACACCCAGGAATTGGGAAAGGAGAGGAAAGGCAGACAAGCTGTTCCCATGTCTTAACTGGGTTTGGGTGGCTGCAGGAACCAAGCAGACTTCACCATAGCTTAGGATACCCAGGGGTGTTCTGGAAAGCAGGAGAACCTTTCCACAGCTGCAGTGCCTGAGGTGCTGCAGAACCACCAGGACCTGCCTTGGCTGTGCCCAGACCTGGGAACAGCTGGCCTAAAGCTGATTTCTCTCCCAGGCAGTTAGAGATGTCGTGCAAAGGCTCATTTGCTGTCACCGCATCCTAACAGGGCCAACGGCCTCCTCTGTAGTGGAGCTCAGCCTGTCACTATCATACTAAAAGGGATGAAAATGAAGTTTAAAGAAATGTGAGAAGAAAGCAAGAAAGTAAATTAAGTCAAGCTAAAATCAAGCCTGATCTTCAGCTCATTACAGTGAAAAGAGGGAACAAGAAACCAGTGAGTTCTTGAGGGAAGGAAAAGGCCACTACATCAGTAAGAGTTGGAACTGCAAATGCATGATGTTTGTGCCTCAAAGATTCACCTTGTTGCTCACATCTCATTTCCTACCAATGTTTTCAATGATAACGGCCATTAAACACCACCAGATGCGTACACAAGACTTGTATTGTGGAAATGGTATTCTCTTCCTCAGCCATTAGAGATTGCCCTGTGGCGCTGACGGAGTGCTCGTGCAATGCAAGGACCTGTTCCCTCCTGCTGCCCACCAGCACTGGATGCAGGTATCTGTCCTTGTGGCCAGTTACTGACTGTGGGCAATGTCACCACAAAATGCAAAGTTTCCTCGAGACACTGAAGAATCAGCTATATAATTCACATTTGGCAAAGCTGTGGAGAGGAAAGAAAGCACAGATCGTGGGAGCAGCTGGTGTGCGCAATGTCCAGCACCTACATGGAGAAATGGACACACGCGGATGTAAAAGGGTGAAAATTCCAGTGTGGAAAGGAGTAAGGAAGTGAAAAAGGGGGGAAGAGACTGAGGGGAAAGTGAAGTGATTTCAAGGAGGAAAGAAGGTCCTCAAGAGCTCCATTCCTTAGGAAGGAGAGAATAAAAGGACTGAAGATAGTCAAGGGGAAGGAAAACTGGTGAAGTGATCAGATGGAAACTGGGAGGCAGACCTGGTAATGTTTATTGGAGAGTAAGTTTTTAGCAGAATGAGTGACTGATCCCTAGATTCTGCTCCTTTGAATGCAATCTACACCAGCCTCTTATTTTTCATTCTGAAAAACTGATCTTGCACTCATACAGCTGAAAGTCCATAAAAACTCAAAAAATCTTACAGCAAAAAGCAGTATTACAATAGCAAAGAGCTGTGCCTCCACAGGCAGCAGCTTCAGGAATGGGGTCTAATTTTCACTCTGATGGGCTCTTCAGCTTAGAATTTTCATGTATCTGTGGTCTCATTCTGTGCAATAATGAAGAAGTAACAACTGAAAAGCATGGAGAAGCTTCATAATATGAATTATGTAGTTACATCATTAGTAATTATAGCGTATTTAACAAGAGGACCTATACACACACTGAAATGATTATAAATTATTCAGTTGAAACCACACTTACCAAAATGCCCAAGCAAATTATGTTCCCTTTCATATGGTTTTGAGCTTTGTATCTTGTTTGTTCATAAAGATGTGAATGCTTTCATTTCTTTCATTTGCTCTCATGTAGAAGAAAGAGTACACCCACAATCCCATTTTATTTGGAGGAATTTCAGAGCAGAGTATCTCTGGTTGCAATAAATAGCTCATTGAGCTAAGCCTTGTTTGCAAACTCATAAAATGATAGTAATACCTGGAAACATTTTTCATTGCTGAAATTGAGAGTCCTATAGCGTCATCTTCTAATTAAAGTTGCTTTGGAAATACAGAATGGGGAAAATTACCAGCCAAGCTCTTTTTGTATTAGTTTTAATAATATTGATCTACAGTTCAGTAATAACCAAAACGTTGCTTATATGTAAATACATAGAAAGTTTCTGTTCTCTGATAATAAGTAAGTGTCTAGGGCATCCAAAGCATAGGTTTAATTTCAACTGGAAATTATGTTTGTTGAGAGATATTAGTTGTTCAGCTTAAATAAGTAAGTTTTAATTAGAATAAACTATTTAGGTTTATAATACGGTGTGATTTATGCTGTTTGCTTAGCTTCACTTAGCATGAATAGCTGGAATTGCTGAAGCCTTTAGGCCACAACAGAGTTAATTTTCTTAGTAATTTTCTTAGCAGCTGGTACACTGCTGTGTTTGGTATTTTAGTATAAGAAAAGCCTTGATAACACACTGATGTTTTGGTGGCTTTTTCCCTAAGTCTGTGACTTTTCAGTTTCCCGTGTTCCGTAGGGGGAGCGCAGGTGCACAAGAAGCATAAACCAGAAGATAAGGAGGCTCCAACCATCAGCAGAGAACCATCGGCTCCAACCATCGGCAAATCAACAAGGTAAGAGCACCCAACATGTTGCCTGCCTGTCTGGACACAGAAAAAGAACCCAATAAGGTGTTAGAAGAGCCCAGACTAGAAATCACCATTGGATCTAAAGACCAGTGAACAGCACGTGAGGGGTGGGTATATGGATCAAAGGGTACAATGCTTGGGGATTTCTTTGTCCGAGGTCCCTCCCTTGTCACAGGCACCCAGCCCAGCCAGACCTTGCTGCTGTATTTTTTCCATTAAATTACTTAGTTTTATAAAATCCGAAGCCTGAGACTCTGCTGTGGGAAATGTGGGGTTGAGCATGAAGGAGGAGGGAGCGTGCCCAAGAGTAAGTGTGTGTGCGGGGAGTCAAAAGGGGCACCCGCTGCGAAGGGACCCTGGTCCAAGTGGTGACAGACTCAGGTGGTGGGTGTGCAGTTCCTCGGGTCATGTGTATATGCTTGGGCACTGGCTTCTCCATGAACATGTTTTAAAGAAGTTGTCGTGCCTCACAGGGCAGGTGTTACTGTTTTTTTAACAGTAGTATTTTCCGGTTCTGATCAGCTTTTGCTACTTCTTGAATTCATGCTTAGGAGAAGATCTGGTTAAATGGATGTTTCAACAACCAAGTAGAAAACCCCTTTAGGAAGTGATGTTTCAGTACTCCAAGGTGGCAGCAGAAATGGGAGCTTCTACTGCTCTCTTCTGCTCTAGGCTTGCTCTGACTTTTCACTCTAAGGGTTAGTTTTACCTGTGCTGCACAACGCAGCCCGATGGGAAGATTTCCAGACCAATTCTTACTGGGCTAGCATTGCTACCAGAGAACTAAGAGCCAGATTAGCAGACCACTGCATGAAAGACAAGTTCTGAGAAACTAGCTTGGATGCCTCCACTCATGTAGCAGTAGGTCAGGCATCAGAGCCAAGCACCACGTTCTGGCACGGAGATGTGGGCGACATTTGTGAGGGGAAGAGCACTGACCACTTCCCCAGCTGACTCACCGGGGAAGCCTGTCCATTAGCAATGCCAGCGTGGTGGCCTTCCAAAGGACACGATCAGTCAGAAGTGACACAGAGAGGCCAAAAGACCTTCACGTCTTTGGCTCCTGACCAAACTCCTCTGTGAGAGCAGAGGAGGACGGTTGGCAGCGGCTGACCAGGAACATTGATCCTGGTATTGATTTCTTTCTTCCTTCAGCCTGAACAAAGCAGGATCCTGCCCCTTCTTTTGAAGGAACTGGCTGTGCTGGGGCCCGAAGCCGAGCAGCATGTGTCAAGCGCAGGTGGAAACACTGGGGGAGGCTCTGCAGTCATTGCAGCCAACGCTTTGCCCAGTAACAGCAGCATCGATTTTGCTCCCTTCTCTTGTCATCCAGCTGAGTCAAGATTGAGTTCTCCTAAAAGCTGCATTATAAAAATGTCAGAAGATCTGCTGCAACTCCACGTACTGTTCAGAAAGCTCGTGGGATTGGCTGGGCCTGATGCAGTAGAGAGTATTTTATCTTTCTCTTCGATTGCTGGAAATCTGTTGTTATGCCAGGCTCTGCCTGTCCTGAGAGAGAAGGATTGGGCCAAATTTCATACTGACTGAGTGGAGTTCTATAAATCAGCGTTAATGCTTGGCTTATCAGAACTGCAGGCAAATAAGAGAAGGCCAAATGAGCAATAGTGTGTATTTAACTATGTATGAGGTGCAATTCAAACAGCACTAGTTGGATGTACTGTCAGTGGACTCAGTAACGACGCCATTTACTTGGGAACACTCACTTTCCTTTAGCCAAATGACAAGAAATCCTTTTTGGCATTGCATGACTGTGACGCTGCAAGTTTTGCAGTGCAGAAATAAACTTAAAAATTTAATTTAACACTGAGCAATAGCTTGCTGATCGCAGACTGTAACTTTTATCTTAAGGTAAATTTCTCTAGACAACAGCGATTAATGCTTAGACATGGAGGTATAATGGGCAGTTCAAAAGAAGAGTAACGTCTTCATCCCTGTGTCTCATAAACTCATTGTCTGGAATGTCCATAGCTCTGCTTAACCTTCAACGATGTCCTCTGCAGAACACTGCAAGTGTTCCAGACATTTGCTTGTTAAAAGACAATAAAAAACATAATCAGATGAAAATGGTTGTGATTGATTCTTGAAGCTGTTTGTTGCAAGATACTGACCCAGATCCAGCCTTCCTTAGGAGAGTTTTGCACTGACCTCTGGGCAGAATACCCTTGAAAAGGGCAGAGTTGGTGGTGTGTTTGAGGACTACATTCCAAGGTGTCCAGAGCAGCAAGTGTCCAGCTCTGCTTGCTCTGTGAATTTTATATATATTTTTTTACAAATCAGAAAAAGCTAACAGGAAAAAAATGCATTTAGTCTGTGAAGAATACTGTGATCGTGTTTGGTAAGCAGTGCACAACAAGAAATCAATGTGATTCCTGCCAATAAATGTGAAATCAGACCTTACTGTTAAAATAAAAGAGGCGATTAGCCATTCTAACTAGCACCCTTTGGGTTTGCACTTTGGTACCGATCCTGAAACTGCCAAGTTGGCACTCAGAGTCCAGCTTTGTAAACATGACCCTACTTTTACCTCGTGCTGAAATGCCCTGTGACATAACAGGGCTTCATTTCATTTTCCTCAAAGATAGGCTTTTGTGATCCAAATTCTGCTCAGAAAAAGAAAGGCTTGTAGGAAACACCATCTCCCCTGGCTTTAACTTACACCTGAAATTTACTGTTCTTCCTCCAGCCTGTCCTTTCTACATTCTCCTTCCTTGTATTCCATTTTCATCTCTCTTCTTCCCCCTCTCCTTCTCCTTTAGCAGGTAAGGCTGCACACCTCCCTGACACCTGGATTAGAAAGCTGTGCCTTAAAGAGGCTGAACGCTAATGCCAGCTCACCAGATTTCACAGGCTGTGGATTTAACCTAACTGCAAGGGTGCAAGGACTGCTGCAGCAGCACAAGCCTCAGCTCTATCTCCTGCACTTTCACTCTGCTGTGTTCACTTGGTTTTGTCTTTGCAGAAACACAGCTAATTTTTCAACAACTCCCCAGGGAAAGACTATACTATCTGTTCTTTTCCAGAAACTCTTCAGACATGCTTCAGCCTCTGGCATCATCAGGTAAGAGCATCAATAAGGATTCCTGTCTCACTGCTGCCAGACCAGACAAATTCATCTTGATACAGAGAAAATCAAGTCTGTTTTGCACACACAGTCACGTATACATGTATAGTTTCCTACTTGTCCTTTCTCACCCCTCAGGGCCTGATTGTCACACCAGCAGGCTACAGCACGATGGCATTTCATTCCTGTATGATTAGATTTGTCCAGTGATATCCCACATCATGAAAGAGGGCCAAGATTCAAAGCAACCTCCACAATCTGCTGTTTGTGCTATGCATTGGGAATATCAGCAAATGTTGTATTCCCCTACCAGTAATGAACCTGTTCTTCAATGTCTGGCCTGTATTGTCTCACTATCTGTCCTAGGACACTGAGCAGGTAGTGGCAGCTGGACTCAGCACTCCAAACTACGTTCAACTATTTACTGTCATTCAGAAAGATGATTGTGCTAGCCCTGCTCGTTCTCCTGGCCTATTTCATCACCAAAACTGGCTGAGCACTTGCCACACAAGTATCTCTCACTTAGATGTTATTATATAGGAATATAAGAGCACTGTTAGGACTCTCCTGCATGTACCTGTTAGCGGAGGCCAGCATGGATGATGTGCAGGGCCTGGGGCCTAATTCTGCAACATGGGTGAAGCTGAGATAGAAATATGTCCCCATGCTTCAGCTCATGCAGAAGTCAGAATGGAGAAAACACTGGCTGTAACTCACAGCAGAAGCAGACTGCAGACAATCCCAAACTGCAGGTAAAGCCATGTTATAAGATTGGGTAAACACATAAAAAAGATTTGAAGACTGATGCAACCCGTATGGTTTCTATCAGTGTCACAGTTTTGGCTTCCCTCATTAGAAAAATCAATGTTTTTGTATCTTCCACAATGGAAGATTTTAAAACGAGAGTGAAGCAGTTGCGCAAGTGTCAGAAATAATCCCCATACTCTCCCTGCTGCCAATGTCTTTGGGAGCTGAGATGGGATTGACATTTTCCTCCTTTAATTATGTCCATTTTAGTTTGCTGGCTGTTTGTAAGGAAGCTGCTAGCCTGGAACAGCTGCTGGGGCTGTGTAAAATTAGCCTGAGCCATATCCAGGCTCTAGCAGATGGGTGCTGCACTGCACAAGCTGATGCATTTGGTGCTGACACCCCATCTTGAAGCCAAGTGCAGAAGGCTGAAAGCTGGATATGCCCTGGAGATCAGTATGTCCTGCCTTCCCCCGGGTTTATCTTCTTAGGCCTCGCAGAGATGGATTTGCAGGGGGGAACCAGGAGGAGTGTAATTCTCCTCATCTGTAAGTACCATAGTGTATTTTGTATCATGAGATGGAGAAGTAAGCATGGAAGGTATCACTTTCTGCCCAAGAGAGCCATCATGACTGCTTTATAACTAACCCTGAGCTATGGATATGGAGATGAGATACCTTTGCAAAACCCTAACTACCTCCCACGTTGCACTTTCCACCCCAAAGAATGTTGCAGATTTTCTTGAAATAAGGCAAACCTGCCCTGCCTGGAACTTTTTACCCCAGCAAAACCCCAGGGTGATTCCTACAGCAGCAAAGGTGGTTTGCCCTGGAAGCAGTAGCTCATGTGCTGTCGGTCTAGGGTGGCTATCTCCAGGCTTCTACCTGGAATTTTTTATCCCAGAATAAGTTTGGTTAGTTCTATTCCTCTGATTTTACGTGATCTCTGAATTATATCATGCAGTCTCCAGTGCTCTCAAGGCAGTGCTTGGCTGCAGTTTGTCCAAGACTCATTCTGTCCTGTCACTCTCAATGCTCTTATTTCAAATTAAGGCTGTATTTCATGGGGAAAATGAGCAACATTATGGTGAGTCAAGAAGTATGAGGTCAGTTGGCATAACTTAACAAAGGAAAAACGTGCATGTTGAAGATTTCAACCTAAAAAATGCCTTTGAATCAATTCAGAGCACTCTTTCACCCAGGAATAAATCCCTAAGGATTAAGGACCACTTCAGTCACATTAGGACCACTGTAATCCTAAATGAGGACATCCATCTGGGGCTTTGATGCGTGTTGAATTCCCAAGGTCTGATGAATTGGCTTAATTTACCAAGTGTACCCTTGCAGACAAAGCCTAAGTCTCCTCCATTTTGCACTTTTGCTGTGTCCTACAGCAAAGGACTGCTGCATCACGCCTGCTACCCCACGTGTCTGAAATCCTCTTTCCTTCTCTAAGTCACTGACTCATCCCTTTCGTCAACTCTTGACTCTCTTTGCAAAGTTTTTTATGCTGCAAGCTATATAAAGGAACAAATTGCATTCAGCTGTATTAGCAAGCAGTCTGAGGGGGGGGGGGGTATGTGTATTTTATTTTATTGTTCCGTACAGTGCCAGAAAACAATTTTCCCATACCTTCAAACTTTCTGAAACACTTGACTCACATTCCTGAAATATCAGGACTGCTTCATGCCTTGAATTTACTGATATGGTTGGTTTTTACTCTTCCATTCACTGTGTTCTTTATTCACAGCTGATCATTTTTTCCAAAATTATTTAGATGATGCTACAATTAGCATATTTCACATAGAACTAGCAAGTTCATCTACTCTCTCACTGTAATTAGAGAGGAATGTAACACATTTGAAAATAAATAGCCCAGGCATGAGGTAGTTTTGTGGAACAATACAGAACAAGTGGGTGGACAGGAATGTGGAAATAAAGCCAGGATTCTGAGTGGTAAAAATTGGCTCATCTCCATCAGCTTGTTAGTGCTACAATGGCTTGAACTCTTGCATTTGGCAATAAGTTCCAACATGATAAAAATACATAGTAGAAGGACAAACATGTCCTTCTAAGCTGTTCTTTCAGTGGAGTTCTGCTGGCAGCAGCACAGCTTCAAGAACAAATGATCTAAACTTAGGTTTCTGTATTTGCACTCTTGGCTGTAACTCACGTGGAGTTACAGCAGGGGAACCACGCAGAATGGGGGAGTCTCTGTGATAGCTAGAATGACTGGAGATATACAGGAGGTAAATGAAGAGATTTCTCCATATCGTAGTGATCTGAGTGACCAGGAAGAATGATGATTCAGACCACTACACCTTATGATATGTAATTTTAGGCCCCTGAGCAGTGGAGAGAGAGAAATATTGAAAAATTCCTTGGATTTTTTTTTTCTCCTTCTTGCTAGCAAGACTGCTTCTTTTCCTGGATTAATTTCTGGGGTATTGTTTTCAAAAATGCCAACATAACTGTAGAAAAATCAGGGTACAGCTTTCAAATTCAAGGTGCTGTTGGAAGTGTAATCCCATCCTGCCAGTCATCCCTAACTTCATATCATGAGTCTCCTACAGCACAGCTTCTGTTTCTAGTTTCTCACAGGCAGATTTCTGGTTTGTGTAAATTGGTTGGTCTCCCTTGGCATCCTCCAGGAGATCACAGGCAGTGCTCAATAAAGAACCAGGCACCTAACATCTGCTTTAGCCATCATTTGTTAGCACTAAGAGGAGAAAGGAAGATCTTTGTGGCCTGGCTTCCTGATGTAGAACCTGTGAGTAGAAATGTGTCTTGAAGCATGATCTTATTTACTTGTTTGTTGCCATTTAAGGAAGTCAGGTCATTAAATCCAGTTGTTCACATTAAACTTTACTTGAGAATTTTGTTCACCTTATTTTTCTGTAAGTAAAGAAGTTTTACAACAGCTTAGAAAGATCTTGTCATAGCTGTGCTATATTTATTAGTCAGAAATCTGATAAGATGTGGACTTTTCTCCTTATGACTCTCCAAATATATTCTTCTACTCATTTATTTGCTGCTTCTGGCTGACAGCAGCTCTTCAAATGGCTTAATATAGCATGTAAATAGCATGAATTTGCAGAATATTGAGCATCAAAGAAGAGAATTACATTTCGCTGTGTCCTCCCTCATTTCTCAGGCTAATATAAAATGTCATATGCTTCTGATATTGAATTGGAAGCAGGTTGTTGCTCTTCTTTAAATTTAGGTTATGGTAAAAGGCTAAGAGTACTCCCACACTCTTACATGGGAAATATTATAACTATGAATCATCTTCATTGCGTTTTCTTCCCCCCTGATGCTAGCAGTAGGGCTATTGATCTCCCCCAGCAACGAGGTTGTGCGCACTGTTCCATTCCTTGACGTATCTCTGATGGCTGAGTTGTGACCACCAGTTGGTTTTCACAGTTGTCAGGTGAGTTTCACACCTCTATCATTCCTATCCTGAAATCCATAGGACAAAAGTATTCACGCAGAGCTCTACTGAGCTGTTAGCATAAGGACTATTATTAGGCTGGTGCTGGGAAGCAAGAATCATTTTTCATTTATTATTGAATGAAGCATCTCAGCAAGATTATTTGGTGTAGCTAACTCATGTTCCCTACAATGAATGATCCAACAGTCACTTCTTGCCACTGATCACACACATGGAGACCAGAAGAAAATTGGAGGACCAGAATTTGCTCAGTTGTTAACATTGATACAGTTGAGATGTTTGTGGTCTTTCAGACAACATCTGCAGCTCAGGAGAGGTTGGGTAGGAAAGAGTCAGAATTAAGAATCTGAGAACTTGCATGGTGCCTCCCTGGTCGGACGAGATGTGCTGTCTGGGCTCAGTGCCCAAGGAGAGCCGCCAGGGACTGCCATCATCACTTATCTGCAGACAGAAGGACATAAGTAATGCTTTGGATGTCACCCCACACCTCTCCTGCTGCAGAGTGGTGGTGGTGTTGCAGCAGAGCCACAATCACCCCCTGGAATCCAGGGTGGGGGCAGCAGGAATGCTGTCCTGCTCATGTTTTGCATCTCAGACAAACCTCTGGGCATAAGTGACATTTTGGCCTTGGCTAAGAAGAAATACAGAGCTGAACCTGAGTTTTTTCCCCTAGATTTTTGGTGGTTTTTACGTTATTTGGAGCACCATGCACCTGCAATCCTTCACCATGTTCTCACTGTCTAGTGTTTTAAGGATGCTAAGTGCTCACACTCTCCGTAGTGTTCTTTCTTAAAGAAAGAAAGAACAGGTTGGTTTGGGTTTTTTTCACTTTTGTGTCTTAAGGAAATAGACTCATTGTCAAAGAGTCTTGAACACGTTGACCAATTTCAGCAAAAGGGAAATTGGCTGGGCAGACACCTCAGAGGCAGGGAGACCTGACAGGCGACTGGATGTGGGCAAGAAAGAGGGAGCAACGTGAGGAATTCAGCTGAGATTTCTCTCTGACAGCAGCTTGTTAACCAATTACTGCGCCTGTAGCTCTTCGTACCCTGTGCTCACTCATGCCTGGCAGGAAGTCTGAAGGCTATAACCAAGGGACATAAGTAGATCTTTGGATGTTGTATGAACAGATCAAGGGACTGTAAGAGGAGCTTGAGAGGGAGGAGGATTTAGCAGAGACAAAGACTGGGGGCACAGTGATGGCAGCACTGCAAGAAACAAAGGTGAGACTTATATAATATATGGATTAGTGCTCAGGATACAGAAAATACATTTGTAAGACATCAGGTTTAATTTGCTTTTACTGCAGTCCCAATTACCGTAACTTTGTTTTTGCACTGGCTCTCTCACATCAGCAATGATTAGAAAGGCAGAAGCAAACTTCCACAACTCCTTGAAATTATAGCATAGCAATAGCAAAAAATAGTGTTTCCTACCCAGGGAACCGCTCCCCAGTAACCACAGTAAGCAAATGGAAGAACCACAGCTCTAAACTGTGCCCGTGTGTGTCAGGAGTGGTGGTCTCTTTTGGTGCAGGGATCTGCAGGAATTAGAGGCATAAGTCAGTACAGAGCCAGCTCATGTAAGTAGAGCTTACCCGAAGTGTAGTGTTTAACACCTTCTCCTACTCTTGGCTTTCTGATGTGTTTAGTGTGGGTGTTCTGCAAATGTGAATAGCCCTTATCAAGCTGCGACCTTGAAGGAGCTGATGTTACACAAGAAACAGAGTTATATGTGTCCAGTGCTCGTGTAAAAGTCCCTAGCAGCCCACCACAGAGTTATTTGCCACTTCCTCAGTGAATGGAAGTTTTCTCACTTGGCAGCATGCCTAGTTCAGAGTTGGTACCAACCAGAGACTAAATCTACATCTGCTACCTACTTCCAGGAATAGCTTTTGTAATAGATCTGATTGCTGTTCCCTTTGTCAAGGTAACTGTGTCACCATTTTGCAGTTCAGTGTTATGTTCTTATATGACTTGAGCTTTACTGAGGTTCTAAGGCAAATGGTAACAGCAACGATATTCCTGTGAGCCTCCAAGAAAGTGGTGAGATACAACTTGGGATAATTATCCCCAGACTTCCAGTATCTGTGTCACTCATCATGTGTGTGATGTGATGTAAAGTAATATGAAACTTTACAAGGACCCGAAAAAAGGAAGCACTGTGCCCTGTCAGGGAACAAATGGCAGCTGAAAAGCCTGGTTACAGAGAGCAAACCAGAGGCTTTGTGCACAGTATTCAAGCTGAAAGGAGTTGCAACAATATTCTTTGTAGATAGGCAACGGACACTTATTATTTTCCTAATCTAGGACTAGGAAGAAACAGCAGTAAAAAGTGACTTGCCAAACCAGTGACACTCTTATTTCCCTTTCAAGAGTTACAAGAGAGCCAGAGTTCTTGCCACTTTATATTGCTCCCCTCACTAGCAAGTTTCAGAAGCTCTCTAAGATAATTGTTTGCAGCTTTTATGATTACATCACTGGAATGTTGTCAGAAAAAAATGCTTGCCCTGAGCTGCTGCAAAGTATTGTGCTGCCAAAGAAAGTGGCTCTCTGCAACCAAGGAACTGGAGATCTCTGACTTTTCTTAGGTCTGCTTACAAGACATTTGGAAAAGAGTGACAAAAGGTTATGTCCACATGGACAGCTTAACATGCTCATGAAGCATACGTTTGAGCACCAGAAAGAGTTGTCAAGAATTTATTGTGGAGACAGAGGAGAAAGGAGAAGCAGATTGCTAACACAAGACTAGTGCTTATTGTCTGGATGAGCTTAAAGCCCAGTAAGGTGTAAGATGTCATTGCAAATCTCCAGTGCTTCACTTCACATCACGAAAGAGACTTGGGCTTAGTCACTCAAAGGCATGTCACTGTTAGACAATTTTGCACTGTCAGGCTATTTGCTTGAAAAATAAGTAATACTATGACTCAGCTACACACTAACCAATTTTATTGCACTGTAAATCAACTGTATTCCTGATAAATTGTTTTTAATTGCACACATTTTAACAGTTTGCAGACTTAATATTGGTGAGTTTCTGTATTAGCTCTTTTTATTACATCTGAAAAAGGCCCTTCCTGTGCATAAATATTTAGAATACCGGAGCGGTGTTTACCTTTTCTATTGCATTACTCTGGTTCAGGTGCCTACTTTCAAGGTTAAAAGTGTCAGTGTTATCCTCCCACTCAAAGGTATGGAGTGCTTTTGTACCAGCTGAGAAACCATTGGAGGAAAACGGTCTTTATATGACAATGTTCTTCTAATCTTTTGAATCACAACAGCAAAGAGACATACAAAAGTCAAACAAGCTGACACCATCTCTAGCCCAGCATACACAGGCTACTTTAAAAGGACAATGTCATGGACAAGACAGAGTAAATGATAACCTGTGGTGGATCTGGGAACTGGGGTTTACTTAACAACCAAAGAGATTAAAACTTCTATCCTTCTTAACTATTTCACACACTCACTCACACACACTACCACCCCAATGTTATGTTGAATAGGTCTAAACTTCCCTTCACAGCAGGGACATCACTGTCCAGCCAGGAAAATCATTCCCTGGCATTCACCTACACACAGCTCTCTGATCTCTAGCATCTCCCATCACTCTCAGGACTTTTCCTCTAGCCAAGATCTTCACTTTCCTTTTTCCAGGCCACCTTTCTTTTATTGAGACCACTTCTTCTTGGGATCCCTTCATTTTATCACCAGACATCATTTCCAGAATTCCAAGACCCCATTTTTCCCAGTCTGAACAGCCAGTATGCAGGAGCACAATGCACATAATTAGTGGTTGTGTCTTGTGTCTCTTCTTTAATTGCAGGATTCGGCATGTGCCACTTCAGTTTAGTTCAGGTGTTACCAAAATTAATATCAGCCTGTACCAGCTACAGTGAAGTAGCAGGCTCCTGCCTGACAGTTCAGAAGCTGAGTTACAAACATTTACCTCCAGAAACATACACCCAACTGTTTGTACCCTGTTCACTTTCACAATTTAAGCCATTTTTTCACCTAGGACAGGCAGGACAGAGGCTTTCCACATTCCTTATCCACTGCATTAGCTGGGACTGGGATTAAAGGGCTTGGGGTGAATACTTGAGGACAACTAAATTTTAAAAGCTAACTGGCTGGAGAAACACTGCTGAATCCCACTTGAGTTCTACCAGAAGAATCCAGTTGGGAGTAACTTGGTCGTTTCTGTCTTCCCTGGTAGAGTTTGTGAAGGCCCCCCTCAGGACGCTGAGCCAGATTCAGAAGCACAGTCATAGAATCACAGAATGGTTAGAATTGGAATGAACCTTAAAGATCATCGAGTTCCAACCCCCCTGCCATAGGCAGGGACACCTCCCACCAGAGCAGGTTGCTCAAAGCCCCATCCAGCCTGGCCTT
>VZRU01016784.1:37691-117493 GCA_013398155.1 Pedionomus torquatus | reverse complement strand
TTTGTGCCTGGGATTGCCATGTCCCAGATGCAGGACTCTGCACTTCGCTTGGTTGAACTTCATGCTATTTGCATTAGCCCACCTCTCAAGCCTGTCCAGGTCCCTCTGGATGGCATCCCTTCCCTCCAGCATGTCAACCACACCACCAAGCTTGGTGTCATTAGCAAACTTGCTGAGGGTGCATTCTATCCCACTGTCCATGTCTCTGACAAAGATGTTAAATAGTACTGGTAACTATATATTACTACTGGTTATAGTCCTGCCAAGTTAGTTGTGAGGGAGGTGTTAGGATAAGCTAGACAAGACAGTAACAAAGTTCATACAAAATACCAGTAAAACTTGGCATCGGCACATACAAAGAGATTTAATAGCAGGCAGCTCTGCAGTACAAGGCTCTCCAAACCAGCATGAGCTCAATCCAGTAATTCTTTGAGCGCATCCCCATGAGAACGTGGACATATCGCTTCCAGATTCAAGCTGGCTCACATGGAGCTGGTGTGGCTGTCCTGCAACTGAAAACAGTTACCGTGCCACCTAATTCATTCTCCCTAATCTGACCAGGAGGAGACTGATAGTGTTTTGGGTGGGTTAATAGCCACTAAAACCCACTCACCTGTATTTAACACAAGTTAAAAAAAAAAGGCAAGAATGACCGCATCTGGTGGCTTAGATAGTATTTTACCAGAAGGCTGCTCTGTATTTGCAAGGCTTCAACCCTGATTTTATTAGAGACTCTTTTGCCTTTTTCTTCTTTTGTATTTCTAGGAGCTAATTTCCATTTACAAAGTTATGTCAGCTGGATCAGATGGCCAGGCTTTACTTTTAAAATGGCTGAAAAGTATTTAAATCTATTCATTGTGAAGAGGCCCCAGAGTGTTGGCCATTCACAATGGAAAACTATTTTTAGTCTGTTTTCTTAAGGAAATGATATCTACTCAGCCAAGTTGTTTGTTCACCTATCTATCAATTTAGTTCTAATAACTATGAACCTGAAGGCTGATTGCAGGCAGATTTGGCAAATTTACGAAGTTCCTGCAGATCACGTAAAATGTCTGTGATTAGGCACAAAAAGCCCATGATTTCCTTCACGATGCTGGAAATGGAGGAAAAATTCAGCCATTGTTCTTATGGGTGAGAACAGGCTATTAATTAGCTAGTCTGTACTACTAATTGACCAGGTGCAGAGCTCTAATTCAGCTACAGCACATCTGGCCTCTTCCCTGTCTGGTAATTAGAGGACCTGGAGTGATATGAAACTATTGTAGGAGAGCTTAGGGGTACAGCACCTGAAAAGATGAGGGGGAAACTGGGGCTACTGAGCAGAGCTTTGTAGAGAAACAAATCAGTAGGAGATCAGACTTCATTACGTCTGCTACCCATGAAATACAGTCTTCTCTTTCCCTCTGGAGTTTCTTACTCTTTTCTTTCTTCTTTTTTTTTTTCTTTTTTATGGCCATTTATATTCAGAAATCTCACCTGAATGACTCATATCTTTTCAGCTGGCAGTTTGAAGATGTCATTGCCATTCAGCCTACATCTACTTGATAAAAATGGCAGCCACCTTTCCTGGCATCTTCTCCCTGAGCTACTTTTGAGAACACAGAAGCCCAAGAGGCACACTTCATTTTTCCACACATTGTCTGTGTCACTTTCCTTCTTCTTCTTCTTTTGGGGAGTGAATACTGAATATATAACTCACGTAGACATTGGGGAACTTTTATGATGACAGTCATGATTTGTGAAAGTTTCAGCTGTTTATGTCTGGATCGTTTTCTTTTAATTGTGAGATTTCTAGAACTGAAAGCACAGAGATTTTTAGCATATACCTGCTAAACAAGGTGCTTTTCAAATTCAAGTTATTTTCAATCTCAAATATATACAGAAGAGACAGGGCAGCCACCTGAGGACGTGAGAGGGGATCAAAGGGAAAAATAGAGGAAAAATAGAAGAGGGGATGTTTGACTCTGCACTTATGATACATGTGAGTCTGGTGAAGGAACGAAGGCGAAAAGAGGCAGATGAAACGAGGGAGTGGGAAGGCAAAAAACTGCACAAGAAAGCAATGTGGGATGTCTTTGAAAAATGCCTTTAAGTTTCAAACCTTCTCTGTAGCAGCCTCTTGTTATCTGACAAAGCGAAGACAAGAACACTGCATGGTTTCGTATTGTTTTGTTTATTACCTATAATTTTCTTCTTACAAATATTAATACTTTACTCACTTTTCAACATCTGCTGGAGCACTCGGCAGATGTCTTGGATGAGCTGTCAATCTTCACTTGCATCTTGAGCACAAATTGATTTGACAGCTAAACTGGTCAAATTTACTCAAAAGTTGGTTACAATCAAGACTGAAGTCTATCTTCTCCTTGCCAATATAAAAACCTGAAAAACATTGGCTCACTTTCCACAAATACTCCATTCAGGCTCAGAGAAAGGCTCTGCTCAGAGAACGGCTCTCAGAAAAGTAGAGGAAAATATAATCTAAGCCTCCAACATTATTGTTCCTGCTTCTTCAATGAGTAAGTGCTTACCCATGTTGTGGGAGCCCTAACCACCCATCCAAAGGATTTTCTGGCACAGCTGAAAGGAATCAAGATTTTTTTAGCATACAACTAATTAAACACACTAGACCAGGTAGAGCCATTAAAGCACTGCATCTTCTTAGGAATAGTTTAATCGCTGCCAAAGCCAGAGATTTGTTATCTTAATTTTTTCTCTGAGTGAATGAAACCCCTCAACCCACACCCTTTGGCACAGCTTGTGCTGTAGTAGCTCTAGTATTCCCCCATGAGATACACACCTTCCTCATAGGGAAGAAAGGGGAATTGGTTCTCCCATATCGTGGCCAAGTGCTCCAGTTATTTCTTAATCTGGCTCTCAAATATTTATGGGTCTTTTCTTGCTGAAACTATTTGCCAAAGTGGGTTCATATTTGCAAATGGTCTTGAGATGACAGCAATCAGTTTTAGTGGTGGTTTTTAACGGTCTTCTTGCCAGTTCCACTTAGTGCTGTCCTTGGAAGTTACAGTTCATTCAGGGCCCACCATGTACAAGTGTGCTGCAGCCTACATTCCTTCCAACAAGCCTTATCTTGAGCTTTGTCTGTTGGCATTTGATTTACAATTATTTGGCTTCCAAACGTTTACAGTAGCTTTATTAGATCCATCTGGTACTCTTCATAATCCTCCCAAATTGTGCCAAACTCAAATAATCTGTCTCACAAGCAAATTGTACTACTAGACTATGCATCCTCCCAGACTCTGAATAATATACAGAACACTGACTCCAGCCAGGACCCTTGGGGCCTCCTGCTATTAACCTTTTTCCATTTTAAGAGCCAGTAATTTATTCTAGCTCTTCACAGTCTCTCTCTCAGCTAGTTTTTAATTCATGACAGAACTTTTACCTTTCACCTCTGATTCTCAAGTTCCTTTACAGACTCTTTGAAAAAGACTTCATTGACAGTGTTTCAAGGCTGCAAATTAATTGCATCCCCTCATCCTTCATTAGCTATTATTTTATTATTGAAATAATGTTTACATCTTAGAAAAGAAATGCATTTCCCACCATTACCACAGGACTATTTCTGCTTATCATAGTCAGTGCATGGGAGGCCTATTGGCTTGCCTATCTTCCCCTATTGTTATGATTGTTTGCTTCCAGCCTGTAATAGTCACCCAGATGTCTCAAAAATCCACCTTTAATTCTCTACCTCAACACTGAGTTAAAACTCTATAAGCCATATGATTCCTAAAATCAACATGTGTTCCCCTTTAAAGAGTGAATATTGTATTTTTTCCATTTTCTCCTTGCAAAGTAAATGTTTGCCATAACACATTGCCTTAGCTCTTTTAGGTCAGATAAACAGCCCATTTAATTCAAAGTGCTTTTTTCATTTTGTGGGATGAATTTTCCTGAATTCAGCTGCTGCTTATTTTAGCTCTCACTAGACGTTCCTATATCACCTGCTTCCAGTTAAGTAAAGCGATTTAATTTCATCTTTTCAAAGATGTCTCCAGGAGTCTTTTACCTTTATTACTTCTAACAACCAAGATAAAACTCTGAATTCCCCACAGGTAGTTGTTTCCTTCCATTCCATTATACTAACTAGTGCGATAATGAATGTACATAAACGGCTCTGTGCCTCTGCCAAATATTTTTCTTCTTCAATTATAAACAGAAGACTTTTCCTTTTTAAAGACTTTAAAACACACTTGTTCGCCCTTGGTTTCTACAAACATGTACAAACCAGACATGAAATTTTTGCTACACTTTTTGCTTATTTCAACAATTTTTTTAAATTCCATTAAAAAATAGCAGCTTATTAAAATGAAAACCTTAACATCTAGTAAATCCATGTCTATCTGTATTCAAAATGAGATTTTAAAAGTGGCTAGCTTTAAAATCTTGTAGTGCTATCCCTTTTCCACAGCTCTTCTGGAGGCAAGAAAGAGGAAAGGCAGCTGCACATCTCTGCCAGGGCTGAGGGAACTGTTGACTGAATTTGTGCCAAGTGACTCCTTATCTGATCAGCAACTGACTAGATGGAGGTGACCATGATGAGCTGCCTGTACCTGAGCTGCAGGTGAGTAAAATTCCTTCATGCTTTTTTGCTATTGACCTCTATATTTGTGTTTGCCCACGGCAGGCTGTGTGGGAGGTTTGCTTTTCCTCTATTTTACATTGACAGTCAGTCGTGTCAGACTATGGGCATCAATACCTTTGTTCTTTTTCTCAGCAACCACCTTTCAGCTCAACTGAAGGCTTTCATTGTTTTGTCATTGTCAAAACTTTCTTAACCAGAGAGACCCATTCCTCAACAGCAAGAAAAACAGCATGGATGAAAGGATGCATTGAGCAATAGAGCAGGTAGCCTGTTTTGCCTCAATTATCATGGGGTAATAGTGGGGTGAGGCAACTGGCCTCCCGACAGCCGTGTGGATTCTCATCAATGTCTTGAGATGCAAGGGAAAATCCCATCCAACTCAGCATTTTGAGACATTCAGTGAGGCATCTGACCCGATGCTCGCTGAACTTAAAGGAAGATTTTTCCAGTGATTTCATGAGCTCTAGATCTGGTCCGATGCAGCTGCCTGGAACTGTAATGCTACTTCGAATAAAGGAGAAGATTTCATTTCTTGGATACCCTTTCTGCCTGGACTTACTGACTTGTTTTGTGTGGAGTCAGGGTTATAATATCTGGGAAGATGTATTTTCCTGTCAAATAAGATCTGCTGGCAGCAACGACAATGGGAAATACACCATACTAGTATGCTTCTGAATTGTTTTAAAACTCAGGCCACGATACTAATGGCTGCAGTACAGAAACAGGAGAGGCTACTACTGTACATCAGCAGAACTTAACCTACCCAAGCTTAGCTTTTCCCCATGTGACTCAGCAGCCACTCTGAAGAGCTTTCCTGTTAGAAATCTCCTGATGCAAAATGAACAGTTAATTCACACCAGCACTTGGCATGTTTTCTACTCTAGTCAAATTCTTACCTAAGTACATATATCTAAGAGCTGCAGGAGTGGATAGGACTGGTACATTAACATTTTACTGAAGTGCAGGTTCAGGGGTGCAAAGTATCGACAGGCACAAACTGGCTGTAACCATGCTCAGTCTGAGAACTTGGAGAGTGTCTGATCACTGGAGCAGGAAGACTCTTTGGTTAGGAAGACTCTGGCCTTTGGTTAGAGGCCAGAAACCTAACTTTCAAGTGATGATAAAGTGTGTTAATTCTATGCTCTTTCATTCCGATGCCAGTCAAGAATAACTGTTTGCTAACAAGTTTAATGTCTGTAGCTGGACTTGTACACATTGTTGAGGTCATGCTCATTACTGCCATTATTGACCCTTGCTGAGTATCACATGCACTTAAATGGAGCACTAGCAACTCTTCAGAGTTCACACAATGGAAAACTTTGCCTGTGCTGGTAGGAAATCTACCTTGCAGGTAAAATTTAGAAGGTTTGAAAAACATAATTTCTTTTCACTTTCAAGTGAAATGCAAAGGCATGTATCCCATGGCCTTCCAGAAAATGCCTTTCAGATAAAAATTCAGTGCCTGATCTCACCTTTTGCTTTCATGGTCCTGAAAGAATGCAATAACTTCACGTCAGCAGTTTTCGGGCATTAATGTTTCCACATTTTCTTTCTATTGTGTGTATTCCAAGGAAAAGAATAGCAAAGCTAGCACTAATGAGAGAAATCTGGATCCTATTCCCACTGCAGAAAGCATGATAGTCTTCAAATATTTAAGAATCTGTGTGCAGTTCCTCTGAGAAAAGGAGAACAGGAACCTAACCTCTGGACCTGAAGTGCTCCACGCTGTGTGCAAAAGTTATGGAGAAAGAATAACACAAGAATAATACTGGGCCTCACCCAGATTCCAGTGAAGTAAGTGTAAACTTTAGTTGCAGTATTAGAGTCTTCTGTTTGCAACTAAGTAAGACTTTAGAAAGGCAAAGGACCCATGGATGTGGAATAGGTCTGCTAAACTTTTGTGCCCCACAGGAGGTTTCCATCTCTCCTATTCCAGAGAAAATCCCTCACTAGCAAATCAAATAACCAGGCTTGCATGAGTAGGGAAGGATAATCTGGCCCGCAGTACACTGAATTACACTGTTTACTAGTAGCTGTATTTCCCTCTGCCAGTATCTGGACGCCAGATTCTGCAGAGACCTGTATCACACCTCTGTAAACATGCCTTCTGAAAACGGTAAACTTCCATGTCCTTAAGTAATGTGGAAAAAGCAGGACTATTTTTTTCCATCCGACTGCATTTTAGATAAATATTAAAATCCCAGAATACTTGGAAGAATGAGTAATAGTCACCAATGAGGGGGAGGAGGATAAATGTTATAAAACAGCGTCTGGCATGTATGAAACCAGCACAAGACTGACAAATCCAGATTCTTAAATTGCCAGCTTGTTTTGCTTCCCTTCTTAAAGGAAAATGGTACTATTTAAAAAAAAAAAATCAGAACCATTTTCTCTCATAAACCTTGTAGTTGCTTCTCATTTCCAAATCAGTATTAAAGTTACTGCTTGAAGCGTGTCCTTCTCTGTGTGAAGCAGAAGCATCGTGATTTTTAACTCCCTGTTTCTGCAGTGGTCTGGACATTAGATTTGCTCATTCACCACAAGGTGACTACTTGACATTCCCAAACTGGCCCTCAAACGCAGTAAATCTGGGAGCTAAACCCAACTCAACAGGGCCCTCCTAGCTAAATGGAACAGGCAAATGCAAGTCAAACTATCAGCAAGAAAAGTACTTTTAGTACCAGTGATGAATGCCACTGTATAGAATTTGGCTATTTCCAAGTCCACGGATTCTATTGTGGCAGGTCCTTCACAAACACACACACAAAAGACAGGATTCTCTAGAGTCTGCATTTTCAGCTTCTGGGGTTTTTTTTGAAAGAAATTACGTTGTATGCCTTCTCTATTTCTTTGGTGTGCACTGGCACCTCCCAGGATGGATCAAAATCTGTGCATCTTATTGATGTTCACTGCCTGGTTCATCCTAATCCAGTTTTGTAAATTTTAGGCTGGAGTGAACTTATTTTGAGTATCTGGCACAGGGACTTTCTTTAAGACCAATATGTCTATGGGGGAAATAATGTCTGCTTGCTTTTGTCATTGTGGTACATCCTTGCTGAATACCAAGTTCATGGATATTCATTTATTTTCATTATTTCACCTTGACTAACTTCTGGCCACACAGATGCTTTGCCAATGTGAAAAAAAAAATTGTAAGACTTCTTGCTCCCTCTGCCCTTATCTGAATGAATAAACTGCAACCAGCTAGCCAGTTTGTAAGGAGAAGAAGAGAAAGGATTGCTGTGACAGCAGGTCTGCTTTCCTCTACAGCTATAGAGCTCCGATCACCACAAAGATGAAGGGCAAAATTGAGACTGCTAAAAGTATTTGCAAAACATAATGAGTTTTGCAACACATATGCGATGCTTTCACATGGGCGTTACAGCATCAGGCACTTCACAGGTAAACTCAGTACCTCAGAGATATTCAGAAGGGCTCCAAAGGAAATTTAACGATCCTAATTCCTTCTGGGAAGCCAGACAAGCCGCGGACGAAGGCACAGTGATGATGGTCAAGTGAAAAGTGGCCTGGGTAGATTACAGAGACAGGCAAGAATTTAGAAATATGAGCAAAAAAGGCACAGAAAAGGTAATGCCAGTAGCTTACATAATACCAGCCAGTAAATACAACAGGACAACAGCAGCACTTGCCAAAGCATTGTCAATGGGACAGAAGGCTTCATAGCACTGATTGAGAATACAATAAAAGGCACTGGCATAAGGACAGAAATGATAAGATGGGGAGAGCTGGTGGAAAAAGGAAAGCTACCAAGGACAGACTTATTTTGGTGCACAAGGAAAGATGGAAAGATGTTGCTGAATTTCAAGATGGATAACTGCTGCTCAGGACTGAAGATATATGTGCACAGTCATCAGAAAAGAAAGACAGATTAATCCAATAACTGCAATGTATACAGCTCTGCTGCTGTTCATACCTCTTCAGCCACAAGGACACTGATAAATACATTCCTTTGCTGTGAAAGTAGACGCTCTTCACAAGTACTTGTTTTACTTAGTTGTTAGCTCAAACCACAGGACTTAACTTCTATCTCACAACAAGCCTTTCTCTGTGTGGTCCATATACATGGTATGGAAACTTGTTCACCACCATGAGACTAAGATTACTTAAACATGAAGCAGCATTGTGTGTCCTTGAGTTCAACAGAGATGCAGTAATGTCACCTCATACTTATACAAAAACAAGGCTGGAAAAATCAAATGACAATCCCTTTATTTGCACCACTGGAAACATTATTGTGAATAGTCTTTACAAAATCACAGGAAAGAGCAAGCTAAAAAGACACACACAGTGGTAGAGTTTTAATTCAAGCCACGTAATTTAATTCTGAATTTTATTAGATGAAAGGGAAACTGAATTAAAAAACAAAACACAACACAACAAATCCAACCTGTTGGATTATGCAGAATGGACCTCCTCTTCTTAATAGCTCTGGAAAGATTACAGTGTCATGAGGCTCCATCAATCAGAAGAGAAAAACCAAAGAGCAAGGATAAATCGAAGGTTAAGTGCTGAGGAATACCCTAACCACCTTCCTTTTGCTATTATAAACCGGATGGGTTTGTGTTTATAGATCTATATAGAAAGAAAAACAATCTATATTTCAAGAGAGGCTTTCTGCCTATACATTCCCTCTGATATATACAACCATCTTGTATTTTGACACCTCAGTTAACAGACTGCCACTACTTTCTGTGTGCTGTTTTCTAACAGAGTGATCTTATTCTCAAAGGGCTGCCTATTAATTCATTTCTAAACTTTTCTTTAGTGCAGGAAAAGAGAGCACTCCAATATTTTTTCATTGTTTCTGTTCAATGGAAGGGCAAAACAAAAGGAAAGGAAATAAAGCCCTAAATCCACAGAAAGATCAAACTCCTTCCTGATGTAACTCCAGTGAAATAGTTTAATACAGCCCACCAGAGATATGCTCAGTCCATGTTTTTTGCTGTGATGAACACAGGAACAGTAAGTGTCCTAAATATTTCAGGAACCTAAAATACTGCAATACAACAGGACTCAAGATAGAGATCTTGGACTGAAAGAGAAATTTATTTTTGCTTTTTTTAATTTCGTTTTTGTTGCAGGGCCTAGAGACCGTACATCCTTAGGGAGCCACCCAGTTCCTTTCTAAATCAAGAGAAGGTCTGAGCTTGGTTTCAGTGGGAGCTAGATCAGGCTGCACATGGATAGGAAACATGCTGTTACCTAACAGTATGTTATTACATCATGTAATCGCTAGAAAGGTGTACTATCAACATATCTTAGTTGCCTAATTTTCCTTAACTGACTTTCTGCTGCAGGCTATCTGGTGCCTTTAGTTCAACAATTGTGCTCTTTAAAAGGACAGTGCTTTGTCCTAAAGCATGCATTTATAAAAACAAAATTTTATAAAACCTGAAATGTAAAGAATTGCTATATGCTATTATTAAACTCCAGTTGTTTGCAAGCCGATAAATACCCTCTAGCAATGCCTGAATTCCCACACAGCAGCAACATGAAGTTATGTTAAATAAAATAATCAAAACTAAAACTGCTTCTCTTGCTTTTTGTTGATTTTGTTGCTTGATGCTGATCAAAACATCATTGCTCGGGTTTGCATTGTGTAGGCAGCATCCCCTTAAGCTATCGTCAGGCTGTATGGTGACAGTCAGCAGCAACTGAAGCCCTCTCTGCTGCAGTAGCACCTAAACCAGCTCCGAAAGCAGCATTCAAGGTGCCTGAATTGCTTTGGTGTCTACGACTTGGGAAGCCCCTACTGGATAGCGTTCTTAATAAAGGCGTCTCTCACACCCTTCTAAAATTTCATTCGAAGCCCAAAGTACTATTCTACTCCCAGGTTACACTACCACAAGTTCCTATCCATGAACACCCTCCCTACCTTTTGGGACGTCACTCGAGCTTGCTTTTCCAAGTGCTTCTGTTCCTTTCTAATGCAGCATGAATGGCATAAATGAAGAAAAGCGTTTCCTTTTCCCACAATCGCTCCAGCTGAGAAAAGCACCAAGTTCTCTGAATGGAATCGAAAAGCAGCTGATCAGTTTTGGGCACATGAGGCTGAGTAGGGAAATCAGGGTGGGGGTTCTTCCCGCCCCCCTTCCTCTCTCCTAAGTATGGATTAAATCGCACTTTGTAAATAAAGCCCGTGTGGCGTGTGTGCCAGGTCACATCCCGTCTACATCCTGGCGGATTTTGGGACGGTCTGGCGCACCCACTACAGGGCTCCTGGAAGCAGCCCAGAGCGCTTCTAACGGCGTGGGCCTCGTTAGTCATTCAAGTTGTTGCTTTTCAAATACGACTCAGCGGCACGCGTGAATTTTCGGACAGCGAGGGGCGTTCCTCTCCCACGGGAGGAGCCCGGCCGGCTGCGGGGAGCCCTCCCGGGCCACTGATCCCCTCAGGCCGCTGTGGGGGCGGCGGGCCTTCCCCACCGGCGGCCTCCTCGGGACGGGGCGGCCGAGGCAGCCACCGCTTCCCCGGGCTCCGACGGGTCTGTTCCGCGCCTGGCCGCCTCCCCCAAGGCGCCCCCTTTGGCCCTGCCCCAAGGGCTTGAGGCGGGCTCAGCCCCGGCTTCACCCGGGGGCCCTGTCCCTGCGCCCCCTCAGGGCCCGCGCCCCACCTGGCCGCCGCCCGTGACGTCATGGAAACACCCCAACGGCCGAGGAGGGCGGGCGGCGATAACGTCTCCTCGGCAGGAGGAGTAAGGAGACGCTTCCCATTGGCCAGCGCGGCTGCCGATCGAGCGCGACGGTCCCGCCTCCCAGTCCCCGCTCCTGGACCTTCCCCGGGAGCTCGGGGCAGGTAGAGCGGCTCTTTATGGTTGCGGTTGTCGCTCCCGCCCGACTCCCTTCTTCCTGCCGCGGCGGGGGGTGAGCGGCTCAGGTGGGTGTCCGGGCGGGCTGAGCGGGGTCGCTTCGCTGCCGCGCCGTAGGGACAGGACGGTGTGGCGGGGCACAGCCCCCCCGCGGGTGGGGGGCAGTTGCTGTGTGTCCCCCCGTCCCCCCCCCTCCATCTTCCTTGGGAAGCCGCGACGGGCCGGTGGTCCGCGGGGTGGCCGCCCCTCGGTCGCCGTCGGCCCCGCTGTTACAGCGGCCGCTCCGGAGCAGCACCCGACTGGAAGCACCTTTCCTGGCTTCGGCGGCCCAGGGCTGCTCGTCACTTATTTAGCTGCCGGTGGCACGGAGGGAATTGCGGGTTAAGCTGGGAGCACCCCCGGGGAGCCGGGAGGCGGCGGTCGGGGGCGGGTCCGGGTGCCCCTCTCTCCCTGCCAGCTGCTGCCAGCGGCTGCTGGATGGAGCTTCACAAGCCTTGGGCATGTTCGCAAAGAAGCTGTCGCTCCTCTAAAGCTGTGGTTCTCTCTGCTTCTGTAAAATAAATACAAAATTCCACCGGTATTAATTTTTTTTTTTTTTTTCTCTTGCCCACATCTTCGAGAAAATAGGTTAATTAAATCCAGGCACTTCAGTTGGCAGGTTGATTTAATTTCCATTTGAGGACAAATTATGAGCACTTAAGTATTCCATTACTTCTCTTCTCTTGGGTCCAGGTTACTGACAGTGAATTACTCTTTACTGACAGTGAAGTAGTCTTTACTGACAGTTGCTGATTTATTTTACTAGGAGGTGATCTGGAATGGCGAGAGAAAAGGACATCTAACAAGTTTACTTCTTCCAAAACAATTTGTCTGCCTTTTGTCCTAGGCCTCTGATGATGGTAACAGCCTTGTTCCTTCTCTGCTTTCTTGAGAAGAGGCAGAAGGAACAGTTTGCTTTTGCTTCATCCCTTGACTTTCATCGATTAATAATAGAGTTTAGACTGTTTCACTCCACTTAATTTCAACACAGCTTGAAAGTCCGGTTTGGGTACCTGAAGCGAGTTTTTTCATGGACGTCTTCTGTAAAGCCATAGGTAAAAATAGTCTTAATTTTCCTAAGCTTTGTTTTTGTTATTGGAAATGCTTACAATAAAATCTTAAGTGATCTTGCCTAGTCAGTACTCTAGTAAATTAGGCTAAATATTGACAAAACAATCATATTAACAATTTCTTTTTTTCTTTACTCTGACCTCCCCCCTCCACACACAAATAAGAGAGGCCTGCTTATGTCCTTTCATCATTTTGTTTAATATGTGGGTTTGCATGCAGGGAAGGTAGGAGGGGACTTTTAGGAATTGGAGAAGCTTTCTGCGTATGACTTTGCACGTGTGTGCACTGCACAGTTGTGGTTGGGCTGAAATTACCGGCATGTTCACCAGGGACAGGAAATGATGGTGAGAGTCAGCTGGGATTTGCTTACTGCAACACTGCATGTGTGGCTACCTCATTGACTTTTGCAAACGTAAGTGTACTGGATTTTCTACAAAGCCTTATTTGGGTTTTTTTTTGGTAACTGTGCGTAGGTCATTGTACAGCATTGAGTCTAGTTCAAACCACATCTATTATAAATATATGCACATCAGTAACAAACCTTCCTTCATTTGTTGCATTCTATGGGGGGCTTTTACATGCTGTGTAGAAGGCAGAGTGGGATAGGGCATTATTCTGGCAGTCTGGGACCTTATGGTTTCTAATTGTCAAGCTGAGTTTTCAGTTACTACAAACAGTGCTCTTAGCAATTTATACATGAATTAATTTCCGATAGGAAGGCTTTTCTCATTTTTTAGCTATTATGTTTTAGGCATGAACTTGATTTGCTGTAATGTGCCTTTCAGAAAAATGCAGTGATGAAGGAAGCAGCAGAATGAGTATGGGACGATGCAGTCATGTATGTCAGAAGCGGTGTAATATTTGCAGATTTTGATCTCGTTGAAGCCAGAAGAAATTTCTCAGCTGATTTCAGTTATGTTAAGATTTGATTCGCCAGAGGTATGAAGCTTTGTTGGTGAAGGCTTGGGGCTACTGTGATACACCACTACTAAGAATGCCAGCGAAACTTCTAGGGGAATCTAATTGCATTTTCCTGTATCAAGTTTCCGATAATAGGATGCAGTTATTGTGAGATCTGACAAACAACTCTCCAGACTGGGACTAATGTGTTTCTGTTACCAAATTCACCCAGCTCTGTTCTTTGAAATGCTAGATTTTCGTGTTGATCTTCTGCCTTTGTGGTTGTGTTCAAGCAGTACACTTTAGGGGACAGACGTGTTTTTTTAATCTCCTGCAGCTGTCACTTGCGATTCAAGTGTCTAAATCCTTGAATATTGTGCCTGGAAGTAGATGTTTCTCTGCTTTAGTTTCTCACTTGTCTGAAGGACAAGGCAGTTTTGTGGGTGTAATGATCTCTCCTGCTGTTGGGTGCTTGTCCTTGTTCTGCTAACATAAAATATATCTCCTCGATGTTAATTTCTAATTACCTTAGACTGAAGTTTGATGTCTGCCTTCAGGCGTGAGTGATGTGGGTGATGATGCTAATGAATATGACAATCTGGGTAAAGTTGGAAACATAATAGCTAAGAAAAGCAGGGCTGTGGGTCTGATCCTGAGAGGCAGGATATCTGTAACTCCTCCTCCTTTCAATCTGTTTTAGCTTGTTGCTCATGCAAAGTTCTTGAAGCTGCTTGTGACTTTTATGTAGTGCATATGTCCAGAAATAGCAGATTCTATTATGTATGAAGTTATGGCATGAATCAACACAGTGTTGGAGTAGTGGTTTTGAAGCTCTGTCAACATGAAACAGTGGTATGTTGCTGCAAGTTGTTTGAAATATTTTAAAGACAATAAATAGTGGAGGACAGCCTCAGCAGAGGAAGAAAACGGAAAGCTCGTGCAGATTCTTTCTGATTTTCTATATTCAGGAGATAATTGTTAAAAAAAATCAGAGTTTGGGGTTGTGTGCTTTTTGTTTTTGTTCTTTTTTTTTAATATGAATTCAGTGACAACTCTGGTACCTGCCTTGCTAGTAAAAGCAGTGAGCCACTCTCAGAAGTGCTAGCTGTGACAGAGAAACACACTGTCAGCTCGGGCTGTGCTGTCCTGCCTGCCTGGTGTGCCAGGGCAGCACTGACTCAGAGCAAGCTCCTTAGGGTAGGAATCACGTGTTGGTACAAAGCAGTAAGCACAGCAGTGCATAATCCTATTTCAGTGTCTGGGCACTCCATGATGCTAACTCTCAAAGTAAAGAAGTAGAGTTGAGCTGCTTTTGATGAGGAAAGTGCCAAGCAATTCTTTTGCAATGCCTGTTTGCTACTGCTTCACAGTCTTTGGATGAAGGCTATTCTAGACGTGGCTCTAAAATATTCTTGTGTGGAAAATAAGTACTGATAAGCGTGACTTGATAGGAATCCTTGTTATGTGCCAAAGGTGAGAGGAATAAGAGTGAGAACTGACTTTCACTGACCTCTGGTCACTGACTGCTGAGCTGAAGTAGTGCACTGAAAATTACTGTACTTACTTCTGAACTTATTAATTGTGTATCTGGCTGTAAGACAGACTGACGTAAAGGTTGCCTAATAGCATCTGGTAAGTCACAGAAGGAAGGCTGCAGTTAAGACTCTTTATGCGCCTCTGTGCATCGCTTTTCAGTTCTGCAGACTTATTCAATGACTGAAAAATAAGGATTTTTTCAAATTCAGTCCAAACTGTTACAATCTCTGCATTCCTTGTTTGAGCAAGAGGTATGTGTTTCTAGATACCTCACTTTCAATTCCAGTTGTTAAATTACAAGTGCTTGAGCTGAAGATTACCTCTTTAGTCTTTAAGTTGTGGGGGTTTGATGGCTGAATCATATTTAGATTGGCAAACACAGCTGCTACCATGTCAACAATTAATTATTTCCTTCTGGACATTTTCCTTGGCAGTTATGTTAACATGGATGTACAA
Organism: Pedionomus torquatus; assembly: GCA_013398155.1. Classification (NCBI taxonomy): domain Eukaryota; kingdom Metazoa; phylum Chordata; class Aves; order Charadriiformes; family Pedionomidae; genus Pedionomus; species Pedionomus torquatus. Next base: position 102,056 of record VZRU01016784.1, on the reverse strand, counting down.
ACAAATCTCCCTTTCTTTTGCCTTCCGATGTGACACATGAATTGGGAATTAAGGAGATTTTTTTGGTGATGAATCTTGCCATAACAGCAACTTTAAGTGATAGCTTCGGATTTTGCCTGTGTGTTGGTTCAGATGAAACCTAAAAATAGTGTCACAGCAACAACATTGTAGTATCTAATGCTGCAGTTGTCAGGCAGCACTTGGATTTAACTGCTGTTCTTAGAATGAAGATGGTAATGATATGAAATAGTTAAGGCGAGAAACTCATTTGTAGCAGTGTTCTGCGTTTACAGTAATGATACCTGTTGGATTTCAGTAATGACTTCTTGCTGCTATTAGTAAAACCTGAAGCATTAGGGTTTCTGGCCATTCATTGTATATTCTGATGAACGTTTTTAGGGTAGAAGTCTTAAACGTTTTCCTGGCTGTATGTAATTGTACTCTTCCTTCCTCTTAATTTCTGTCATTACTGGTCGTGATAATACTGCAGAGTGTACTATCACAATTGTCACTTCTTATCTGTTGTGGCATTCACGTAGGGCCATTCTAGGTCACCTCTCTCTGATCTGACTTAGACCACTTTTTTTGTGTGTGTTTGTGGAGGCTTTTTCTAGTCACAGTGAATGTACTGTCACTCTTCTGGTTTTAGTCTGTTCCATTTTTATATAGTTGCTGGTGAAATTGAATGAAGCTCTTGGTCTTAATGGTTGTGATAAAGAACAACTGTGTGGATATATTCCATTTGCCTTATGTGCTTAATTCTCCCTGCTTGGGGAGTAGCTGAAACTGCAGAAGAAATACTTTCTGAACAGCTTGTCAATCACCAACAGAACCATGTGTGCAGGAGACATTATCCTTCTCTGTGCACAAGCCCATCTGTGTCACTGTTAATTCTGCTTGTTACAGAAGGTTAAGTCCTGCCCTTCAAGTTTTCACATGAGCACAGTAGGATCTAGGTCTCTGGCACTACTTTCTTCAATCTCGCCAACCATTCACATTAAAAAAATTTTGTTGTAACATCTCCCTCTTCTCTGAGATAATTACTTTATCAGCGTGTCTAGAAATATAGCCCTGAGGAGGGATAAAGAGACAATTTCTTCATTCTCTTAGTTCCCCAAGTGAAATGTACAATTCTTATTTTTGCAGAACTTTTGCTGTCCTGTCTGCTGTGGCAACAGATGGCTATGAAACCAGCCGTGATAATTTTTATTGTCAAAAGGGTTCTGCTGCTGCCTCAGGCTGTGAGGGCATAATAGAAGTATCTCCCCTGAACATGCTGCAGAAATGTCTTGCTCATACTGGCACCTGGGACTGTGCTGGTTGCAACTGTATCGCTGGAAAAGAAGCTTGCTTAATAGTTTTATAAAATACTGCGTTCCAAAGGAGAGTGAATGGTTCTGACCTTTCTTGCTCTATCCATTGCTAGTGACAAATATGAGTGCTGAGATCCCTGAGGCTAAGCTTTGGCAGCATAAACTGTGAATTTAAGTGCAACTTACAATGCAGGGGTGGAGGGAAGGAGTTTCACTATGAATGTGATTCAGTCACTGACTGTCTTATATACCTTAAAAAAATAAACAGTGGTATTGGTTGAGGACTTTAACGAAGTGTAAATCATCATTAGCAATGACAGTCCTGAGGACACCCTAGTGATCACTGTCTGTGTACTGGGGAGCTGATGAAGCTAATGCCATAAGGTGTGTGCTACTGAGTCTCTGCTAGTTTGTGAAGATGACCGTGGTAGGAGTTTGTGGTGGGTTTCTTGGGTTCCCTCCCTGATACCTTGCTGCTTGCTAAAGGCAGGCAGGCTGGTACTTGCTAAGCGATGCCTTTCTGCTGTTTGGTAACTGTGTGGGGGGGTTTACCCCTGCAGTTGGATGTACCTGCATCTGTGCAGCTCATTGGCATGTGACCTCTCAGTTCTTGAGAGCCATTTCAGTAGCAGATGCTCAAAGAATGTGCTAGTCCATTTATTTTTTTTTAGCAGTGATTTCATGTGACACCTCAAAAGAAGCAAGCTGCCTACTGTGCATCAGGCTATCTGGAGCTGGCATTATTGCTAAAAAAACTGCAGGTATTTGCTTTTTAAATATGTGATAATCGAACAAAGAAACAAAAAATAATAAGCAGAAGGTGTTACTATGACTATAGCTGGAGATAACGTTTTTCCCTGACTCTCTCTTTTTTTTTTTTTTTTTTCTTTTTTTCTGATAAATGAGAGTGATTAATAAGAACCTGTGGTCTACTCTAGTGCTGTCATGTCCTGGAAATTTCTGAGAACTGTATCTTACTTGTTGTTACTGTTAAATAGTATTAGTTGAATCAGTTGGAACACCCATGCTTAGTTTCCTTAAAAGATAGTGTCCTGGTAATAGGTCTCCCTCCTTTTGAATACCTGGAATGTCTCCAGCTATTCAAAAACTGTTTGGACGTTGTCATAGACAACCAGCTCCAGGTGGCCCTACTTAAACAGGGGGGATGGACCAGATGACCTCCAGAGATCCCTTCCATCCTCAATCATTCTGTGATAATTCCAGTAGTGTATTTTGAAGTTTAGTGTGGTGCAGCTCTGCTCTTCAAACTCAGATCTAGAAATGATTTTGGAAAAGCCAGTCAGAGCCCTGGTGTTCTTTTGCAGTCTTGCCTGCGCCTTAATTAGTCAATGAACAACCTTGTGGTTGTGATACAGGTCACCTTTCATTTGGAAGGATGCAACCATTGTTGTAATATGCTTTTAATGGAGAATTGGTGGAGTCTGTCTGACAGAATTTGGCTTCTAAAAATAGGAAAGAACTAAAAATAAAGGGGTTTGTGAACTTGCTGATAAAGAGGCCAGATAATAAGCAATATTTATATGAAGAGAGGAGAATCTAAGCTAAATCTAGTCCTGTTATTGAACTCTAGTGACAACTATGTTGGAAGAGTTGATATTTCTTATTTGTTTTCTGCTTAAAGTCAAACAATGGAAGGAAGAGAATTTAGGTGTTAGTCTACAGGACTCTGTCAGGTCTTAAAAGAAAGCTACTGTATTTTAAGAAATGAATTCATAGGTTTGCCCTTACTAGCATCGACAATAATATTTAGTAAATAAAACGATGGACAGCTGAGCTCTATTATAGACCCTCATTTGCCTACCACTGTGGTATCTGTACCACTGCTGGGCTGAGCAGGCACCCAGCTGGGTTTAGATTCATGAACTGGGGAGGAAAGTCTATTTTGCCGGGTTATTCTAATTTTGAATAACAGATCTAAAGGGAAATAAAATCTAAAGTTTGGGTGTTGAGCAAAATACTGGGCCAAAGTGTTATGACTGATTCTTGTCTTCCTTTACTGAATGGTGCTGATAATTTTTTACTGAGTGACCTAGCTAGGAAGTAACAATTCAAAGCTCCTATGCTGCTGCCACAGCTGCTGAAATTCAGGATGTATAGAACCCATCCATTCTTTCCTGTTGTTTAAAGGTAAATTTAAAAATAAAAGGTGATACTGTTGAGTTAATTTACAGATTTGATACCATGCTTCAAATGCACTTATAGCACCTGCAAAATGTTACAAGCAGATGCACTCAATGATAACCTTATAAACTTTATAAAATTAAGACTCATTTAATATCTCCCAGTGCTTGGAGAATCTCAAATTGTTGAAAAAGGAGAACTTACTGAGGGAGGGAACTGCTATCGTGAATAAATAAAGTACTTGCCTTTTAGCTGATGTCCAGCTTGTTTTGTTGAAACAAGCTTTTTAACATCCCATTTTTTAGAATAAAAATAAAAATGCACTGCTGGAATAGTGTTGTTTCATTCAATTCACTGAATAATTATGAAACTTCATTTCAGATTCAGAGATAAAATATTATAATATTCCATAAGGTAGCTGAATCATAGGCTTCTCTACACGCGTGCACAATCTTCATTTCACAGATTATTTTCTTATATGTAATACTATATTGTACTGTACTTCTGGAGGCTCACCAGAGTCAACACTTCAACTTGAAAATCATCAGCAGAGCCATTGCCAGGATGTCACTGGTAGATGGATGTCACAAAGAGATGTATTGCTTGGTTGTTTTTTTGTGGTTTTTGTTTTGTTTTGTTTTTAAAGAAAAAAGAGTATTATCAGATTTTCACAAAATGAAGAATTTGATATGGGTGACTTCCAATTATTTTTTTTTTGCCCTTTAGTGCAGGAACATTTAAGTATACAAGATCACTTTCTTCTGCCATGTCAAGTGCATCCAGTTGTTGGTGTACTGATGATCCCTCACTGGTGATAATCTGATATTTTAAAAGATCAAGTTTCAAGTAACGGAACACCATTGAGTATTTTTAAATGCATACAAAGTCATTGTTTTCATCAGGCAGGCTTTAATAATCTGCTTTTAGTCCCAGTTGATTGGTTTGATAAGCTGAGTCTCTAAGATGCAACCTCACAACTAGTTCTAGCTCTGTTGTCAGCCATCTCTTTATTTTTGCAGAAGTGGCTTCCCTAATTTCATAGTAATTTAGTGGTAGAACAGTGGCCATATCGCAGTATCATCAAGTAACTGAATGTTCTCACTTTGGGAAACATTTGTGGGGCTTGTCTGTAGTGGTGACTGCATTCTATTTGAAGAGGTTTGGTTTCTGAGATGTCTCAACATCTGAAAACACTCACATTTTCCTACTTGTGGATGCTGTTTTGGTTTTGCTAATCCAGACATAATGACAGTTCACACTGAACTACCAAATGTTCCTTGACAAATAAGCTTGCATTATTTACTGCAATGTAACTAGAATGCATTGTGTAAACGTACCCTCTGCTTGGTGCAGGATGAGAGCTATTTGCTTCTGGTTTTCTCAAAACAGATGAGAGTTGTTTTTTCTCTTTTTCTGGCTACAAGCTTGGGGAAGAGTGTCTGGAGAGCTGCCTGGCAGAAAAAGGACCTGGCCGTGTTGTTCGACTGCTGACTGAGCCAGCAGTGTGCCTGGGTGGCCAAGATGGCCAACAGCATCCTGGCTTGTATCAGGAATATTGTGGTGAGCAGGATAAGGGAAGTGATTGTCCCCCTGTACACAGCACTGATGAGGCCACACCATGAATACTGTGTTCAGTTTTGGACCCCTCGCTACAGGAAAAGACACTGAGGTGCTGGAGTTAACCCAGAGAAGGGTGAAAAAACTGGAGTCTGGAGTGGGGTCTGGACAGCAAGTTTTATGAGAAGCATCTGAGGGAGCCGGATTTAGTCTGAAGCAAAGGAGGCTCTCTACAACCTCCTTTCAGGTAGTTGTAGCAATGTGGGAGTTGTTCCCTTTTCCCAAGCAGCAGGCAATAAGATAAGAAGAAACAGCCTCAAGTTGCAACAGGGGATGTTTAGATTAGATATTAGGAAAAAACTTTACACTTAAAGGGTTATCAAGTGTTGGAACAGGCTACCCAGGGCAGTGGTGGAATCGTCATCCCTGGAGGTATTTAAAAGATGGGCAGATGTGGTGCTGAGGGACGTGGCTTAGTGATGGTTTTTTGTCAGTGTTAGGTTGATGGTTGGGTCCCTTCCAGCTTAGATTGTTCTATGATTCAGTAGTTCAGTCTGCAGAGCCCTTCTTTCAGGGTTGTCTTTGCTTGCTGTTAAATGAGTTTTATGTTCTAAGCTAAAAAAAACCAAACAACCTTTGTCTCCACTATTAGGAAGATGAATGCCTTTCTCTCCATGGCCTGGCTCACAGCCTTTGCGTTTTGGAAAACATGAGGTTTTGAGGGATTTTTATTCCCAATACCGTTGCTCAACAACCTGCAAGTGCACTGGCAGTTGACACACCTTGTGATGGGTGATCTGAGAGGTGTAGGCTGTGCATTACTTTTTGTAATAAAATCATATCTTCTATATTAGCTTCTCCTAATGCATTTACAGCTGAGAGGAAGGGTGGTATTTGGTAAGGAAACTAGGGATGAAGCATGGGAAAACAGCTTTTTATATATTAGTGTAAGTAACTTTAATTCTCACTACTTATTCTGGTTGACCAAACTGCTTTTTGCCTTCCTTGTGGTTCTTTTTGGCCCTTGAAAATAATGGGAGTGTTATGAGACATTTTTGCCCAGTCTGTGAATGCCCTCAAAAGGTTTGCATGCTGGAAAGTTTTGTACAAAGTAGGAGTGCAAACAAAAATCACAAGGCTTAGATTTGCTTTGCTAAAGAGGGGAGTTAAAGAAAACTGTTCTAATCCTCTAATTCTTCCTTACACAGAAACAAGTGTTTCAGTATCTTAGTGCATCAGAGTATCTAAATCCCAGAACTCTGGAAACTCCAGTCATCGTCTTCAAAAAGGTGTAGGCATGTAAAGTATTGACATCAAAGGAAAGAGAAAATTTCAACAAATTTCATTATCAGAATTGATGTAATAGAAGCTGCGTGTGTCTGGTAGCCTAAACAAAGATTCTAATGTTTGCAATTAATATTCCTTAAAAAACCAAACCTTTGGTCACAAAAGAAATATATAAACATGAGTAATGTGGAAATATTTTCATCTTATAATAGTCAGAGCTTTGCATCATCTTATAATAGTCAGAGCTATGTCCTTAGGTGTCCCATTAACAAATTGTCAAAACTTTCTTGCTTTGACTAACATCCAGAATCCTGGAATAAAATTTCTGTGACCCGTTTGTATACCTGTCTAAAACTGATATTTCTTCTCAAGTGTTTGTAAGAGCATCTACATTTCCTCTGAGCCTTTGTAAAGTGGTTAACTTCTTGCTTTGTTCATGTGAGGGAGACTCTGTCTTTTCCTCAGTCAGTTTAGGAGACTTGCATTTAGACTTGAAGAGGTACAGAGAATCTTGTGCTGTGGCTGACTAGATAACGCTCACAGTATTCACTCCAGGAAATATTTTGCTGTCAGTCTTCTTTGCATAAGATTCCATTGATCTCGAGTATATCTTAGGTGCTATTTTTTTGTTTTCTGACCAGATTAGATGCTGTGCCTTGCATAATAACTTTTAATTATTCCCTGTATGTCCCTGAAGGAAATGCCTCCCTTTGTCAAGTGTATCTTTTGTCTCTTTTCAAGACTTTCATCAGACTGGTGATGGAGTGACTGTGTAACCAGCTTACAGGTTTAAGTACCTTCCCCTTCTTGGTCACTTCCAGCTGTCATAGCAGAACTTCTACTTGTCTTACTCCTCAAGTCCTGACCTTGCCTGCAGGACTGATGAATTGCATTCCCTGTCACCACTTCTGTTCGTGTGGTTCCTCTCACCTGTTGTTCTGGTTGTTTGGTGCATCAGAAGTGTCTCTATACTTTTTGTCAGCAGCACTTTTTATTAGACACCTCAATCCCTTTGCCAGTAGTAGAACTGTGAGATAAAACTGGCCCCAAGGTAATTTAAGAAAAAAAAAATACCAGGCTTGGCACAAACCACCAGAAGAGTTTTGCCAAGAATTATCTTCTGTGGCCAGTTACTTATTCACTTTGCAGGTCTTCCAACTAAATAAGGTCACTGCCAACTGCGCTTTTTTTTTTTTTAATGCAGCTATTTGTAGGTCCAGATCTACAGATTTCCTTTGTCTTTCTAAAATTTGTTTATTTTTTTAAAGTTAATCTGTAACCATTGACTTTGATGTTTCCTTCTGACTCTTTGACTTAATCCAAAATCTTGCATGTTATTGATTGTAGTAGTGCTGATTTCTTTTCCTTTTTTCTCCCCTTACCTTCAACTCTAAGACAGGTATATTCTGTTTATTCTTCTGTCATTGTAGAGCATCTCCCACTGTTTTTTGTTTGCTTAAAAATTACAGCGTGTGTTGTGGTTTGGGCCTGACTGACCATTGAAACAAACAACAGGTGCTTTCTGAGCAGGATAATTACCATTTTTCACCTCTAGCCAATACAAGCATTTAAATAGTCACAGTAACTTGAAAATGCATGAAAGTTTTATTGCAAATATAAGTATGATTTAATCTGCTTTTTCTTTCAGAAATCTGTAGTAGTATCATCTCTTTTCCTCAGCTCATCTCAGGAAGCTATTACTTTTGATTTCATGTTGGTTGTGAAGGTTTGAAAGCCTGCTTTGTAGTAGACATTCTGTCTGTGTTTCTTTATCAAGAAATTTTCACTTCTCCAGAAATGTTACTTCTTCACTTGGTTTCGATGTGTTGGTTGAAAACTTTGTTTTCAGTGTTTTTTGAAGGTATTAACTTTATTCCTGTACTATAATATATGAGGTGCAACTTCTTTAATCAGCTCTTTCCCTGCCTTTTTGGGAGGTGTGAGAAAGCTATTTATCTAGTTGGACCTATTTAATCTTGCAAGTTGTCTACGGCACACTGCATCCCATGAGGCATTTCCAGATTTGGTTTCTGCCCAAGTAATTAAGGTAATGTTCAGCATTATCAACTTAGAGAGTCTGAATTCCTCAGTCTGCCTAACTACTTAAACTGGTTCCTTTTGCTATTATTAATTTGAGGCAGAGAAGTTATTTTCCTGTAATGCCTATCTCACTGTGATATTTTTTCAATCTAATAAAATAAAATCTGTATGAAAGCTGGTTACTTAGAATCTACTGCAGACTCTGAGTGGGACTGTCCTCTTTTAAAGTGCTGTTTATTTTATTTGATTTTTTGACCCAGTTGGATTCTGTTCATTCTTTTGCAGTGGTATGTTTAGGTTGTTTTAATCTATCACAGTTTTAAGTGATGTAGATCTGTATCGCCCCTCCCTCTACTGGCTTTTCTGAATAGCGTGCACACTTCAGTATATCTTAGCCACTAAGAGTCTGTTTGTGGTATCTGGTCTTGTATTTAATTAAAGCTCATCAGTTTTGTAGTATGGGCCTGGTTGGTCAGTTTGTTTGGGTTTGTTGTTGGTTTGGTTTTTTTTTTGTACACAAATACTTCACAGTGTTATCTGGTCTGTTTGTAAAGGCAGATTGCTTGTCTGCCTGACCCCTGTTCTCAGCCAAGTTTGGACTTTCAGTCCTCTATGAAACAGTCAGAGATAAGAGTCCTTCTTGGCCACATCCTCATTTTCCCTTGGTAGTGCAGTGAGGTTAGATGTGGAGATTGTGTGTGTGCCCAACAACTTTCACTTCTCATTCTAATGTGTAAATCCCTTCTTGGGTGTGTCACCTTGTCCTAGCGGGTCAGTACCCCTGTCTCACAAGTGAGAGTCCATCAGGAGAGTTCTGATTGACTCTGAGTACTCTAGTGTCTTGCCTGTCTTTCTCTGTCCTCGTTATTTTAATGCCTCTTTATCAAATCCTTTGAGATATAGCTGGATTTGTTTGAAGTCCTGCCATATAAATAATCTTTAGATTTCCTGGGCCCTGCCCCATTCTGTTCTCCAGCTAACTTAAGTAACCTTGAACACCCAGAAATAATACAGCTTCAGATCTGCAGGGAATATATAAAGTGCAGGGAGGAAGGGGAAGGGCTTATGTGAATCGTTTGAGACTGTGAAAGCATTCACTTAAATATGAATATATTTATAAACATTTAAAAATTCTCATTGTGTTTTAGTGAATATACATATTTAACTGAAAATATTTATATATGACTTTCTTCCTGTGTGAAATCACAGCTATAGCAGTACCTGTTGCCAGGTTCTCTGCAGCTATTGCTAAAGCTCAGGCGTTTTTGCAGGTAACCAGATGCAGAGACAAGCATGTGGTAGATAAACAGATTCTGGACTTTCTAGGCATCGTAACTGGCCATATTTATTTCTTTCTGTGGGAAAAATTCTTTCAATAAACTTACTGTGTGTAAGGATGGTATGTGTTGATTCTAGTGGATCCTGGAGGATGGTATATATTTACTCTGGATCTTGTTGTTTTAACATATAATTGCTTTTTAATTAATTCTCCATCAAAGTTTCGTGAATGTTTAGGCCTCAACTGTCCTAACCTGAAGATGATAATGGGTTTTTGGGTTAGGGTTTTTAATGGGCTTCCATGTATACATGGAACACTAGGAGCAAAACAAGAAGGGGTTATATTTACATCGGTGTCCTAATTTTGGAGAGGAGGGTAAAATCTCCCCGGTATTACTGGTGACAAGAAAACAAATCACCTTTTTCTAGTATCTTTTCTCTCTTACTAATCCCCAGATCCAGATTTAGTGTACAGTCATGTAAGGCTACCGCAGCCCCATGCTTACTTTGCCAGACTAATACCGTAGTTGCTTTGGCTGATCTCTTCTGTTCTTCCATCCTTCTGCTTGTGTGGAGTTTTTTCCTACTAATGTCTTCCATAGGGAGCAGGTGGGGAGTCGGTTGGTGCTGAGAACTTGTGCATCTTCACCTGGCAGCCTGCTCTGCCCTGCTCTGTCTTGCCCGTGTCTGACCGCTTGAAAGTAGAAGAGCTCCATGGAGTTCTAGGTCACTCAGCTCTGATTCACGACAATTAACACATAGTGGTAAGAGTATATTTATCCACAGTAGATGCATGATGTTGTGTGGTGTGTTTGGTTTGGGTTTTTGATTGTTTTGTTGTTGTTTGTGGGTTTGTTTGTTTTTTTTTTTTCAGATGTTCATGTGTATTAAGTAAGGCTGTTGTGATTGGCGAAGTTGTAAAGTAAGAATGCCTTCTGTAAGAGTGACAGACCTAATATCCCTATTTTTTTTGTTATTTATCCACATTTGAGTCTGTTACTTCAGAAGGAAAAATCTTAATGGCAATGAGCATCGTGAGCTGTGCTTTATCCGAAGTGGGTGATTGAAGTTTATGCCTGTGCAGGCAGTAGGGAGCCTTTTTGTTCTGTGGCAGAACACTGCACATCAGGAGGCTTGCTTTAAAATCTCTCTCAAGCAGCAAATAGATGTAGTTCCTTTAACCTGTCTTACCTAGCCTGATCTCTATAGAATCATAGAATGGTTTGGGTGGGAAGGGACTTTAAAGATTGTTGAATTCTAGCTCCCTGGCTGTGGGCAGGGACAAACTTCAGAAATGGTAGGTGAGAGGACAGAAAAAGCTGTGGCTGTACTACCTTTGGTCTTACTCGATATAGCAGGTACTTAGTGACGGACTTCCAGCTGGTGTTCTACAGAGCATGCACAGCTCTGGGCAAACCAAATCAGAACCAAATCAGTTCTTATTCATATTCGGTAACTCATATGGTCTAATAGATATTTACTCTTCCATAAGTAGTGTTATTCATATTTTTCCCACTCACCATAAGTAGTGTTATTCATATTTTTCCTACTCACCAAAGACAGGGATGAAGAAGGTGACCAGAACTCTTAAAAAAATTAAGAGTTCAGCTCAGTAAAGAAGAAGATGTATGAAACCTGAGAGAGAATAGATAAAGGATAGAGGCCAGCTGATTGTTTTGGGCTGGGAAGGGTATTGACAGCCATGGCCTGAGGGAAAGTAGAAAGACTTGTGGTTAAAGCAGTAGCATCATTATTTTAATTTAACTCCCTAAATTACAGAAAAATTGTGGACACTTCTATTACATAACGACCTCTAAAATGAAGGTGAACAGAAATGCTGAATCTATAGAACACATTTCTAGCTGTCAGCCAATTTTTTCTGCCTGAATTCTGCCAAATTTCTGCTGAATTTTCAGCTCAGGGAAGGAAGGTGATGCCTGCTACATGGAACTCTTCCTTAAATTTTTTAAAAAGCCTTATTGGGTAAAACAAAAAGGCAGAAGAGAAAACTTTTTCTGTGCATTAATCGAGGTGCTGCAGTCTGTACTGCAGATTTTGGACCCACTTGTGTACGTCATGCCAGCAGAAAAGCTGCAGGGAAGGGTCAGGCAGGAGACTCATTTCTCCTCTTCCTCCCCTGTGGTGCCTGGCTTGGAGGCACAGGAAGAAGCATGTGGGCACCAGGGCAGCTTGCTGGTAAAAGCAACATGTTGATTTGGAACATGGGGGAGAACAAGATTCAGTACAATCTGCTAATAGAGCAATGAAAGTGCTTAGTTTGAACAGGAGCAGGTATGCATGCTTCTGTCACCCTCTGTCACTGGAGAGTGATGGAATAGAAAAGCAACCGGTCTCTTGAAAATAGTTCTGAAATGAGTGTTGGAGACTTTAATTTATAATAACCTTAATGGTTTGCTTCCTGCTTCTCTGTGGTAATGTGAGACTCGTGTACTTTTTATAATGTGAAGATTTTTCTCTTCTTGAAAGACAGAAAAGCTGCGGGGGAGCTATTAAATTCTGAAAGCTATATTTAGTTTAGAGCAATTAAAGCTAGCACTGTATAATGACACTCGTAACTAGCTTATCCATCATGCAAACTATATGATTCTCTTTTTTTTAATGTTTGGTTTCAGTCAGACTTGGCATTACTGGCAGCTTTTGCTCACATGCATCAAACTCTGAATTTTAGAAGGCATTTCTGTTGCAGGTTGTTTTGGGTGAATCACTTGCTTTCTTACTGTTTCCTGTCATCTTGTTCCTAGTTCCATTTTCATGGCAAACCAGCATAATCCTGTGGTGCTTCCAAAAGGGGTAGTTCTGCTTTACCCGCCTCTGCAGCTGCTTGATTTGCTCTTTTCATCTCTGATCTGTTGGCGGTGTGTTCATGCGGTGGACTGATTCAGCAAATAGTGTGGCTAAAAATCTGTCTTTTTCCTGGTTAGTTATTAACTGGATTAATTTACCGCTCTCATTCCACTCTGTAGCTGTGTTCCTACTGGTTTTAGGAGGAGTTGCAGCAGAAATAAATGGCTAACTTTGAGAAGGGAGAGAATTGTCTGATTCCTGTGTAAGGGCTCTCCTCTGCTTGCTGGTGTTTTACACCAAACTGCGCTCTACTGCCAGATTAGGTCTTTGTTACACTCTTAGTAGGCTATTCCAGAAATACTTGGAAATGTGTGGCTTCTCTGGGACTGGTACAGTTCAAAACAGCTTAATGAATTGTTGTGGAGCCGTTACAAGGTTAATAGTTAATAATAGTTAAATAGTTAAATGAGCATCCCTCTATGATGCTTGCATTAGCTGTAGTCACATCCTGTGAGATACATTTATTGTTCAATTTATCTTTCTATTTCAATGTATCAGGCTATAGAATTTTTCTAGTGTCTGTTTGTGAGTGTGTCTGTACAAATGTGAATTACTTATTATTTATTTTTTTGGGTGCCTGTGAAGTTAAGAAAGTTGTAAATCAGTCAACAGTGCAGTAAAACTGGATTTCCCAGCTAATTTTAAGAAGTGTATTACAAATATACTTCCTAATATTTTGCATATTGTATTATTTGCAGTGCAAGTTATTCGGGAACAAAATATCAAATGAATGAATCCCTATGGTCACTGATGGGACTAGGTGCTTTGAGGAGCCATGAGGAACATGGGACCTTTATTGGGCCAGCAGGTCATAGGGAAAATGTGATTTTTTTTTTTTAATTTTTTTTTTTTTTGGGGGGAGAGGAGGAAGACCTGCTGTGTGTACAAAAATGCGGAAAGATTTTTAAACAGCAAAGGCATCAGTTGGCTTTATGGGGTGATTAAGTGGTTGGTACCAGCCTAAACTCCCCTGATTGACTTCTCAGGTACTTTTAGGAACAGCATTAATGGAGAATGCCCTGTCCTAGTTGATAGGGATTTCATGAATTCTGCAGTTTGAAGACAAGACTAAACTTTTCCACAGGGAGCTGCACAATAAAGTGGAAAATTCTGGATATTGCTTTGGTTAACTCTTGTTTGAAATTGAAATGGTGGAAGTAACTTCCCTTTCCTGCTCTGCAAGCTGTGGAGTTCCGTAAGGTCTGACCTTGTGGGCTATATTGAAAAGCTCAGTGATTTTTATTTTTCTTAATTTTGAGATGGTGGTAGTTGGTTTGGTTGTGTGTGTATTACAGAACTGCTGATGTCCCAAGGTGCCTAGTGAGGAAGAGTACTTAGGCTGTTTCTTTTTCTGTCTCCTCCCTTTGAGGTTCCTCAAGGGTCCCTACTATTTCAATGTGATATGAAATATACTCCTGATAACTAATGTAATTCTCTGTAACCTATATCAGATTATTTCCCCCCCCCCCTATTTCTCTTACGTTGTTCATGTAAATAACACAAAGAATTAAAGACACTATTTTTCAAATTTAGGTATTTTATATATTTTTCAAAGGTTCATCATAAGGTGATTTTGTTGCCTTAGCCATGAGAAATGTTTAGGATATGATTAGTTGGAAATTTTAAATGTAGCGCAGCTTAATTTCTGAGTTACTGTGAGCAATGCCAGCCTTAGATTTGGGAAAGTCTGAGTAATAAACTCGTAAAGTTGGTTCATCACTCAAATATGTTATTATTTCAGCTGTGTCTGCCCACTGCACGCTCCTACAGGCTAAAAATGTCAATAGGCTCTTACATGAGTAGCTATTTTAAGTCTCTAATCTTAAAAGGCAGCACAAATGAAAGAACCTGGGATTAATATAAATTATCAAAGTTAACACATCAAGTGTTCTTTCTTGCTTTATCTTTGAGAATTTCCACACACAATATTTAGATTATTATTAAAAAAACCCCACAAGTTCATATATATTAGAAAAAGCTAATCCTAAAATTAGATCACAGATGTTTAGACTCCAAAGCAACTGGGGGTGGTGGCCTTTTCAGGAATGTAACAAATAGAAGCAGCAAATAATTAAGTGTAAACATGAAATTAGGAGTTATTAAAAATAGACAGTTGATAATAGAAGGCACAAGTGTTGCTCACAACTCAGTTGAAAGTAGGGAAAAGGATTTCCTTTTTACATAGAAAATGAGCTAACACTTCAGGAGTAGTATTAAACAAGGGCAGTAGTGTAAACAATTCAAGAAATTTGGAAGATTTTAGTTCCGTTACTCAAGTGAAGCTGTGTGGTCTATTGACAGCATATTCAAGTAACTAACAAAAAAGTTAAATTATAACTACTGAAGTTATTCTTTTAAGAAAGAAGCCACATGCTACACAGTGGATAACAGTTTTGAATGTAGGGTACAAGTATCTCGAGGAACTCTGTTTCGTGTATTGGTCTTGAAGAAAGATGAGGAAAGCCTCAGAACACTGGAGGAATCTTAATGATGGACTAGTTTTTATAAACAGTAAATTATATGTGGTACCCAGACGCTGGTTTGTCTGCTGTTACAGACTTTTGGAAAGATTATTATCAAGCTGATAAGGGAACTGACTTGGTACAACAGAAATGCAAATCTAATAATTGGAATGAAGAATCATAAAGTCTGTGAACATAAAAGCTAAACTATTGATGCTTTTTAGCTCAAATTGAGCAAGTTAAACTTTATTATAAAGTTTTTTGTACTGTTCATGTTGTATGAAGAAGTCCTGCAGGCTGCTGAAACTGTAAAATTGGATTGTCTTCAGAAAAGAAAGTATTTGACTAAATATCAAAACTGCGTATTGTTTGTTTCAAAGCAAGAGTTGAATCGTGATAGGAGTTTGTGAAAGGATAGTACCCCCAGCATCTCTTTCTATATGGGGATTCTTTTATTACTTGAATTTTTTTGTGTGCTGTCAAGATATTTGAGCCAGCTCCCCACACCTTCAGGGGAGTTACACACTTGTGCAGAATTCTGTGCCCTTGGGGCAAGATGGATTTCTGTTACAAAATGCATTACTCCACTAGGGTGTTAGTTGACTAAAACTTAGTGGCTTAGCAACGTTCTCCCATCTTAACTAATCTGAACTTCTTATGTATCTTTCAGGAGAGGAAGATGCATTTTAGGATAATATTTTTTGGGAGGAACCCAGGAAAAAATACCAGGATATTCATATATTGTAATCCTCATTTCCTTCTGTTTCCCAGATATGGAAGGACAATGCAGCAGGAAGTTTTATTTCTTATCTGATTTTTTTGGTTTGTTTTTCAGATCTAACACCAGACTCATGTAAGCCACGTCTTGCCTGATGGATTTGCTCAGACATTCACTGCTGTAAAAGAAGAGGAGATTGGGATTCTTCGTATTCAGCACTGAGAGACTACCTGCTCACTGTAAGTCTGTCTTCCTTAGATCACAAATGTGGTGCCCTTCCTTGATAGGGAAGCTCCACTGATGTGGAGCTGATTGTTTCAGCCCAGAAGGGGACACGATGAAAGAAGCTGCATAGGAAACTTGCTGTGAAGAATCATTCCATCAGTGGAGAATGGGAGAGGACTGTAGTATAGCTGGCGTAGAGCCAGGACTTCAGTCCCCTTTGGAGATGATACATTATGCTTAATTGTGTACATAGGAGATAAACTGATGGACAGGGGGGTTGGAACTCGATCTTCAAGGTCCCTTCCAACTCTAACCATTCTATGATTCTATGTAGCAAGGAAATTAAATAGGTAAACCTGAAGTTGTGCTAATATAACCTTACAGTCTGCTGAGATGAGGTTAATTGTTAAAAAATACCTCAAAGCTTTGTTACTTTTGTGGGAACTTGGAAAAATACCATTTATTGGGTTGTACTGTGTTTGGGCTCCTTTTAATCTTAGGCTTTGGGGTTTCCAGTGGTCACCTACCACGTCAGGAAGGGACTTTCCCCCTATTGTGCCATCGAACTCTTTGTGGTTTGTGTCTCACTTTGCAATGCAGCCAAAGTGCAGCCAGAGATAGGGCTTTGGCAAGGCTGAGATTATGTTACCAGTGATACTGGAAAACTTCTGCTGTTGCTGGTGGCTGCTTTTTCTGCCCAAGTGCTCACTAATTATGAGACTTAGTAGGAATAAATTCTGTCCCAAGTCATGTTGGCAGTCATGGCATTTGTGGTGTTTTAACTTCTCTGATAGTGTGTGAATCTACTGGAAGTACTAGCTGAATGCTTACTGATTTCTCTTTTGGGGTAGGGGTGTTGAGAGTGCATTTGAGCTTCCTGGTTAGATGCTTTTTAACTTTTTTATTTATTTTAGATATACTGTTGGCCTTTGTGACCTATGGGTATTAAATCAGTATTATAGGGCATATAGGACAGGTAAGATGTTGTAGGGCTTACGTGCATTTAATTTACTTATTTGCTTGCAGTTGTGGAAGGCTGGATGTTCTGAACTGTGCAGTTCTTACAGTCCTGTGATTGTATGCAAACTAATGTTTTGGAATTAGCACTAACAGGCTCACATGAATCTTTTACCTGTTGCACAGGATATAGCATTACTGTTCTGTACTAATTTCCCATTATACTTGCATCTCTGTGTAGGCTTAGTCGTTGCTTTCAGCTTGGTGAGTTCTTTTAGGTTAAATCTCTTGTGGTTTCTATTGTGAGCACGTAAAAGGTATCGTTAGCTTTATATTGAGTTGGCTTTCCTCCAGAAACNCTAACCATTCTATGATTCTATGTAGCAAGGAAATTAAATAGGTAAACCTGAAGTTGTGCTAATATAACCTTACAGTCTGCTGAGATGAGGTTAATTGTTAAAAAATACCTCAAAGCTTTGTTACTTTTGTGGGAACTTGGAAAAATACCATTTATTGGGTTGTACTGTGTTTGGGCTCCTTTTAATCTTAGGCTTACGTGCATTTAATTTACTTATTTGCTTGCAGTTGTGGAAGGCTGGATGTTCTGAACTGTGCAGTTCTTACAGTCCTGTGATTGTATGCAAACTAATGTTTTGGAATTAGCACTAACAGGCTCACATGAATCTTTTACCTGTCGCACAGGATATAGCATTACTGTTCTGCACTAATTTCCCATTATACTTGCATCTGTGTTTGTGTAGGCTTAGTCATTGCTTTCAGCTTGGTGAGTTCTTTTAGGTTAAATCTCTTGTGGTTTCTATTGTGAGCACGTAAAAGGTATCGTTAGCTTTATATTGAGTTGGCTTTCCTCCAGAAACCTGGAGATGGGTCATGAAAACTGAAAGTGTGTAGCAGGCACAAGATTTGAATCTTTGCTAGATATGGCTGCTATAAAGCATGCTAACGTCCCTGTGTGTTTTCAGCTTCTGCAAATTAGAAGGTGAAAGAAACTTCTTGTACTTGGTTTGTTTGCGTTGGTAGGTATGGCCCTGCTCCTACAATGGGCTGTATGTGGGAGGCACCCAGTTGCTATAGGATCCTTTTACCTATACAGATAGCAGAATTTATCAAGCACTGTTACAACATAGTTAGCTAAGTATGCTGAGAAGTCTTTCAGTAGCAAAGCAAGATTTTGTGGTTATCTAATGACTTTCAAAAAGTGTTGGAGTACTTGGCAGAAATGACTAGACCAGCCCCCAGCCCATCGTGCAGTGGGTGGCTGTTTTATTTACAGAGGGGGTTCCCGTGCAACAGGTATGTTCATGACTTCACACGGAGTCATGCAGGAAACCTGTGGAAAAAGTCGGGGCAAGCCCTCGCTCTGCTTATCCTGATCTTTCAGTGCAGGAATGTTCTCCTTTTAAAGACAATTTTGATGGCTGCTAAAAGGAAGGGTGGTAGATCTACAGGGATACAAAACTAACAGAATTTGAATAGCTGGAAAAAGGGAAATTTTGCTGCTCTAATAGCTGTAGCAGAAGGCTGCAAGGAGAACTAGTATTTATCTTAACAATAATATTTTTGTTTGCCTACTGATGTAGTACAACCCTGTTGCCATGTGTTCCTAAAAAGCATTAATACTTTGTAACGCCCTTTTTAAAAGATATATTAAATGTCACATTAACACATGGTGTGATTTCACTGAATAGCTCTTTGTCTTTGGAAAGGAAAGACACAGCTCGAAGTGAGTTCACCTTAAAATAAAGTTGTCTTAAATTTATTTCTACAAAGTTGATAACTGCATCTATGATGGTTACAAAAGCAGTTTCCATATGTTACTTAGCCTTTAGAAGCATTCTTTACTGCTCTCTTGAATGTAGGAAAAGATAGTGAAGAAAGTGATCTTCCTTTTTCAGTCCTCGTAAATTTTATTTAAGAAACTTAATGGAACCCGTCTGTATTCCTTTGTTGGTATTTCCTCTCAACTTTGCCAACCTAAAATTCCAAGCTTAATTCTTCAATACAGATGTGTACATTGGTTTCTGTTTTTATTTCACTTGTACCACTGACATTAAAATTCAATAACTTTCACAAGATTTACTTCTTAAGATGAATATTGACAGAATTTTCAAAAATATGGGTAGCTCGACATTGTCTGCTGGCTCTTTACTAATTGTCTTATATGAGAAACTTTGTACAGAGCTAAATTGCGTGCTGAAATATGTCATTTAATACTTCCTTTGAAGACAAATGAAGTCAAATCTTAGTGTGTGTGTACTTGTAAATGCAAAAATAGCCAGTGTATACAACCCTAACTCTTCTTTTTGTACAAGCTCACCTCTATGAATTTAAGCTACTTGTCTCGGGTGAGTTCCAAAGTGTTTCTTGGGGCTATGATTGTGAATACTTGGAGTAACGTATTCAATGGATAGTAGCATGGGTAGATGTTCCTAAAAAAAAAAAGTGGAAAAAGGGAGAGAAAGGAATGTTTGTTAACTTACCATCTTAACAGGTGCTGTTGAAACAAATACATTTTGTAGTATTGTTTAAGGTTAAAATAAACTACATCTGAGCACCATGGATGACATCCATGGAAGGTGGGGGTGAAGAAGCAGGAAAAGTTTCTCAGCAGCACATGATTTATAATAGTTTTAGTCATAGGTACTTTGGTTTTAAACAGATAATACCGGACTAGACAGAGGAACTGTTTGAAACAACTGGGCTGCTGATTTAGTATGATTATGTAATAAAGTAATTTTTAGAATTTGCCTCAGTAGAAATTAAATGTTTGCAAAATTATGTAAAGGGGGATCAAATGTACAGCTGCAGTTTTATTAATACAGTCATAGCTTAAGTGCCTCTCATACAGCAAGTCATCACTTGTAAATGCCAAAGGCATCAGCATGATGCTGGGCTTGAAATGGTGCGACAAGGATGTGAGCTCCTTGGTCTTGAGGAGTCAAGGCCACAAACTCTTCTCCCTGCGATAGTGACACAATATGTCTTGGACATGAAAATTCAGATTTTACTGGCTATGGCTTCTTACCTTGGGAGAGACTATGAACATAAGTGCTTGGAATAAGTTACTTTTGACTATGCTAATTGCTTATAAGAGAAAATCATTAAACTCTTATCCTGTTAATCAAAACTTTGGTTTCTTACGCTTATATGCGGCAAAAAGAAGCAACTGTTATATGTTTCGTTTCAGAGAAATTTGTTTGTCACCTGTCATTTTAGCAACAGGAGCAAATTGCCTTCTTCCTGGCATTATAGGGAGAATTTTACAAAGTGAGATTCTGTGTTTTGCTTCCAGAGAGTGATACAGATAATACAGATTATTACCACTGAAAATGTTTTCATTGCGTGCACACTGAGCAAAAGCATAGACTTTTCATCTGGAGGTCACAAAGTCAGTCAGTCCTTTGATGTAGATCAGTTTTGTACTTGGAAGCCTCGAACACTTGCGCTTTGTTTTAAGAGTAGCTCAAAGATACCATCTCTGTCTTTCAGTATATGTTTGAGCATGTGTTTCTATAAGTCTTATCTTTTTTAGAAAGACTGGGTGGCTTTTTCCTGTGCTTGCTTGTGTAAGATCTCCTCAGTTTGTCCATTTGATCCATTTGTCCACCAGTTGAAGGATGAAAAATAGTGCTTCATGTAAATCAGAAGACAAAAGCTTCTGTTGGTTTGTTTTAACTATTGAAGGGTGATCTTAGAAATTTATTTTATAGCTTCAGGGCCTCATGCTTTCCAGTCATGCAACAGCAAAGGGTTTGTGTGAGAGTGGAAGAGAGGTTGCAATTGGTGGAGGGCTCCTTTAGCACTGTGGCAATGAGGATGTGGGGCTGAAACTCTGATCCTGACATGAGCAATAGTGAATAAGTTATGGTTTTTGGCTTCTATTGGCTCCTTTGCCCATTCTCTGATTCTCAGTTTTAATGCTTTATACTCCCATCTACTTTTGGCAAAAGGTCACATCCTCATTTTAATTCATATGGCAGATTCTTATAGCAGTAGGTATTTGAAGAAGTGAAAATGGCATTGTTCCTTTAGGTTTGAAGAAGCTTCGATCTTCAAGGTCCCTTCCTTATGTTAAAAAGGTACTTTTCAAGGAGAAAAAAAATTACTTTAAAGACTTAGTAAAATGTTAACAGTATAATTTAAGCCAGTTATGTAAAGTTCACAATCAGTGCACTTCTGTACTAATGTGTTTTAATCTCATTTTATCCTCACGTGTTGGTCCAAGCATGTAATCTGTTGTAAATTTTTTGTTGTTGTTCCAGATCTTGTCAAAGCATATATGAAGGATGGAAAAAGGTCAAACCTGTTCAGTTTGACCAAGGATAATTATTAGTAACGACTAATAAACAGGAATGTATTTATGAAAATATAAGATGTTTGCGATTTCTGTTTAATGATTTTTTTAAAAATTACTGATGATGCCACACACTTAAGAAAGAAAATGTCTACTTAGGAGACGTGTACTTTTTAGTTAGAAAACCACAGCATGAACTTTTGAGAAGAAAAATATATTCTCCCGTCAAGCCAAGTTATGTTGAAAGAACATTAAGATTCTGGCAGAAAACCAGGCAAAGTCTTATCTGGTAGGGAATAAAACATGCTGGCTGGTAACTTGCAGTCACAATAGCGAGCGTCAGAGCAATACAGTATGAAATGATTTTAAAAGGCTTTAAGAAGATTTCAATGCAGCAGCGTGTTTTACTGAAACTTTTGCTGCCCATCCCTTCTGTCCAAGTGATTTCTGTGCTTCCCTATTTTCTGGAGAAGACCTGGGCTCTGCTGCTGCATTTTTGGAGGATGCCAAATTAATCAAGAAAAGGCCAGATTTTGTATGATGCTTTACTTTAACAAGTAGCAAAAGTTTTCCTTCTTTTTTTTAACTTCCTCCAAGTTTTGTCAGTGCCTATGTTTGTCCCCAGGCATTTTTTTTTTACTGCCGTTTCTTAAATACCTGGACGATTTGACAGCTGTCCACAGATGTGTTGGAATGTACTGCCAAGTAGTAGCTTATTTTAAACAGTGGGATTTGTACTTTCAAAAAAGAGTAATAATTTAAATTCCTTTGATTTTTTTGAAAGTCTAATATTAAGTGAGTAATGGAAATGTTGATACTACAAAATTGTCCTTCTGTAGTGCAGTGTTTGAACTACTAACGAGATGTCAATAGCTATAAAAATGAAATCATTTTAATTCTTGGGGGCTCTCATCCAAGCTAAAAGGTGGATGCTGTCAGCTGTAGTGACAGTAAAAAAGCTGAGTGTGCTTCTAGTTGAGAGACATCAATAGAATTTGGGGTTGCTGCTGAGAAGGATAAGGAGGACTTCAGAAGTGCTCTATAATTTTGTGTGAGTAACCCCTACTTCTACTGGGCAGCAATTCATTGCTTCTAAAATTGAAACTGCTTATTAATGCAGTTTTTAACACTTAATGATTTGCCCTTCCCTACCTCATTTTATTGCTGGACAAAATTATAATAAAAAGGTAGAAAGTACCATAAGACAAACTATTTGTAGTTTTGCAGAGGGAAAACATTTAGTTCAGGAGAAGTGGAAGAATTCCCATCATTTGGCTCAAGCTTTGGGATTCTGAAGGAAACTGGATTCTCCACTGTATGAAGGGAGACAGGCTGTGTAGTCACTGAACTGAAAAGCTCAGTGGATTTTGATTTGTATGGAGGGTAGTAGAAATATGCATGTTTTCTATGCCTGTAGATGGCTTTCATGGCTACGAAACTTCTGACTAATTTTAACGTGTTTTAATGAAATGGGGATGGAAAAAATGTAAGTAGAGCAGACTGTTCTCTAACCAACAGGAGGCAACATGCTGCATCTCTGTGGCTGTATAAATTCAGATGATACTGGAAAGCTACAAAAGTGTCCCTAAATCCAGCAGAATTTTTAATTTTTTTTAGTTGGCTTTAATATTTTTGTACATTTGCTTTTTAGGAAGATGTGGAAAGGCTGGTTTTCATGACAAATGAGTGAACTATATTTGGTATTTGATTGTAAATTTAGCTTTGTGAAACACAGTACTCTCACACAGCTGTACATTTTTGCTTAGTTAAGTAATCATTTCTATAGCATCACATATATCTAATTCATATTCTTGAATTTAACCTTTTTATTACTTTTGGAATGGTGGCTAAGATGATACTCTGTGTATCATCTGTGGTAAACTGCCTTTCCACAGAAACTAGTTAAAATCATGAAAAGAAAAATGTTGAAAATCAAATGTAGTTCTATGCATGTTGCATTCTTTTAAATCTATTGAACCAAAAATGTACAATTGTACCACTGTACTGATCTGTTTCTGGTTGTACTTCAGAAGTGTAAAAGCTGTTCCCTTGTACAGTTTCTTAGCATTTTGTAAATTTAAGTGAAGAATTAGCAGGTTTTTCAATTCCTATTTGCCTTCCCACTTTTGACTGAGCAATATACAACGCTCAAGACTAGGTAGTATATATTACCTGAAGATGTTGCTATATAAAAGTTTGTGTTAACTTTCCAGAGCGGCCTCGATTCCAAGTGGGTGTTTAACAGCTCTTTCTAATCCCATAGTTAGAGTTCCTTTAAAACCTTCCATTTAAGCCTATGCTGCTCTAATTTGCTTTTTCAGTGTAAATCATTTTTAGTAGACTGTCATGCAATGTAATCATAACTTTAAAAATAACATTTCAAAGTTAAACAGTTTGATAAGATTATTTTTTGCTAGTCTTTCAGACTGTCCATAATGACCACAATTTCAGTTTTTCTGATGTTCTTGCATCATTTCGGGTGACAGAATTCCCCTGCCCTCTGAGAAACGGAGGAGGCAGTTCTGTCTCCTTCCTTTCTGTTCTTTTAATGGGAAAGATAACAAATTGTAAAATATGCAAAAGCTTTAACTGCCACACTCTAAATAATAGTCAGTCAGTAACTTACTCGCAAGTTAAAGGTCTTTGGTAGTTACTCCTTATAAATCAACACTGGTTGGCCTCAGGATTTATGATCTGTAGTGCTATAGTTTGGAAAAAGTATTATTGAATATAATGACTCACTCGTTTTTTATTGAAGTAAACATAAACGAATAAAGATATAAACAAAGTGGGATTTTTTTTTTTTTTTCTGCAGCAGACCTCTAAATCTGGAGAATTTCATTGCTGTGTGACCTGCTACAGAAGTGTGCACATCTGTGTCTGAAATACTGATAAACATTTTTGGTTTGATTTTCTTATAAAACAGGCTTTTGATGGCATTTTTATTTTCACTTCACTTATTGTTGGATGAGGGACGACTGTGAATGTCTGGCTGCAAGAAAGCGGGGACTTTACTGCTCCAGTTAAATCATCTTCTTGGCTTTGTGCAGCACGGGATCTTCTACTGGAGTAGGCTGTATTGGGCAATTTTCCAGAGAAATACTTGGATGCATCAAATTTGGAGTAATGGTTTCTTTCCTTACTAGACCAAATTCTACTGAGGAATGGTTGAAGAATGAGGGAGTTTGCTTGTCTGTTTTTGAAGTCATCCTATGACCAGAAATTCAGTATTTTTTTTCAAGTCTCCTGCTTGCAAAATTATTCTTCCCTCAGTCCATGATTTGTGCTTTCACTTAGACACTGAATCTAGAAGGCCACTTCTTCTATCTGGCCAAGCTGTAGTTTATACTTTACCTTTAAAAATTTTGTATATGGGTTATATTTTGGGTTTTCTATTTATTTCCTTCCCCCTGCCCTGCCCAGTGCCATACATCTATCAAGGAAATCTAAAAGGAACCACTAATTAAGAGGTGATGAGAGCTAAGTGATGGCTGTTAAAAGCATGATTCAGCAACTCCCCCTGCAAGTTGTGAGACTTGTATCTACCCTGTATTTGCAAATTCTTTGAAGGAGTGCTGGTGACCTGGGTGCAGGATGTGCTCTGTGCTTCTCCGTATCTGTCTCTGCCACTGGTCGATACCAGATGCTATAGAGGAAGGTGCATCAGTCCTCTATCCTGAAAAGTTATAAAATATTTGCCCTCTTGTCGGACCCTTCCTGTAATCTTCACCAGGATGAGTTATTGTCTGCTGTGAAAAAGGCTGCCTTTAAATTACTTTAAGTTTATAGAAATTGCACATCCTGTTCTAGTAAGCGTATACCTTCGTGGTATACACAAAGCTGAATAAATCTATAATTTAGGGATTTGCTTTGGATTTGTCAAAAATAAGCCTGTTTTCAGGGATGATGTGTATTCTGCTGGCAACAATTGCAATGACCTAATGTATCAACTTGAAAAATAACATTCATTTAATTAAAAAAAAAAAAAAAAACTATGAAAGAGAAAATCCTCAAAGACCAAGCAATGACTGTAAGGAACTGTAACAGCTGCAATAACAAACAAACAAAGTTGGCCCTTGAAATGAAAGGGGGGGAAGAAAAAAAAACACTTCCCCCAGTGAAGTAGCTTTCCACTGTATCATTAAATCTCACTTGACAAAATTGAAATGTCTCATTCAAGGCACTTGCAATGAGAATCTTCAAATTGGCATTCGAGGCGGTTCTCTTCCCACTCCCAGAAAAGCCTGCGTGCTCTCACTGGTCTTGGCTGTTTTCTTCTCAAGTTTTTCTTCCCACAGTTGTATTTCAGATGGAGGATTATTGAACAATATCACAGAAGTATTTGTCAAAAGAAGGAACACGTAACGTTCCTCAATATTGAGTATCTTTGAGATTGTCAGTATGTCAAAACAGCATCACTGAAATGAGCTGTGCTTTAGGAAAAGTGGGTGCAGTGGTAGAGTGGCACCACACATCAATAGTTATCATCTCTGGGTGATGGTGGGAACTACAGGGGACACTGCAGCTGAAAGATGTAGAGAACAGTGACTGCTGGCTTTGGAGGAATATAAAGAACGAGAAAAAGGAATGAGCAATAAGCATTTCTTACAACTTTTGTATTTTTGCACTTAAAATCAGCTTTTGGGCTTTGTGTAATACATGTTATGTTTCAAAGCAAAAGTAGAAAGATATTTTCAAATCCTGAACAGATTTTAGGGTTCTATAAGACATAAGCAGGCTACAAGTTTATTTCTAAATGTATTTCACCTTATTCCTGTTG
Organism: Pedionomus torquatus; assembly: GCA_013398155.1. Lineage (NCBI taxonomy): Eukaryota > Metazoa > Chordata > Aves > Charadriiformes > Pedionomidae > Pedionomus > Pedionomus torquatus. The sequence goes on along the minus strand of VZRU01016784.1, from coordinate 76,117 downwards.
ATGTTGTCTTGCCACTTTTATATGTATGAAAAAGCAAATTTAAACATTTTGAAAACCGTTATTAAGAATGAAAGGCAACTCTATGTGTGTGACCATCACAATTTTCTTTTCTTAGAAGTCTCTAAGAAGGAGGATATAAATAACTTTGCAAAGTTATGTTGGTCAAGCCACAGGTTATTTAGTATGTATCTGTTCAGGCAGATTTGAATGTGTTTTGGATTTATTTTGTTAGCATCTTCAGACTTGGTTAATTCATTACTAGCAGCACAAGATTTGAAGAATACTTCTGAAGTGGAATCTTTTGCCTGCAAGCTGGAGGCCCTTTTAATAGTGGCTTGCAAGGGATAAGGAACCACAAACACTATGTTTTGCCTGGATGTCTGGCTGTGTGGAGGGTGCTCCAACTGTGCTGTTAGAATGGTCACCTGGGGGAAGATAAATCCAGATTTTTCAGTTAAATAAAATGTGACGCATATTTCTGTAATTTATAGCCCAGAAGTCTGACCACACTGTGCTAGATATGTATTCATTTAAAATGCAAAGGGGTTGTCAAGTCTTCGTTTAAAAAAAAAAAGGGTTCATTAGCACTTGAACTAGGTGATTGGATGCACATATAGAAAGCAAGTGTGTTGAACTAGAAAGCAGGGTTGGGCTAGAAGACCTTTAAAGGTCCCTTCCAACCCAACACGTTCTGTGGTGTAAATATGCATATACTTTCCACAGGTATTTGAAATAAAGCAGCTTTGTGCCCTCTGCGAATAGTGGGGTTTGCCATGGAAGGTGCTGCAGAAGTTCTTAGCCTGATAAATGTCTGAAGGTGTATTTGGTAGAGAGGAAGGCTGTGGTCTACCTGAATCTCCTATGCAGGTGCCGTTCTCACTGGTCTGAATAGAGTGTCCAGCTCAGCCCAAGTGATGCAAACACTGAGTGAAAGGGCCAGATCTGTTGAGACTGCAGTGACTCAGAGCTAGGGGGTTTCTGCCTCAGCTTTCAAATGTGTTCTGTCATGGGGCTAGTGTCATCTAATCGGCAGTGACCTTTAATTGTCCTTCAGCATCGCAGCTTCAGGGTGCAACTGCCACAATTGAGCGTTAGTGAAACCCCTGTCGTTAAGCTGGAGCGTGAGAATGACAGGTAGCATGTTATGAAGGAAGATATATCATTCTTTATAGAGCGTATTTTATTGCTGTTACAAAAGTAGTCATGTATCTGCATACCATTTGTATTTCAAGAGTACTCTGAAATGGTTGTGAAAACCAGTGTTGCTGATATTTATTTCTGTGACCAGTGGTGAACAAATCCTGACTTAGTATGTTACAGCAAGATCAAATGGAGGACTGTTGAGTAATTTTGGATAAATTGTGACAACCCAATTTGAACTGTTTGCTTTCACACAACTTATTTAATTTGCTACCTGTGAAATATACTGTTCCATGTGATGGGATATGAAGGGTGATTGCTCCAAGTGGATGTTGTTGCAATAATATCTCGCTGCTTGCTCAGCTGAAGAAAAGTAAGGCCTGCAGCATCCCTGGAATTGGTTGTGAATATAAAAACCCCAGTGGTTGCTTATGTACAGAATCTTTATTGTCACTCTTCTCTGTTCAGACATAACTAATATGTGACTTAATTTAGATACATTAGCTGGGAATCATTACATTCACATGGGAAGAAATGCATTTGTCACATGTGTTTACTTTTGTGCTTAATGCATAATGTCCAACTTGACAATTCCTGCACTTGTTGGTGAGTTTAAACCTCTTAAATTTGCTGTATAAGGTGGTTAAGCTGCTGGTTTTAACTTCCAAATGCCTCATGCATTTCCCACATCATCCCCTAGCTCTAGGAAAATATTCCAGGCACAGGGAGCTGGGCAGGGAGGAGGATGGATAGAGATGAAGCTGTGAAAGTATGAACTGGCAACAGGAGGTGTGAGCTCTGTTTGAACAGTTTGTGGAGTCCCCAGGCAAAATGAATACAAAGTCTGATCCCTATACACAAGGCAGCAAAACCAGTGCATTGCAGCATTTACTCTGATGAAAGCTCCAATTATTTTAAAGCACTATACTGGAATTGTACAGACAACCAACCCACAAGAGCAAATGACAGGATTTTTGAAATGAGCTGCTGGATGCTAGAGGAAGTAAAGACAAATTTAATCCCATTTTGGGGACTAATACAGAATTTTTGAATACGTGGGTGACTGGTAATAAGTCCAAATTTGTATGGCTGGGAATGCTGTAATTATGTGGAAGCAAAATGTCGAGTGTGAAAGTTTTTGATGCAGTTTTGGGTCAGGCTAAATGAACTGCACTTTAGGGTGGGTGTTTTGGGAAGCAGGAGGATGCAGTCAGCTTTCACTGGATGCTATTCAGAGCCTGGCGTGGCTCCCATTTGTCCCACTTTCAACATCTTTGTTCTAAAAACCTAATGCTGCTTAAAGGAGAGAAAGATAAGGAGAGAGATAAAAATATTTTTCTCCAAGTGATTCAGTAGCATTTTTTGTACCTGACAAAAATTACTTGGGTTTTGGAGTGTGGACTTCCTAAATGAACTGACTTGTGGCTCTGTCAGCATTTTAATTCAATTGCCCAAAAGGAAGAGGTGGAATACACCAGCAGGTACTCTGTATTTCTTGCCTTTCACCTTTTAAGAGTATGATACACATTCAGCATGATAAGAGATCTGTTCCAGAAATCATCTCTTGGTGAAGTAATCGATGCTGGAGTGTGACAGGAGATCCTGCTTGGGTTGTCTCTGTAGTTTGTTTTATAGTTTGGTAACTGACGTGAAGTAGTGATCGCCTTCACTGTTCATCTGCTGAACAGGTGTTGTAAAATCACACTAGAGAACAACCTTTCAATGTCTCACTCTTAAGCTATTGTCACATGGTTCTCAACAACAACTATTTTATGATTCTCCCAATTAGCATGAGTTTTATACTCTGGAAGATCATTCTACTGAGGGCCACTGGGGGGGTGGTCCTTCAGTCTAAATGGGAACTATTTGTCCTTTTGAGTCCCTGTTGTATGTGCAGGGTTTCAGAGTTGGTTTTTTTTTTTCAGGCAGTCTGATGTGTGTGGTACTTCTCTCAACATCTTTACAGGGCTTTGAGCAACTTGGTCTAGTGGGAAATGGCCCTGCCTGTGATGGGGAACTCAGTGATCTTTAAGGTCTCTTCAAACCCAAACTATTTTTGATTCTGTGTTGATCACCACAATGTGCTGCTCATAAGTTTCATCTATAAGGAATTTGTTCTATGGAAGCTCACTTCTCCTACTCTAAGAAAGCCTGTAAGTCTTTCCAAAAGAGTATTTTTGCAGCATTCTATCTATGGCAATGAAGTGAGAATATGCTCAAATTGCTTTGCTCTGTTCCCCAGACGCTGATGAGCAGTCAGGGGAGTTTGCCTGAGAACCACAGTCTGAAACAGGAGCTGGGGGACTGCCGGCTCCCATGGCCACCTTGTTTGCTGCTAGGGCAGAGAGTTGACTGATTTTCTTATTTTTGAGTACAAAAGAGGAGACTGGATAACTGCAAATGCTGCTGGTGTAACTTCTGCAAATGTGATCCTTCCAAACGCCATCGGTCACTCCCAAGATTTATCTTTACTGTGATGTTCCTCGTAAATCCTTGCCATTTTGGAATTAAAAAAGTAAAAGATTTGAATATTTTTGACATTTTTTTCCTCTAGCTCTTCACTTTCTATGTGCATTTAATTTTTCTACCCGTTCACAATTACATGCATAGAGCAAAATAATTTAATTCAGTTGAATGGTTGTGTATTAACTGTGTATGGCAGAGGGGTACTTTTTCTAGACAAAAGTGTGAGCTATGAAAACGCTTTGATGTCTGTAAACTCCCAAGTTTTGTGGTCAAGACTTGATGAAAACTTTGTACACAGAGTTTGAAAAGACAATTTTATGTCAAAAGGACTAATTTTTTTGGCATAAGCTTTGTAAAGCTTATGTATTCTGTATTTTATCATGTGAAAAAGATGTAGTTGAATGAATTTCTGTGACCTTTTATCCTAAGTGTATCACTTGCTGGCAAAATTGTGGAAAACAGTCAGTGGATGATGAATACTAATAAAAGTTAAGGAAAAAAATATGTAGGTCAGCATGGGTGAAGCGAGCATGGCATGACTGCCATCTGTTAAGAAATTAGCTTTCAGTATTATTTCCTGCTATTTTATATGTTATTATTTTAAACTTATTTTTTATTAAAAACAGAAACCCCTATTAGCTGCTTCCTTTAAGAAATGGATCATTTTTTTCTATTACCCGTTTCAGAAATTCATCAAGTGCATTGTATGAAAAATTGTGGAAAATTTCTTAAGTATGTCAGGATGCACCTTATGCTGCACTGCTCATAATTAACTACAGGTTCAATTTATTTTTGTGTTGTAAGTCCTGATGGTCTAGAAAAGCCAGTACCATATGCCAGCATTTTAGAAACAAGCACAAAAATGATGAGAGGTTGGGAGGGTAGTAGAGAGAAAAGGCGAAGATGAAAAATGGTGGCACTCTTAACATTAAGCAGTTTAAAGGGATTCTACATCACTTGTAAACACTTCTGCTTATTGCTGATTTTATAGCCTATAATTAAAATCCAGGTTGTTCAGTTGCAGTTCAAGTATAACCAACCTCAAAAATGCTATGAAGCAACCAAGGTGCTTGACTGCATGTGCTGTAAAATTCTTCACGTTGTTTGCTGTCTTTGTAGCCTGTTTTTGGTGATTGAACTGAAGTAAAAAATGACTGTTTTCATTACAAATAACAAATATGGATTGTTACAATGTAGCACCCTTTCTCTGAGCTCAGGTCAGGTTATTTGTAAATTATTCATTCTTTCATATCGCTGAGGCATCCTAATTAAAACAGTCTATCTTTTAAACCTCTAAAAATTCTTGGGAATGGGTATGTAGCTGAAGCTTTTTTTTTATTCATGTAGTAGCTGGCAGTAACCTGAATCTAAATGTAAGATTGGGGACAGAGTATCTTTTTCAGATCTGTCTGGATCAGTTGAAAATAATACTGCTTTTACTTCTTTGCCCATAAGTCTGTGATGACCATCCCTGCCTTTTGGCCAAAGCAAAGTGCATGAGTTACCTCCTTTGGCAAATGACTCTCCACTGAAGAGAGACTTTTTTTTTTGTTTTTATATATATTTTACATATATTTTACATATATTTCTTTTCATATTTTACATATATTTTCTTTTATATTTTCATATATTTCTTTTCCTGGCAGGGTGACTACTGGAAAGGCCCAGTTACAAATTGCTTGGGAGCAAAAATTTCTTTAACTGCAATTATAAAGGGAATATGAATTTGAGCTGTAATCTGTCAGTGGAGGCACTTGAGCTGCTACTGAGATCCATTAAATTTCTCAGCAGCTTTGTATTAACTCTGAGCTCTGTTGTTGGCGACAGGCCCTGTTTTTACATTGAGATGTCATACTGTAGTAGATTTATATAAACAAACTTCATGCATTAAAACTCTATATATCTTCCTTGATCTGTACTGTATGTAATAGTTCTAAATTATTCACAAAGTCTTAATTGAAGCTTTCCTTTTTGGCTAGTCCCCTAAATTGCTTTTAGATTCTGTTCCATTGTACCTAGGCAGTGGCAGGACACAATCTGACATGAAAGCATTCACTCTGAAATAGACCTTCTGTTCTTCCCAAGCGTGGTTGCGGCTTCTGCAGTCTCTGTGTTCACTTTCTTCCTCTTTCGAGGTCTAAAAGTTCTTTTGGCAGATCTAAAGTAGAGCCTCTAAGGTAGCCCTAGATGGATTTGGGTTCTCCTCCAGCACTGCAGAACTTGAAGAGGTGGTCATGGGGTTCTATCATTTGAGGTGGGGAACTCAAGAGCTACTCTGTTAACCTAGTGGGACAACATCGTCTCTAGCCTGCATCATCTTTGGCTGACCCAGCTATTGTGATTCATACTTTCCCATTTCGTATTACTTAAGCAAAACATTCTATGTAATCATTCTGATGTAAAATATGGGGAACCAGATTACAAATCTTTCTGCTTCTAAGTCTCTTTCAGTTCATCTTTATCCTGTGCCATGAGGATAATTTGCAGGAAACCTGATCCTTGGAAATTCTTTCCTGGCTCCCATTATCAAGGTGTTCATTACAGTCATAAATATGAATGAATTTAAGACTGTGAAGTAGAATCTTCTAAGAACATGGTTTTCTCCTTCTACATCTGCAATTCTTTCACCTGAATAGGTGATAAAAGTCACTAAGAAAAGGACAGTTGGAGCTGTTTTCCTGTCTGTTCCTGAAGACCTCTAGCCCAAGCCTTAACATCCTTTTTTTATTATTTAAAAGAACCACATTTCTGTGCATGCTCTTTCTTTTAGATTTGCTTTTTTTTTTGTGCTTGTTTGAAAGCTTGGGGTTAACAAACTTTTTTACCTTTTCGCATTAATAATAGGAATACTTGACAGTTGTAGTACTAATTGTCCTCAGTATACTTTATATGTATTAATTGTTTCCCTAGACCATATCTCTAAAGTGTCAAGGTTTATTCACATGTTCCTGTTCAGAAACACAGTGTTGGGACGATAGTGGCCCCTTGCCTAAGATGATGTTAGAAAGCATTAACGCATTTTTCAGAACGCTACATACTTCTTTTGGTGTTTCAAGCTATCTTAATACGAAAGACCTTCTGTAAAGACATAATCTGCATACTTTTTAAAAGCAAGCTGTAGCTCTGCATTTTTAAATACTAATGCTGTAAAGTGAACTGGAGAAGGTGTACTAGAGTGGACAGAAACCTTTAAAGATAGGTGAAGTTGATCAGGAAGAAATGTGACCTTTTCATAACTCTTGGTCATTACACTTCATAAAATGCATAAACGAATTTCTGTGCATCCTAGAAAAAACTGAATCTTGTTACCACAGTCATTAAAGTTAATGAGATTTAAATTTTGGGCTAATCGGCCTGGTTATAAAGGAGAAGGACTAAATATTTCGCAAAGGAAAGCGTTGTTTCCTTTGTGACTTCTTTCTTTTAGACATTAAGTGATACACGCAAGACATTTCTTAATCATTCCATAATAACCAGGGTAGCATGGAGAACCAGCTGACTGGGAGGGGGACCCTAGTTTATTTGGGTGTGTTTTTGTTTTTTGGGGGTTTTTTTAATTACATGATGTCAGTATGAAAACACCACTAAAACACCACATCAAAGAGAACAATACGGGCCTGTTGAATCCTGCCACTTTTTAATGAACATGTCTAGTTTTCCTGCATGAGATAAAGGATCTCTGTATTGTGTTTGCTGGCCATACGTACTCTATGATGGTTTTTTTCAGACATCAGTGAGGATCATGCCTGGGCCACCCAAAGGTCTTCCAGTAGCCCTGTTTGCTATTCTACCTGAAGCTACAGGTTGACCAGTTGTGGTTTTGTTTTTCCTTAATTAAATCAACTGTGTCTGCTGGTTTAATAAAATATATTGCTTGATTTTAGCCTTGGTAGATTTACACCTCTCGCAGCATTATGCAGCTTATCAGGTCACAAAGAGACAGTCTGATTCAAAGTTACATGGGTGCCGTCAATGACAGGAAAGTGATGTCTTTTTCTTGATGTGCAGGCTGTGCTGTCTTAAGATCTTGAATTACTATGTGCTGGCAGGATGACAGATACTTCCAGGAGAAGGCTCTGACTTGCAGAACTAACATTGTGCCTATCAAAACTGAATCTAGGAAAACAAAGAGTCTGTATTTAAATAATGATTGAGCAATGAGTGCAGTATTAAAAAGGAATAAGCCTTGGGGTGTAGTGGAGTATCTTTGTTTTAGTGAAAAAAGCAAAGCTCTAAATAGTAACAGGTAGCAGAAAAATGAAAGCCAATCTAGCCAGTGCCAAAGCTCTGATGGTGATGTTTCCACTCGTACGAACTCTGGGACGTTATCACTAACAGATGGGCCTTTCCAGGGTTTTTAGTAGACTGTAAATGATACCACGCGCCTGTTACTTACTGCAAATAATAATAAGCCTTTTCTCCAATTTCTGTTGCCTGATCATCATTTGTCTTCCACTTGTAAGGTCTTCCCTTGATAAATGGGACTTCCCATGCAAACAGATCTACTGCTTCCTTATTAATTGAGCACAGGGAGGGCTATCAACCTCATTAGCATTGCTGAATGCAGTATATCTGCTCCCAGTCTAGAATTTGATCCCAGCTCGGTAGCCGCTGTCTTCTGCTCTATTTTCTTGACAAGAAGACTGTGAACCCCTCTGGGTTACAAGCTGACTCTGACGGTTTCTCAGCTCCTGGCTTCTCTGTCAGGTGTTTGAGTCATGCTAAGAGCTGGGGTGGGCATGTGGGACCCTGCTCGGTCTGGTGGCTCCTGCTAGAGAGCCCTGAGCTGCCAGGCTGTCCCTAGGCACGGCTCTCTCTGAAGGAGGGGAGGGGGGAGAAGGAGAATTATTAATAATTTAGGACCTGACAGTGAGCTAGGTCAGTTCTTATTCTTGTCTGCGATTGAAAGTTGGGTGGAAAAGGTGGTATGACAGCTGACTAATTACCATAACAATGCAGCCATTACTGCATGTCTCTTTTATATTGCTAGTCACCAAGATTTTGAACATATTTGTCTAGGATATATATCCAGCAAGTTTTTTTTATACAAGTGTCATCTATTGCAGATGCCCTTGGGAGGTGAAAACAGTGTCAAGTTTATGCATTTAAAGTGAATTGTGTTGCATGCAGTATTTTAGTTAGGTTCTACAGTGGATGTGAAAGGTGATGGTTTTATATATATGCTTATATTTCAAGGTGCTATTTGACCTATTTCTAAATTTATATAAGATTTTTCTAACAGAAGGATTGAATTATTTGCCTCAAGGGATAGTGAAACAGCAGATACTTGCTTTGCTTAGGAGGGTCTGACTACTCCTGACACTGAAGCATGTTCTTCTTTGATATGTTCTACTGAATTTTTTTCTTTTTCTTTTTCTTTTTTTTTTATTTTTGCTTGCTATACACTGGAACATATAGGATTTTCTTTCAAGTAATGAACATTATGCGTTAAAAGTAACCTGGAGTTAAATGTGATGTGTTGGACATTTGTCTCGCCTTTTTCTTTTCCCACTCTGTCTGGGTCTCTCTTGATTTGACAATAGGAGAGTTTTGTTTGAACTACATTTTCCTTTTTTTTCATTTTTTTGGGTCACAGAAATAGTATGATTGGATTACTATGATAGCCTGCTCAAGGAGATGGGCTGGATGGAACTAACCATTTATTTGCATGATGGGCTACTTGAGAGAGTTATGTGTGTCCATGGCTATCGAAAACATCCATTCGACAGAGGTTGTGTTGGATGATGCCTACAGACAGCACCTATCTGATGGAAGGCACTTTGGAAATACTTCCTGTTATTGTTAGTCTCCCTAAGTTGTTTAACCTTTTGCTTTCAAAGATAGTATTAACAATTTTCTATTAATAAGTCATTTCAAACTACTTAATGTTTGTTTCTTCAAGTTTGCTTCTGTAAAAAGAATAGGTAGCAACAGGACGGTATTTGTGTGCTTCGGCCATCAATAGTATGGACCTTATGGTCATTCAGGAACAGCTAATACCCTCCTTGAAAAGACAACTCCAGTAGTTGTGCATGGCCTATCTGTAGTTTATAAATAATTCTTTCCTTTTTTGAACCAGATGAGACACTGGGACAGATTAAAGCTGACAATTTGAAGTATAACAGAAAAAGCCACAAAGGCAATACTTGGGAAAGACTATTGCTTTGTTTATCCAGGTGGACACGAGTGAATGTAACTGAGTAATTTCATAATAGCTACAGAGCAAAGGTTTCAGCACAGATTCTTTTCTAATTCTGTGAAAGTCACTCAATGTTGCTTGCAATTCTAATTTGGGTTGCTCAGTCCTGTGCTTGCTGTGTCCACGTGAGTCTCATCAGACTCATACTCTTCTGTCCACAAAACCTTAATTGACCACAGTTACAGAATGAGATGTACACTTCCAGTTTTGCTGCTCAAAATCTCTCTTCAGTGTTCTTGCACTGCTGAATCAGCTCTGAAGCAGCTGTTAAGGCTTTATTTTTCTTCCAGAGCTATAACAAAAATAATTGCATAACGTTGATTTTTTCCTGCAGCTTTCAGTACTTTTTTTTCCCTAAATTTCTGCCTTTCTTTTCTAAGATGTGAAAAGACCTTGGATTTTGCTGTAAGCGTATTGTTTTGGCAGTTGCAAGAGATGAATGGTGACACTGAGGAGCTGCTTTGAACTCGTGCATTTTAGAGGCTTGAGAACAATTCGGGGTGGTGCTTTTTTAAAAAATAGGTCTTCTCATGCTGTTTGCATTAGCTTTAATTGATGTAGAATGATAAGGCTCTTAGAGATGATAAGTAGAGATAAGTGCTGTTTATGGGTTTAGGATGTAGTAGCTATAAATAATATTTTGATACTCATGTATTCTTAATTCTTTAAAATGCACCTGGCAAGGTCGTTTGCAAAAGTACTCTTTTGGCCTACTTTTGCTGCCGTTGACTAAATAGCGAAGAATTAGGCCAGTACTTAGCACTTGTGAAAGTTCCTGTCCTAAATTTATCTGGATTTGCCTCAGCCTCACACCTCTGACTTGTCTTTTCAAGTAGCCCAACTGAGCGGCGCTGTGTGCTCTGCAAGAAAGGTGGGCACAAACACAGTCCTGAGGCTGTCCCGTGGTACGGGGAGGAGCATCAATTTTGGCCACAATCTAGCATAATTAGCGTAATACAGCTTTTTAGGCCTGCTTTAAAGTTACCATTACTCTTGTACCTGGTAGCCTTAAGTTCCACAGGTAACGTGAAATATCAGTCGCCCTAAAGAGGGCCAGTCAGTGCTGTTGGCAGCCAGAATATGAGAGTCAGTTTGGGATGCAGGATTGGTGTTTTCACACCTTCCTGGAAGAATAAGTGGGTTATTGTTGAAGGGAAACCATGGTTTTCTTCTTCCTGAATGTGAATAAAAATTTTAAAAAGGAGCACAAAGTAGTTGTTGGAGTGTGCAGTGGTTTTCACGGATGAGTTGGGGCTGTGCTCATTATTCATAGGCACTGTAATGTTCTGGAATTCTCGAAGTAATAAATTACATTACTGGGAAACCCCAATAAAATAATAATAAAACACTGGAGAGAGGGCACACTTCACTCCTGCCTTCTCTAGGGCTGGTAACAAAAGCCTTTTTTTCAGCCCATGTAGTAAATGAATTTGAAGTACTAAAGCAAAATTCAAAAGCTCGATTTTGGAAGCAGACTGACAAAGTATTTCGGGAGCTCTCTTAGAAACTCTTAACATTCTTTGCACTCTTGAAAAGCTCTTCCAACCACCCCAAGTTTTGGAAAACATCACCCTTTTGTTATGTCCTCTGTTGGTTGTTTTTTTAAAAAAAATATGCAGTTACCATGACAACTCTTGCCCACACTGGAAATCCGTTATTGGGAATTTCTGGCGTGGCTTTTATTTGCATATGCTGCAAACAGCACTGTTATTAAACAGACTGCTCGTTATTCTTCCAGTCACTGGCTGGGAGAACTGATGTGACAATAGTTACAACTTTCTGATTGCAGGTAAGAGCGGTCACGCGCGGCTCTACGCAGCTGAGTTTGCGTGCTCACTACTGTTATGGATTGCTTTTTTATATAAAGATTTAATTTTTTTTTTTCTCCTTTACAACCTGAAGCCATGCTTACTTTTTAAAATTATCAAGGAACTGCAAAAAAAGAGGTATTGTTTTGGTTACTCACCATCCTTTTTGTGAGACATTTTATTAGATCCTTTCTTCTCTTTTTGAGGCTGTTTTGGTCTATTTTATATAAATATTTATTATACTCTATGTGTGGCTATATTAATCTTTTTAATGAATTTAAATTTTTAAAAAGATGCTTGATGCTGTACTTTGTCCTCTGAATAAACAGTGAAAATTAAAGCATGCATTTAGCAACCAAAATTCATGTTGTTCCTGTTTGAGACTTGAAAATTTATCTTAAAGTGATTATTGAATTAATTTCTATTAATGTACAATAATGCAGTCTGTATTACCAAAAGCTTTATTATGATTCATGCTACAGGATGTCAGTAAGAGATGACATCTGATAACTTGGCTTTTTGTTTTTCTTTTCCCTTTCACAGGAATGTCCATGGGATGCCGATCGTGCCTCTGGACTGCATTTGGGCAAAGGATGAATTCCGTGTTTCTCTCCAGAGTCTTCCAACACATTTTCTAAATTAACCTTTTAATGGTGTTCTAAGTGAACTTATGTAAAACAAATAGTATTGGAACATGAGTGAAGAAAAAAGCTTTGGTGTGTCCCAGAAAATGTTGTCTCCTTCAAGAAGTACTAGCAGCTGCTCCTCCAAGCAGGGAAGTCGACAGGTAATGAAAACTTCTTTAGCCAAACTAAAAGCATTACTAAGATTGCCCATTACTTTTGCTCCTGAATGTCAACAAATCTCTTAAAATCCGCTTTCCTGTTGCTTGCTTGATCTATTTCAGCATTTGTTTTCCTTACTCTTTTTTCCTTTTTTGTTGGTAGCAGCATCTTGTTTTGAGTCAAGTGCAGTAAACACACGTTGCTGAATAGCAGACACTTGTAAAACTGGAATGGTAGCAGTGAATTTGAATTTCTGTCACATTGTATGTAGGGTGTCTTAATAGTGAAATATTGCGGCTTGGTCTCAGTGGTTTTATCCTGAAATTCCAAACCTTCCCTGTAAGTTACCACTGTTGTTGTAGAATACTGTGTAACTGCTGTGCTTCTTTCAGGTTTCCAGGGAAAGATGTGCGTGCATGTGTGAAAGAGAATGCACTTTTCTGAAGCTTGATGTAGGGCCTCTCTGACAATTAAAAACTGCCCGTGAATGCCTGCGTGTGCTGGTTGTTACTGTAGGACTGTAGTTATGAAAATAATCTGGGTGCCCAATGCAAAGGATTGTTTTCTGCAAAGATGATACTATTCGTTCAACCTTAAAGTTTTAAAAGAATGTCTTATGAGTGTTTGCACCTGACAAGTGAGATTCCTAAAGCAGCTTTTGTATATGGGCAAGAAATATTGACCTGCAACCATGCTGAGAATTAAGCTCAATCCATGCTTGCACAATGAGGAGCAAAATGCTCAGCATAAACTTTTTATTTGTACAAATGTTGGCTCAGTAGAGCTGCCTTAGGTTGAAATTTTGATTGGAATTGAGCATCTCAATCCCCCAAAAGCTTTGGAGACCTCAGCTGTGTTTTGAAATAGCACCTGCTTTTCTGGAACTTCTGTCCCTGTACATACAATTGGGGAAGCAGACAAATCTCTGAACAATTTGTCTTTTAAAGTGCTGTGCTTGTAAGAAATGCTGTGCATTTTTATCATACCAAGCAAAGAAATCCTTGCTTTTGGGATGCCTTTTTTGTTTTCCTGCAACATTATTTTTTTATATCCTCAGGATGAGATTACCTTTAAAAAGTGTAATTTAAAACATTTGGTATTGTCTGTTTCAACAGTTCATGTCTATCAAGTGTCATCATGTAGTATATAAATAATGAGGTTTACATGAGCATGAATAAATCCACTGGTGTGTTACACAGCCAGTAACAGCAGCCATACTTACCCAGAAGCAATTTCTGCAAGAATCTCGCTTACTGCCATTTAACATGATCAAATCTGTTGGCTACCTCAGGGTTTTGATACTATTATTAGCAGGTCCCATTTCTTACCCTTTTTGTTTTCACCTGGCCTTTTCAGAGAAAAGGAATAATTCAGTAAGTTTTAATGCCATTTTGTCAATCCCCAGTGTTTTATTCTTTGACCCTTTTACAAGAATGCAAGGTGTACCTGACAAAGGTGAGGGATGCAACTTGATGTTCTATTTGTATTCCAGATACATGTGCTCATTTGTTATGTTCAGGCAGATGGTAAATTGCCTCATACTCCTATCAATCAGGTCAAGCTAAATGGAGGTATAAAGAAGGTTTTTTTCCCAGTGTAATATTGAAGGGCAATACAGTTGATATTTCCTCATGATAATCTGAGGCATTGTGTTTAAGTATTTCCACTTTGGTCAGTGTTTCAATCTTAATTTTTTATGGTCAGTCATTTTAATACCAAGTAAGAAACAGTGTACTTTTGGATCTGGGGAACCTACATAGGTTGACTGGTTTTTCAAGGGGCAATGATAGAGGCGAGTCCACAGAAGTTGGGGAGTTTGTGTGACTTGTTTTATGCTCAGAAGTGATCGCTAAGCAGGGCTAAAAGCTCTGTTTGTTTGCTTTTTCTATGTAGTCTGAAAATTTACAAACACATTTTTCAGAAATTACATGTGCTTTTTAAGGCTCCACTGGTCTTCTGATATTTTTATTTTTAAATAGGAACTTACAATATTTGTAAGAAATACTTTAATACTTTCTCTGTTTCCTTCTGCACCAAGTGCAATAACTTTCTAGTTTATCCTGTAATTTTGTTTGCACCCGCTGATCACCCGCTGTGATCTAGAGGTCTTCCTTTAAAGCAGTGAGATTTAGAAAGAAAAAAAAGAAATTAAATTACATTTTTTTTGGACATTGTCAGTGTTTATGTGGATGGCTCTCTATTGCTATTCCTTCCTTAATTCCATGCTGGTGTTGGTGTTTTACACGTGGCTGTTTTTTCACACTGAAGCTGTCCTGAAGTCTACAGAGCCAACTTTCGATGTGGATAACAGATGTAAATCTCCTGTGCAGTATGCACTCTGGATATTTACTTAAAAATCCAGTAGTGTCCTGTGATGCAGAAGTTGGGCCACTGTGCCACCAAAGAAATGACTTAAGCAGGGCTGTAGGACTTGGAGAGGCCTGCTCCTTCCTTTGCTAAGCTTGGTGCCCTTTTTCTGCTGGATGCAGCACAGTTGCAGCATGGTCTGAAGATGCTAACAGTTAATTCTGTTCCACTAAGTTCACCTTCTCCTTGAAGCCCCATAGCATCTTGGAGGCGACTGCCACATCCCACCTCTCTGCTTTCCTCTGCTCCTCTCTTTCTGTCATGGAAAGGGACGTCTTCCACAAAGCCACAACTCAAACCGTGTTTTGTGAGGAAGACAAACTGTTGTTCTTCTTCTTTAAAATTAAATTGACCTGTGATCAAAAGAAGATGTAGTATGGTAGTTATTTTTAAGTATAATACGTTAACTAACTTTTAAAATAGATTCAGTAGAGAAAAGCTTTATGTTAGAAGAGCTACTTATAAATCTCATGTTCTTAAAAAGAAAATTAAATCATTTCTGCCAATTTTATGAACTGTAACAAATGCTTTAGTTGCAGCTGATGCCAGCCGTTATCCTCCACAAAGCGGGTTTCTATTTTTGGCACTTTAAAATATTCGGTACAACTGACTGCATTTTACACTGGAAGGAAGTCTGGCACTGTCATCTGTTTCGTTCAGGGAGCTGCAAGTGTGAGCATCGGTCTGAGAGCTGTTCAAACTCATTACTTCATTCTTTCTCCTGAAATAATTCTCCTTGAGGAGCTATGTGGTACAGAACATTGCAGAAAATAAGGGATTTATTTTATTAAATAAAGAAAATTACTGTGATTACCTAATGACAGACTTAACTCTGAAGATCAAAGTGTATTCTTCTTTTTTTTTTTTTCCCAGCCACAGAGCAATAGAGCAGGTATAAGCCAAGCAGCTGCAGGGTGAATTACCAGTGCTGACCCGAAATAAGCACCTCTGGACCTGAGAAAAGTAAAAAGCTTGTTCCCTTAACCTCAAGTGAAATTTCTGCCTGGGCAGCAAATGCATCATTGATCATTTTGTGCAGACATTAGCCCGTAATGGTTCAAAATCTTTTGTAGTGTCATAACCTTAAGACACTACCAATCTGGGTGTCAGGCTTATACCAAAATTGTTGAAGCCATGCAACTGGGACGGGATTTTTTTTGGGGGGGAGGTGTTCATAGGGAGTGTGGTTAGGGTTTTTTTTTTAACTTCAGCAATGTGGTTTGGGGTACTTCTTTTAGTTCCCTGTCATGGGATGAGAAGCAGCAAAATGGAGTATAATCTGAGCAGCACTTCCAGTAGCTTTCAGGAAATCCTCTATCTACAATTTGCTCCTCTGCTGTTTCAGACAGATGAGAACAGTTGATAACCCACCAGCCCGATCCATTTGCCTTCATTGTGGAGAGTAAGCAGTTTTCTTTTGCTTCTGCAGCTGCTGCTAGCAATAGCCAACTGGTGCTTTTTCCTCATTAAATAAGGTGTCAGATCTCTTGCAAAACAAAATACCAGTCAAGAATGGCAGAAGACTTTTTTATGCTGAGTTGTGAGTAGGCTGTGGCTATATGTTGTGTGTAGGTATGTACAGTAAAATACGCATATGAAATTCTGGTAAGCAGATGTATTCAGTGAAGGAAGGTGTCACAGAAGAGTGTTTTGTTAAGTTTGTATTGTTTCTATCAAAATTAAAAACATCTTGTCTCTTAGAAGATACATAACAAAATGTAAAAGTGGATCTAAGTTTAGATTTCAACGTGATCTGGGTTTTTTTACTTAAAGCCTCATCCTCTTGAGTCTTTCTTAGAAGTTCTGTTCTTTGGAAGAAGTAGGATCTAGTTTTGTATTTTCTGTTTAAGCAGGACAGCTGGGAGATTGTAGAAGGACTCCGGGGAGCAATGAATTGTACCCAGGAGCCACAAAAGCAGGAGGGCTGCTTGCTGAAAAAGAGGAAATGGCCTTTGAAGGGCTGGCACAAGGTAGGAAAGGAACATGTAGCTGAAATCCTGATGCCGTGTGAATGGGCCTTGCTTGGTGTGGTTTTGTGCCAAATAGGTTACTTAAGAGCAGAAAAAATGTTCCCCAAAGAAATAGGGGGTGTGTGATGGTTTTGTTTGCGTGTTTTTTGGGTGTTTTGTTTGGTTGGTTTGGGGTTTTGTTTTTAATTCTCTGCATTTCCATTTACAGAGATACTTCTTTTTGGACAGAGGGATTTTGAAGTATTCTAAATGCCAAGCTGATGTAAGTGATCTGAAACCCTTTAAGGCCATTGTATGGTAACAGCACTATTTTATCCAAGACAACAATAATTCCTTATTCTTAGTAATGGGAAATAGAGCTTCAGCAGTTTTAAACAGTAGGTTGAAGTGGAGAAAATGGTGGTTTCAGCATGGAATATCTTTCTTTTGCTTTATTCTCAGGTGGTTTTATTCTTTCTTCCTTTTTTGCAGATAGAGAGAGGGAAGATTCATGGCTGTATTGATGTTGGACTTTCTGTCATGTCTGTAAAGAAATCAACAAAATGTATAGATTTGGATACGGAAGAGCAGATATACCATCTGAAGGTAAGTCTTGAAGATTGTTATAACC
Organism: Pedionomus torquatus; assembly: GCA_013398155.1. Classification (NCBI taxonomy): domain Eukaryota; kingdom Metazoa; phylum Chordata; class Aves; order Charadriiformes; family Pedionomidae; genus Pedionomus; species Pedionomus torquatus. The sequence continues at coordinate 58,772 of VZRU01016784.1, read as the reverse complement.
GTGTTCTCACCAGCTGTGTATGGTGAGGACCATATGTTTTTTTCAATAGTGGGACATCTGTGTACTCAGTTACACTTCATACCTTGAGAAGTCTTACTGTGCTGTTCCAGAGTCAGTAACTCTGTTCTAAATAGAAACTTCAAAGATGCCTCATACTTAGCAGCACTCTTTTCAGCCAGCACTTTTTTCAGAAAAGGGTATGCACTTGTTGCACAAATGCTTTATTTTCAATAGTTGTGTTTTGCTCTTTGTTTTATCTATAGGGATTATTTTCCACAGTTAAATACGTATATTTATCTATACTTTTGGAATAATTTTTGTTTATAAATGTGTCACCAAAATCATCAGATTTCTGGACTGTACCTTAAAAATGGCAATTAAGGAATTAAAAAGTAAATGTGGTGGTTTGTTTTCATATTTTTATCTTGGATTTTTTTCTGTCTAAAAGTTGCTAAGTGTTGTGTTCTGCATTGGAAGTCGTAACTATACTAATTGAGGTTTCTCTTTTTCTTGACTTTATTCTGTGATTAATTTTCTGTCATGCCCAAATTTGTACATTATGCATTTTAGTAGGAGAGAGATTTTCGTGATATTTTACCAGTAAAGGTCAGCCAGGGTATCTATCTAAAATACAAAATACCTTTGTTTCTTTGTTAGTGATTTTGAATGTGACTGTCACAAAACCTGAAATTTTGTGCAGGTGAAATCTCAGGAGCTGTTCGATGAATGGGTAGCAAAACTTCGTCATCACAGAATGTACCGTCAGAATGAAATCTCCATGTTTCCTCATGACGTCAATAATCTTTTCTTCCCTGTGTCTACTACTACGGACTCTGTCCCTGGTTTCTGTGATTCTACTCCAGGTAGAAAGGTAATAGTTATGATTTATAAATAATGAGTTTTCATCAAGGATTAAATTAGTCTGATTTGTGTTTATTAAGTAAAAAGCGTAATGGAAGTTTGTGGTGGGGTTTAAGTTATGATCTAAAATGTCAGGAGGAAAATTATTTATTGATTTACTCCCAAGGAGTTATCTCTAGGATGCTGTTAAATTTTATAACATTCTTTCATTGGTTTAATGCAGTAAATTATATTTTGGCAATGACTTTTAAAATTTCATATTGGGTTAGAATCCTTATGATTTTTGAGACATGTATCAATATTAGTCTGATATGTGCTGGTGAATGCTAGATTGGATCACAGAAGAGCACACAGCTAGATATACATATATATATTTTTTTACCACTTACCATTTTTTTTTTATCTATCCTTTAGCTAATAATAAAACTCATCCTCTTTTACATTAATGAATCTGTCTGCTTACCTGAGGAGTACATAGGAATTATCCAAGAGCCATTACTTGTGGTCACTATTTATATTTTTAACTGAAGTAAAGCATCATTCAGACCAATCCAAGGATGGTGCTGTAGGTGGTGTGGGGTCTGGATGGGTGCAGTCAGCAGTGGTCTTTTCTTTAGGTAAACTCTGTGACTGTTAGTTTCATAAAAGACCTGACAAATGCTCGGTCCAACACCGTAACTGACCTCTTTGATGCAATCTCACAGAAGAGTGATCCTGTTCTGTGCCTCAACACGACCTCTGAGCCTTCAGCAGTCTGTGCATGCTCCAGTTTAGAACCATTGATCTCTTTTGAGAATAATGTCTTTTCTAGCAATACTGTGTTATTTACTGTAACGGAAACAGCTTTCCATTTCTGTCAAAACCAGTGTCTCCTAAGCAGCAACCACCTCTTTGTTATTCTCCTGTCTAAGTTCTTCTTTTCCCTGGCTATATTGCTGTAGGATCTGAGTGGGCTTGTTCCCCAGTTCCTGCAGTTGGTCGCTTCGGTAGGACTGTCCTGTGGCTGAGTATGAGTTTTACCAAACACAGACCTGTGCCTTAACAGCTTTTTGTTAGTGGTTGAGCGGGAGGGGATCTGTGCGAGTGGGCAGCCAAAGGAGCAGTAACTCACCCTGCGGTAAGAGGGCTGCAGTTCTGCAAAGAGCCGTCTGCGTCCTCTCTGTGATGCCAGCACCTCTGTGGCTCTGACAGCCTGCCCTTCTGAGGCTCTGTCTGCAAGGAAATGACAAACCTCCTGTGGCCGTTTAGTTCTTTTCTCCCAAAAGACAGCAGAGAGAGAAGGGAAGAAGAATATTGAGGGCAAAAGCAGACCATTGCAGAGCCCACAGATGTAGTATGTTCATGCACTCGCTCAAAGAAAAAAAATAAAAATCCCCATTTAAATTCTTTGCTCACTGTCAGGAAACTAACCGTTTCTTCTTTGGCATGAAAGACTTTAATTCACTTCTAATTTATTAATCCAGATTTGCACTGCAAAGAAGCCCTACTTATTTTCATGTGAAAAATAGAAGGGGATAGTTCTTAAGCTACAGTTAATCATCTTAGTGCTGCTGTAGCTAAATGGAAGTTTGCCAATTTACACTAACCCCAGCTTGATGCTAGTTGATACCAATCCAGGCATTTAGGTTATTTTGGGAAAAATATATTGAGTGAACTTTGCATTACATTTCATTTGCTTTTAGAAACACCTGATGGAGTCTCACATCTGTTTTTTTGTTGTTAGGAGGGAGATGTGTGTATCTACATAAGTTTTCCTGCAATGCTTGGATTGTAAAGCTTAGTCATACTGATCAAAAGCAAAACTATGCTAACTAGAGCTGCACAAACTTTCTCTTACCTGTTTCTTAGCAATGCCTACTTCCTTCTTCCCTCCTGCTCGTATCCCCATGTACATGAGTTGTAGAAAAATGGGTTATACGAGACAGAGTTCTGAAGAGGTGTGGGATTTGTTCACAGAATGCCAGTTCAATTGCTCATCTTCAAATTCAGTTTACTTGTGCTTTTAAAGGTTCTGGGATTATTATTTGGGTATACATATATAGATGACTAAAGCTCATACAACTTTATGTAGGAATACAACAGCTAAACTACGTAGATTAATTGAAAAATAAGTGTGTTGACACTTACTAGCATTATATTCCCACTCTATAAATTGACACGGTGCTGAGTGACATCACATGGATAGTGCATTTTATTTTATTCTGCAACTCAACTTGGAGCTTATATTGTAAATTTAAAAAGACCAACTAAGAAAATTACAACTGACTGAGATGCAGATGATGTCTCCTGCGAATAGATTTAAAACTAGTACTGCCTGAGTTTAGATGTAAGGTGAGAAGGAGGTAACAGAGTTTGTGAAGTGTGTGCTTCAGAGAAGAGCCAAACAATTTAGTCAGCTTTTCTCGTAACTGCTAACGTGTTCATGTAATGGCACTTAGGATGAAACATTTAAAAACTAATTTTAAACAAGATGTTGACAAAGCATGTAATTTGTGCAACTTCCTGAAGGAGGTACTATTAAAGATGAAAGGTTTAGTAAGGTCTAAAAATAATTAGGCATCTGAATGGCTATTGTTAGTACTGACGTTAGAGAAGAAAACAACATTATAGGCCACACACAATAAACTGTTAATAGTATTGCGTAGAAATTTCTTCCCATTGGAAACTACTGAATTGAACTGCTCAGCTCTTACAGAGAATTTCCAGCATCTCCTGATGCATCTGATAGTGGGCACTGCTGAAAATTAGTTAAACTTGAAAATGGTGACACAGATGTTATAAAAGGAAAGTATTTACCCAGATGATGTGTATGGTCATGCATGTGTTAAATCCTATTGAGCCAAATCCATGCTAAAGTCATACAACCCTGAGTACAATTTTTAAATAAAATCTACTGCATCTTTCTTTCTTCATTGAAAAATGGCCTTAACGAGTATGTGTGTGTTACTTTGGGGGCTTCTTTGGGGAGCACAGAGGAGGAACAGAATGTTTGACTTTGGCCCTGTTCAGATAGAGTGCTTTAATTGTATTAAGTTGGTTTAATTTATGCAGAACTTTGCCCTTAAAATTTAGTTTTCAGCAAATGATTCCTGTAGTATTTCTACTGCTTGTGGACAGTAGTTACGTTAGGTAACCTGACATTATGTGCAATGACTGTACATGTAGCTTTTTAGTTCAAACACCATTTTTTCTCCACGTTATTGATTCCTAGAGTCCTTGTCCCTGATCGTGAACTTAAACTGTTGGTTGTCAAAATTTGTGCATACAACGTTAAAATATTGTCTGTTTATAATTCGCTTGTTCTTCTTTGGAACAGGCAGGCAGCTTGACCAAACAGAATTCCTTGTCAGCTGGAGGGAACTTGTCATTTTCCTTTTCGAGTAATGAGTCCAGGATTTCATCTTGGCTACAGTCTTCTGAAGACATGGAAAAATGCTCAAGAGGTAATGATATTTAAAGGAAGTTGAAAAGAGCCTAGTATTTTCCCTAGTTCTTGACAGCAAGGGTACTGCACTGTAAGCAGGCATTACAGTTAGAGATTTTTCAGAAACTGGTGGGAGGAAAAGGGTGCTTGTGGAATAAATGTCTATTCTCATGTGTTTTCAAAAGGAATAGTGATTTTGGATGTGGGGGTATCAATTGTGGGCACCTCTTGAAGGAACCTATGTGTTTCAGTACATTTTCTTTTATAGATGAACATCACCTTCAGCAGTATGATTTGAACTTTGTTAATCTGGATATTCTAACCATTGAAAAAGCACCAAGTCTTTGCACTTCAAAGTCACCTTACGCTTTCCTAACAGCATGGAGATCTTTCTTTTGTTGGTAGTGTCTGTGTAATACTTTCTGAAGTTGTACATACCAGTGAGCTTCATGTCTAATATAGAAAAGCTTCATCTCTAGCTATGAATGTACAATTTGGTCTTGATGCCTATGGCGTTATTACCCTCACCATGAGGAGCTCTATCTCATCCCAAACTGCAGTAATTATCATATTTGTCTCATTTTTCTGCAACTAACTGGGATATAATATCATTATACATACCATATAGATGCATTTCAGTATTTTGAATTTGAACATAAAGATAGAAGGATAAATACATTTTATCCAGTTGTCTAATAATGTGCTTTTAGTCACTGAATAGCTTCAGTTAGCTGCAATCAAAAGGAGACTAACCTACAAAGAAAACTTTCAGTGTGTCTGTTACTTCAGGGCAACTGAAAATGTTCTCTTGTTCAAAACAGACCTCTCCAACTGTCACACGTATTTACTGGAAATGAACCAGCTGTTACAGAGCATGGATGTTCTTCACAGGACATACTCAGCGCCTGCCATAAATGCTATGCAGGTTTGTTGTTTAAAAAGCAAAACCAAAAAGGTTTTTCCCTTGCAATTCCAAAAAAACCCAAACCCAAATCCTAAAGGATCAAGGTATTTCTTCTTAGCTCTGCTAGATTTGTGGCGATCTGTATTTTTGTGTTGTTCCTGTGTGTTGTTAAAAGGTTGGACCTTTTGAAAGCCCAAAGAAGGAAAAGAGAACACACAGGAGGTGGCGATCCAGAGTAGTTGGGAAAGAGGCTAAAGGAATGTTACAGGTAACCAGTCCTTTCAGTGCCCATCTTTCTCCAAATCTTTGTTAAACATCACATCCTAGTGTGTCCAGTTTATGAAATATGAATCCTTTCTAAAGTGTTCTGTTCTAGCTCATTTTAAGTGGTAATATATGGGACAAAACATATATTAAAACACAAATATGTTGTCATTGGTAACTGCAATAGGATCTGTGCTGTTACCTTCAGGGGACAGGCCAAGTTTTTCACCCATGTTTTCAATCCGCCTTCAATTTGAGGGATTGTTGTGGTGTTGTTTTTTTGTCAGTACAGATTTTTGCTAATTCTCCAGATACTTTTGTACACATTTGCATCCAGAGGCCATTAGATGTTTATAAAGGGGGCGGGAAATAGTATAGCATATGCTACAGCTCTCAGTGGGCTTGTTTCCTGGAGCTTTGCCAAATTTCCAAATATAATATCTTGGGTAAAGTTATGTCTATGGTTTTATTTGCCAGATGTCATCCATTCAAAGCTTATTGATAACTGACAGGAGCTTTTCAGTTTTTGGTCACTTCAACATGTAACCCAGGTGGGTACAGGAAAGCAAAATGTTCTTTACAGTCTGTAAAAACTTCACAAATGGCTGTTCTCCTTACAGGTGCCTTCAGTATTTTCTGCCCCCATGAGACTGCATGCTTCCAATCCGAACTTATCTACAATAGATTTTGTAGAGGAGAAAAATTACTCTGATGGCTCTGAAACATCATCAGAATTTACTAAAATGCAAGAAGACTTATTTCACATTGCACATAAAGGTAGTGAAATTCTCTTTTCATGTGATTTTATATCGTCGTGATTTAAATAATGATGTGACTTCTAAGACTGCCTCCTGTTTAATGTTCAGAAAAAGCAGAAATCCCCCTGCCTTCCTTTAGTTCCCTTGAGGAATTGCAAATGTTGAGATCTTGAGTCATTTGAAAAAAAATAGCTTAATCATCACATTTCATTGTATATTTTTTTATTTAATAAAGGACAGTCCTTTATTTTATGTGCTAAAAATCTGGATTGCACGTCTTTTCCAAAAGGTAGAAATCCTAAAATAGGTTGCTAAAAATACAGTGCTGATTATACTCTTTTGTGTTTGTGTGCATATATGTGTATATGAGCACATGTATGTTTATATATTCGATGAGCTTTGCTGTATTTCCGAGTTAACGTTTGTTGGTGATGCAAGGGTTGCTATGGTAGTAACCTATTTTTAGTGAATACCGAAGAGTAAAATCATGTAAAGCAGCCAGAGGGGCATCTTTGACTAGAAATGTTTCTTCTCTCAAAATTCTTTTTCATTAGCAGCGCTTTGCTCCATCATCCTCGCACCAGAAACATCTTTATTGTTCAAATGATCTTGGTGAGGAAGGCACTAAAACATTTTTATCTGAAAGCCTTTTGGAAGTATTGGCTTTCTCCCCTTTTGCACTAGATAATGGTTGATGTTATCAATAAGCATTCTTTGCTTGCTTTTCCCTTCTGGTGTTGATGTATTTGGGTTCGGTTATGTAAGGAGTGTATCAAAGTAGTAAACTTTGTAAAGTCAATTGTTGTCAAAACCTATGTATGCTTCCAAAAAGAGATGAGGAGTGGGGGTGGGATGCAGTTGGAAAAGATACTGTTAAGCAGAGCAGAGAAATTACCTACTCAAGATCATATTACCTGAAATGACCATGTGGGAAATTTTGGTTAGATGTTCCATGAATTTGAGGGAACAATTGACTTGGTGCTATTTAATACAATATCATTCCATTAAGAGTACAAACACTTTTTTTCCAAAGTTGCTTTAGATCGTAACCTTTCCAAAAAAGGGAAGTGAAGCAAACTATTGCCATAGCTTTTGATACAAATTCAATACAAATTAAATAAAAAGTAGCATTATTACTTCAGTGTGTAGTAATTCTTGAGGACAACTTATTAAATTAAGGTCACTGAAGACTCTGGTCATGTCATCCGCATATGAAAGGCTAACAAAATAGATCATACCTCACGCATCTTCCTCCCCCACCCTCCCCGGTGATAAAGATTTCTACAAACAGGTTAAATCATGAGAGTTAGGTTTGGTAATGGCTTGCGGTGTTGAAATACACCTTAAGAATATTTTCTTAGGAGACTAAATGATGTTACAACAAATACTCTATGAAGTGATGGTTCAGGTTAACTCAGAGTGGATGATTAGGAGAGAGGAATCTGAGATTTCTTGTCCTTTGTCCTTTCCATGCATCCACGCTCAGGTTTCTATTTCCCTGGAAATGGATACGTTTTTGCATTGTTAGTTCTCACGGTTGTAGTACAAGGCCTTACTAGGTCCTAAGAAATCTTCTAATTCTCTAGTTAGATGAATGTTGAAATCCTACATAAACAAATATTACTCAATTAAATTTTTATTCCTTGTGGTTAAAGAAAAGATTTAATGTCTTAAAGTTAAAAAAAAAATAAATAAGGAAAGTGCATTTCCCCTTTAAAAATCTGGTGATTTTTAAATTGCATGATCTGTTGTCTGATTTAGATGCTTCAGGCTGGTGATACTGGCTCAGAAAGGAGTAGAAGTAGCAGCGTAACACACACAACATTCAGGATCTGACCCTTTGAGGCACTAAGTCATCTAACAAGCTGAAATTTCTTTATCCCAAGAAGAGATAACAAAACTCAACAGCACGGTTGACTTGCTTGTGGAAACTACTAACCCTTTAGCTGTTTTTTTGATATTTTTTTTTCTATTTCATTTTTTTTTCTTCCCTCTTTTCTTCTCCCCCACTGGAATTCTTAAAGGAATGTGGAATAGAATCATGACCATCTGAAGATTCAAGCTAATTGGGGAACAAAAGCAAGTGAAGAGCAGATGTGGTTAGTTAGCTTTGTTGCCATCTGTCACAATTAATCAGAGTAATTTTGACTGTGGCTAATATAGTCAACACAGTAGCATTCACTGAAAACATTTCTCCTACTAAAAAAATCTGCCCTATAACCTTGATTAATCCTACTTGGTTTTAGTAACCCACCCTGGATTTCTCAACCTAAATTCTTGTTTGTCACCATGAATGATGTTTCATTGAAGTTTTACACAATTGGTAGCTGTTTTTAACTGTGGCTTTATGAAATGGTTCTAGTTTACTTCACCTTGAGGTCAGCTTTCAGCACCATATCTACAGAGAGAGAAAAGCTGAAGCAAATGCTGGAGCATGATGCATCCTCGTCTCCATCTGCACAAATAGTTGGCTTGAAGAATGCCTTAACATCCGTAAGTGACATGCTGAAGTTCAGCAAGCTCTATCGTCATCAGATACTGCTTTTAAATTGAATAGTAGTTAATTTCAGTTTCTTTAGTCTCTGTTGCTAGAATTTGTAGTATTGAATTTTAGTATTTTTTAGAGTGTTTTTCAAACACTCTTTCCTAAATGTTAAAGGTATTGTGAAATCACTGAAGTTTGATAGATTAAGTATCATTTGATGTTAAGAATCAGAGGGCTGCTCTGTGATGTTAAGTTTGCTTTCTTTTGAAACGTACACTGTTTATTCACTCAGTTCTAGTGGGCTGCAGGTTTGCTTTCCCTTTTCCTAAACAAAACTCAAGTATTCACTGTATGACTTGTCATAAAACAAAGGTGAGAGTGGCTGAAAGCACTCAGCTCTCCCATCTGCTGTGCTAGAACTTCACCACACTGCACCAAGACACTGCAAAGCAAATTCAAGTAAAACTCATTTATATTGACTTCAGCCTAATTATCTGTTAGTTGTCTAAAAGCAACAATGGAGCTGTTAGGGCAGAGTTCTTAATGACAAAAGTTTATGCTCTTTAAAAGGGTGTGTGTGACTGGTGTGCTTTTTGTAATTGGTTGAGATGAGGACAACTTCTAGGTTGGCCTTGTTTGAATGTGTCAACCAAACAGTGATCTGATTACAGAGCAGTGAGGGACATGACTGCTATGGTGTTAACATCTCAGTGTTTGTTGCAAATTCCCCCTATCAGGAGCAGGGAAGACTCTCTGGCATTGATAAATGTGATATAGATCATCTTGGAATTACTTCAGTATGAAAACTTCCCTGTTATTTACAAAAGCAGTACAGAGTTAACAGTTTTTTAAGCATATAACATGCCTCTTTGCCTAGACCTTTGCAGGCCATAATGTCTTATAGGGTTTAGAGAAAGCTGAAACCTTTTGCATAATAACTGCGCTCATTCACTTGCACTTCTTTGGTTTTGGTTGTCAGATGTTCTTCTTCTGATATTTGAATAGGTGACTTTTGTTTTTCCGGTGTTATTTGCCTATCATTTATATCAAGCAATCTATTTTGAAATTTCTGAACTCAGTGAACATTCAGCTTAGCATTATTTATTTTTTTTTCCTAAGCAATGAAATTCGGTTGTCCGTCTTGATCCTCTAACTAGCTTGTAAAAGTCACCCTTTTAGGGTGATTATCACCCTTACCTGATAATAAGCCTTTTGTAGCCTATTTGGAGGTCATCTGTGAACCTTGGCAGTTTCAGCAGAGGTTAACACCAGTAAGAGCTATTTTTAGCCTCTAGATCTGCAAAGCCGTGATGCCAACAGAAATTTTCTCACCCTGTACAGCAGAGATCCCCTTAGGAGAAAGGAATAAGCTTCCTTTGAAGACATATGGAAGCACAGATATGATAAACTTGACATATTTCTGAGACTTCCTTGCAGAGAGTCCTATGTTGGTGACTTTGATTTAGTGTTTATTGTTCATTTCAGTTTGTTTTCTGTACCTGAGGAACAAAAAGTCAGATTCACAGGTTGAAAGCTATCAAACTTCACTCTCTTTTGCTCTCATCAGCCTGGCAGGGGGGAAAGAAGGGAACAGATTTAAAGTGGATAAAACACCACAAAATTAGCATCTCTACCTGTGCTTCTCCCTCAGTAAGATTGTATCCTTGACCTACACACAGTGTAAGAAAAGCAAATCCAGAACGGGGAAAAGTACGATATTTTTATTTTGGGGGGGAGGAAGAAGGCAATAGAAGAAAAAAACCCACTTTGTAGCAGACATTGAAAATTGGAGGATTTCAGGGAAACTGTGTAAACTCTTTTTTGCACTTGCTTGATGTTGTGGATATAAGAGTGCTGTCCACTTGAACACTTAACACAAAGTGCTGTATGCCTCTATGGCAAATTCAGACCACACATACGTAAAGCCACAAATAACTTTCTCCCCTCCATCATCACTTTGGGTTTACTGTCTTTCCTGCCCTCAAGACTATTTCCAACAAAAATTACTATTGAAATCGGAAGCATTTGTGGGACAAAGCGTTAAGTGTAAACAGCAGCTGTCAGAGGAAGCTATTTCTCTGTCAGAGGAAGGCAAAGGGAACTATCAGTATATGGCTGATGGGAAAACTAATGTTGAGAGATGTTAGGTTGGAGATAAGGGTGAAGGAGGGGAGCTTGAAAAGAAAAAAGATGCACCAAATTGTTTTATAACTTATTAAATCAGCCTGCAAAGCCTGGTAACTTGAAATATACCTGCCATCTTTGGCTTGTTTTCCTCCATTTGTGTGATTTTCCTTTGGACTGAAAGGAATAGTTTTAATTTGAGAGATAATGAACAAGGTTTGAAGCATTTATAATAATTTGCTGAACCAGTAAAAAATCATGTGATGGTAGTGCTTCCTATTTCACTTTAAGTACTCTTCACCTCTTTTTACTCAATAACACCACGTTCAAGTTAGTTGAGAGAACTTTATATCCCCAATATTTTTGTTAAATATTCCAGGCAATAGCACAAAACACAGATCTTAAAGACCGGTTACGCAGAATACATGCCGAATCTATGATCCTTGATTCAGCATCTAATGCAAAATCAAGTCCAGATTTGGTGAAGGTGGGTATGGATTTCCTCTTTCAGTGATGTCTGTTCCTCAAGCCCCTACATCTAGACAGTGCTGTAATAGCTGCATCTTGTTGTGTTCTTCCTGTCTTCCCTATGGTGTACTGTGTTAGCAAAATAAGTCTGCTTCCGTGATTATGAGTCATTTCTGGTGATGCATTGTGTAATATTTGATGTCAAAGACTTTCCTTGTGAGCAGTGTCCCTGAGCACACTTCCATTGCTGTTCTGCTACTTGTTCCTGGTGGTCTCCCTCGCCTCCTGCCTGCTTCCCGTTCAGCATGAACAGAGCTGCTGCCGTGTTCCCCTCGTGCTACTCTGTTTTTCTCCCCCTTATCCCCTTGTTAACTTTTTGAGTTCTGTAGTCCTTTCGGTTGCCTGTCTATAAATATTGTTAGCCCAGAACGCTGGCTACCAGTGTGGCTCCTGTAAGGCTTAGAACAACTTTCAAGGATCAAAGAAATGAAATGCACAAGAGCCCTTTCAGCAATTTTATTTTCTTTTTGTGAAGTCAGGGAGTCTCCTACATAGCCAGTTAGACAGTTTGAGACGTACTGGTGTTCGGGCAGTTTTTTGGCTTGCTGCAGGATGCATGTTGACTATGGTGCATTTATAGATCACAGGATGTAGGTATTAATGGTGCCAGTGAGGGATGCAAGAACTGTGTTAATTCTGATGGATTTTTCCAAAAAGTGAACTCATACAGAAACTGCTGCTGTTCTTGTAGTATGAATCTTTCAATAGAATTTGAGCGGATGTAATGGTGGGGGTTTTATGTAACTTACTATTTCCTTTTATTTTTAATGACAGTTTAGTCATTCCTTCTGTTCACTTCTGGTTTAGTTCTGTTCTAGTACATTTTGGTCATATTTAGCAGTTCTTTTTATTGGTTGTTTTTTTTTCTTCAAAGTCAATCATTTTATCATTCTAATGCCTTTTGCTTTTAATCCCATGAGAATTTAAATGGCACTTGAACGCTTGTCTGGATAGCAGTTTATGCATTGATTTTTAATTTCGGTTCTTTATATTTAGCGGAGGTCTTTGCAATGTCGATGGATTATTTCCTGAAACTTGTTCTATGCACTATACACACACAACAAAAATAGCTTCAAAAGGTCCTTTAGAGGTTTCATTCAAAAATTTCCTCTGGCATGGTTTGGGATGGAGCTTAGGGATGAAATGACTTGCACTGGAGAAGCCTTGGTTTAGGTGTGTCTGATGACTACGATACAGCAGCGCTGCCAAGAGGCTGATGGGCCACTGCACGAAGCTTGACTTTAAGTGATACATCAGGTGCTAGGACAGGTTAAAGTTTACTTTGTCTGTTGGGCAGTTTATGTTGTAGTTTATCATGCCAGAGTGGGAGCGTGAAAGAAAACAATCTGAAACTCCCCTGAGATAAATGTAAAAACCTGCTGTTCTTTTATGAGCAGTTCCTGCACACTTTCCTTCTCAGATTCAAAGTTGTATCGGAAACAATCCCCGTAGCAAAACTTACGTGGGTAGGATTTTTTTTTTTTAACTCGTAGGCTAGTATAACAGCCTGCCCACAGAAGAGACAGTGTTGAGGTTTCTTCTTTTCTCTCTGCTGTATCAGAACTAAATGATTTTTTTTTTTAAAGACTTTTGTATGATAACACTTTGGTTTGTTACCATGTCCCCATTATCTGCATGTACTGAATAACGTTCCGTACTCTAGTAAGATCTACCATCAGAAAAGCTTTGAAAGAAGATTTGTCAGTTTGATTATAGGCTTGTCAGGTTATGTTGTTCTGAAATCAAAACACTACAATTCCTGCAAAATCATGATAGGGTGGTCATGGTTACAAGTTAGTGAAACATCTCGTGGAGAAAAGCTTGAGAGCAGCTAATACACTGTTTTGGGCCAGCTGGCCCATTTCCATAGTGTTGGTGGAGTTATAAGGGAAAACAATAGTCCACAGTGTCCTCCAACTTTTTTACTGCATCCACAGAATGAACCAAGTCTCTCCTTGATCACCCCACCTTTGCTAGGCCACCTTTTGGACCTTACACCACTGATCTGTAGAGCTTCCATGGGAGGAGTTACCAGGGTCTCTGTGGCCATCAAACGTGCCTGCAGCAGCAAAAGCAATGTCATCTACGTGGCTTTGATAATATGCTGGGTTTGGTTTACACAGAGCTGACTGAGGTCTGGATAAGGCATGAAGGAAAACTTTCCAAAGCACAGCATAGAAAATTGGTGAGGAAAGAGAGCCAGGGAAGCATTGCTTTCAGACAGAAGGCAACTTTGCCCCTCTGCGTTTTGTATGCCGCTGCACCACAGGCTTTGCATTAAACAAGACTTGGGAGGAGAAGACTAAACTAATTTTCTAAGATCAGAAGGGAATGTGAATCTAGGATGTAATATAAAGAGATGGGAGTTTTGCTCTTTTGGGGGCTTTTTGATGATACACTTCTGTATATCTGGCTAAATCCATCAAATATCAAAGCATTTTGACTTTTTTCTTTCTTTAAGGAAAATGCACATGCAGCAACATAACTGATTTACTGAATATGCATTGCTTTTTTCCTTCCTTTTTTTTTCTTCCTCTCTTCAGTCTGCTTTACTTTGGTTTTAAATCCCTCTTTGAAACACATGCTACCTTTCACTAAATTGGAGAGGAGCACGTGCAATCTCCTCCTTGTGTTTTACAGCCCTTCAGGTTATGTGACTGGAATTGCATACAGTAATGCAATTCGTGGTACTTCTCTCAAAAGTTCTTATTTCTTTTAAACAGGAAAATTCAAGAGAAGAAAGCAGAGGTCTGGTCCACCAGGTCTCCAATGAAAGCAGACTGTCTATAGCTGACTCTCTCACAGAATTTTTTGACGCCCAGGAAGTTCTGCTGTCTGCTAGCTCTTCAGAAAATGAGGTCTGAACCTTCAGATTGACATCTTTCCGATCTAGTTTCTCAGACTGCACGTCAAGTAGCAGCTTTCTGAGTCATCTGACACATCAGATGAATGCCAGAAAGTGAAAATTGTCCAACCATGTAGAAATTAATATGCTGTGTGTTTTTGTTCGTTGTCATTGTCTCTTCACAGTAAAATGTAACAATTATCAGGGGGAAGTTTTATACACACATTGAGACAAATAGCAATTAAGTAGCCTGTATGCAGATACTGCACGTATTGTATCGTCTGCCTTGAGTCGTTACACAGGTGCTTAAAGAAATTGTATCATGGAAATATATATTCATACCTGTCATACCTCGGGGCTGATGTCCTGCATATTGAAACTTAATAGCTCATTTTGTCACCTCTCTGGGACTCCACAAAAACCTTGGCTTTTGATATGAGGAAGGCTGCCTTAGCTGTGGCACTGAGAAGGTGAAGTGTGTCTCCACTAAAGAATAGCTGAATTTTCAATGACGTTAATCTCTTCTAAACTCAACTGTGTCTTAGGACTTCTTAGTACTTCTCTGTAATACTGAAATACAGCTTAGTAACAGTTCAAATCTATTAAAACCATGGCTGTAGTGGAAAGGAATGATTTTCATGTGCATATGGGGTTATTTTAATGAGTGATGTATCTTGCTTATTTCCCCACCCCACACTCAGGTATCAGATGATGACTCGTATGTAAGTGATATCAGTGATAATGCCTCGGAAGATAACCTAAGCAATGACATGGATAATGAAAGACAAACTTTAGGTAAGTTCAGTGTTGTATCATACCAAGTTTTGAGAATTTTCTTTGTTTCTTTTTGTTTGGGACTATTTTTTTCTTCCCTTACTAGAAATAATTTGATAATACAGGTTTTGAGATGTGAACAGCCTGCGATTTTTTTTCTCTAACAGCCTCAGCTTTTAGAACAGCACATTCTGGCTAATCTGATTAACAGGGTCTGGCTACCGTTGAGTAAGCACGATGGTGGTTCTGCATCAGCAGAGAAACACCTATTTTCTTGTCTTCTTTTGTGCAACTCCCACTCCCCTTTAGTTCCTTTCGTGGCCACGGGACTTTTCAAAGTAGCAAGGCCTAGCTGCTTTCTGTTTTCCAAAAAGTAATTATTTTCGTCACTGTTTTTTCAGTCTGCAATTTAAAAACTGCATTCAGAGTTCTGTTTTTTTGTAATAGAACTCAGTGTTTAAACACGAGAATAATTACACACTGGCAGGCCTGGTGTATGACCATAAGGATTTCTTTTTAGCGTGTTTTAATCATGATAGGCTTGTTAGTACATATGCTTATTTAATTGTCTTGCTGATTAGAGACAGAATCAGAAAGAGAGGGAGAAGAACTGGTCATAACAAACTAATTGGCTTTGTGCCTTCAGCTCTTTTTGGTTAACCACAATGTTCTTCCCACTCTATTAATATATTTTTACCCTCAAAAATGCTGAGCAGTGGTTTCTTACTAGCAGCTGTTTCCTGATCATCTCCAAGGACTAGTGGATCCCTATGAAGTCGGGTAGTTTGATATGCCTGGAGATCTGTTATATTCTGTAACTGTTTAAAAACAGAGATGTTTTTTTGAAAGATAGGAAATAATACAGTTTGATTTATCTTGTGATCTGGACACTAGAAAATTGCAATAGTCTGGCTGTTCATCTTTTTGTAACAAAGACTGTCACTGAAGCTCTTCTGAATTAGCAGCACCTCCACATGCTTCTCTGCTATTTCTGAGCTTTGGGCAGCCTGCCACTCCCATTAATAGCAAACTGGGTGTCTTCTTCTTACAGGGCTTTAGCTGAACCACAAATTGTGGGATTATGATAAAATCCTCTGGCAACTGTAATGTAGAAGGTCAGACCAGCTCATGATAATGGTCCAGTCTGGCCTTATGAAGTCACTGAATCTCGCTGGGGGCCAGATGTCTTAATCTCCCTCGGTATCGTGGCTGGCTATTTGTCACATCTCTCGCAAACCAGAACTGCACCAGTTTTTCTTTTCATGAGGGGTGGGCAAACTTCACTATGTAGAAAATTTGGTGTCTGAATGTCGTAGTGTTTTGTCTACTTAGTTTTGTGACCAGTTTATCCCAATTAATGGACTGGTTCAGAGTATGTAGTTCGGTCAGTTGGCATTCTGCTTTTAATCAGAAGCTGTCAAAGGACATAGCCAAATCCCTTTTGAACAAGGACAATTTTTCAGCATTTGCCTCCTTCTCTAGATAATCCCTCATTCCTGAAGTAGCTACGGGAGCATCCTTCTTTTTGGCCTCTTCTGATATTAAGTAACCTGTTTCAAAAGGGAAGAATGGGAGCCAGCCTCTTAACTCTTACCAGTATAATTGTTTCTGGTAGATTTTTTTGGTTCGTGGTGCCTATGCCAGTTTTATGCAAAAAAGAAAGAGATAGTAGAGTGCAAACAGTCCACCTGTCCTTGTTACAGCAGCTTGGTCATATGAGATACTAGGACTTCTAGTTTGTGAGCGGCAGGAAAAATGCAAACTTCTTCCTCAAAACTTTGATTCTGCTGATTACACTTTAAATCCTCCATCTGATGGAGAAGTTAGCCCTTGTGGTTATCTGTTGGGTGTCACTGTTGGAAGCACTGCTGATACCATGCTTACGCCAGTGGACCGGCAGAGGAAGTTCTGGTTGACGTTGCGCATTTAAGGGCAGTGATTCTTTGGACACGTGCAGCACAGGAAAGACATGCTGCCCCGTGCTGTTCTACTTCTTTCAAGACAAAGCTGTGTGAGGAAACCCAGATGTGGTGGGGATTGACAGATTGGGGCTATACCTAAGTGTCTCCAAATAGAGACATGATTCCAGGGCGGGAGCTTCCTAGTGCTTCCAAGGACATGAAACGGTAAAACATGTTCTTGTAGTGGCAACCATATTCCTCTCTGACATAGGACTGATGCACAGCTTAGCAATGCAATCACTTCAGACTAGTGGCTGTTGCAGAAGCTTGTAACTCTATTTTGATCCTGCCACACATCATTTCTTGGTGCACTTAGAACTATTTATCCTGTTCCAATTGCTTTGACGTAGCAGCACAGGCCTCTGATAGTCATGTCAAGGATTCTTGATGTGAGTCCTTTTTTTTTTCAGTCTTCAACAAAGCCACAGCTCCACAGTTGCTTCAGCATTTCCACCTTTGAAACAGACCGTTTCTCCACCAACAACTGGCCATATCTAAAAGCTAACGTCACTAAATTTTTTTAAATGCTAAGCACTATGGAAGTGCCTGCACGTGAACCTGGTGAAGTTAGTTTCCCTGGCAGGAGTGCTCAAAACAGTAAGAAAAGATAGGTAGGAGTTGTTATTATGCTTGTATCTCTAAGTTCCGCCTTGCCTTCTGAGAAGTGTCAATTTAATTGAAGCTCTGTCAAGGAGGGAGGTTTTATGTCCCTTAAACAGATAGGAATCCATCTCTGCTACAAATGAAATAGTTGTAATATTCACTCAATCAAATTCAATGGGAAGCCAGAGCCTTTCTTGTAACCTTTAAGGTGAAGGTTGTGAGTTTTTATGCATCTTTTTTACCTGACATTTACCTCAGTTAACATACAGAAATTAAAATCTTGTTCTTAATTTCATCGTTTTTTGAACAGGCTATCTTCAGACCACAAGGGAAATACTTGAACGAACTGAGAGGGTGGAAGGAAGTTTTGACAGAAAAAAAAGATGGCTGCATTTTAATGTCTGTTTGTGAAGGGGATGAAACTAAGTAAACAGCTAATTGACTTGTTCTGCCACTTCTTTCCTTTTCAGATTGTATTTCTGAAAGTGGAATTGGATGCAATTCTAAACGGAGAACATGTTTACCAGCTCCATGTCCTAATACAAGTAACATCAGCCTCTGGAATATCCTGAGAAATAACATAGGAAAGGATCTCTCCAAAGTGGCCATGCCTGTTGAATTAAATGAGCCACTTAATACCCTTCAGCGTCTCTGCGAGGAGCTGGAGTACAGTGAACTACTAGATAAAGCAGCGCATACGCCTAACCCATTTGAACGGATGGTAAACACGTTATTCCAACTACTCAGTAACATTCCAGTTAGGATAGAATAAATACAAAAACAGTCTGCCAAAGAACTGAAGATGTTCTGTTCCCTTTTTCTTGTTCTCGCAGGGGGGAGAGGCAGCCTCTCCAAACGTGTGTCTTTTACATTTTTACATACCCCCTGGTTTTGACTGTTCTGCATGATTTCTGTTGCTTTGTCAGGAAGTCTCTTCCCCCAAGTACTTTGCTGTCCTGCAAGGTTAAAAGAAGATGTAGCTTAGTTCTGTTTTGTAGCTCTTACTCTGTAAGATTAAAAATTTAAAGCAAAAAAGGAAGGGGGGTGTGGTGGTTTGAACTAGTAAACTTTCCCCTTGAGCACCAAAGCTGCAATAGATCTTTTTTTAAAGGTGTCTAATCTGGTAACAAATTTGCACATAGACGGTGCTGAATCTTGCAGCTCTCCACTACTGTGATACCTTTAGATTAACTATGAGATCCAGTTGGTTTATTAACTGTTTTTGTGAAGTTTTGGGATTGATCCAAAACGTTCAGAATCTCGAAACCAGGCAATATGACTACGTTGGGTATAATAATGGTGTCATCATATATTCTCTTATATGGAATCTATAGATGGTTCCTTAAACTGAATTAAACCTTTGCAACTCAATATATCTTATCTTAAAGTCAGGTTATTAATGAGTGTAAGCAGTGGTGTTAAAAATACTGTTTGAAAAGCCCCTGGCTCCATTGTGACGCTCTGCGAGGGTTAAAATTTAGTACCTGTTCTCAGGACAGAGATTGTGGCTATTACAGAAGTGTTTAGGTGCACGGCTTTTTTTGTGTTCTTGAGAACATATGTTTAAAGGAAAAGGAAATGAGCAGTAGTTGCTCATATGGGAGTGAAAAGAACCTTCTTCCCCCTTTATCACACCCAGGCACCAGGGAATTACCTCAGGATGGAGTGTTCTTTGCCTTTGAGAAATTTCTGAGGCAAAATTAACTGGCTGTTGCATAGTAATTGTAATAGTTCATAAAAGAGCTATTCTGAAGTGGATTCAGTTTCTGAAAAGGAGAGCATCTACACTTTCACAAGATGAGTAAAAAAAGCATGAAAAGAGAGAAAAATGGTGCAAAAGCGACCTGAATTGAACAACCCCAAATTCTAATTCCTAGCATTTATTATGCTTGAGTTGACTGCAAAAATTTGGAAGGGTTACCTGTGTCTCAATCATAATCAGAACGGTTTCACAATTAGGTAATAGCACACAATAGAAAAAAGGCAATTCAATTCAAAGTTTATTAGAAATAGCAAACTTGGTGAAAACTCATCCAATACTTCCTGTGCCATGTTTAGAAAATCAGTACAATCACACACTGTAACTATATAAGCCAGATCTAATACAAAAGCTAACAGTGATTTTTAAGGTTACTGCTTTGATCTATTGCAGAATGCTAAGCTGTTTTAAACAGTTTTCAGAAACACTGTTTTCAGTTGATGAAATTTGCAGTTTGACATTAATTACTCCATCCCTGAACCACTGAATGACTCTGAATAATTCTCTGTGTGTGAGCTAGCGCTTAACGCACAGGAGGCATTCATGTTTGTAGTCTGCAAATGAAAATACAGTATCAGATGTCAGGAGAGGACTTTTTTTTTTTTTTTTTCTTCTGTTAAATCAAAGCGTGTTGCAAAAATTGTGCATTGCATGGCTGTGATAAATTAATTAATCAAAATTTCACATCTGTTATTCCCAGGTATATATAGCTGCATTTGCAGTCTCTGCATATGCATCCAGTTACTACCGAGCTGGAAGTAAGCCATTTAATCCCGTGCTGGGGGAAACCTATGAATGTATTCGTGAAGATAAGGGTTTCCAGTTCTTTGCAGAACAGGTACTGTACGCTGCTACCCTTAGATTTGCTACTTGATACACTGCTTGGTTCTAAACGCGTGGCTGCAATCCTCTGGAATTGAGCGCAACACAAAAGTACTTCACATGAGCTGAGCCCAGAGAGACATTGTAGAATTGTAAATGAAGGAAACTCTTTTATGAGGAAAGTCTGCTGTCTCTGGG
The DNA here is from genome assembly GCA_013398155.1 of Pedionomus torquatus. Classification (NCBI taxonomy): domain Eukaryota; kingdom Metazoa; phylum Chordata; class Aves; order Charadriiformes; family Pedionomidae; genus Pedionomus; species Pedionomus torquatus. The sequence continues at coordinate 38,462 of VZRU01016784.1, read as the reverse complement.
ATGGAACATGACAACCGGCAGCTGGCAGTTGGGAAGCGAAGGCTGGCAGGCTGCCTGCTACAGCACCTAGATAACTTGGCTGAGTAGAGTGCTGTTCCCCATGCTGAAATCTGATCACGACTGCAACAAGCGTTCGCATTCTTGTCATTTACTTTTGTGTGTGATCGTTAAAAATACTGTATCTTCAGCTGTTTAGTGTCTTCTTTTGTCACAAATATTTCCCATGTGTGAGTCAGTCAACCACTAGTATTTGCTATGGCACCATGAATGTTTCTCCTTCTTGTCCAAACACTGTGTGGGCTAAGCCTTTCAACTCTGGTACCATGGCTTAGTAGGTGAAGGGATGTATACAACACATCAAGGTCTGAGTGTTTATGAAATAATTCCCCAATAGGAGAATAACGAGTCAAAAATATTAAATATAAACCAACCAAATTACCAACATTACTAAGCTTGAGAACTCTGTTAAAAAGAGATAAATCTTAAATAATCTGGTGCTTCACAGAGTAAAAATGATTGAAAGCTGTCTCACTCTCTCTAGACATAAAAAAAATAAATATGCAAAAGTGCAGTGAGCAAGGGTGTACAACCTAGAAACTGGATCCAAAGAAGCCTTTGAACAGGCTCTCTTTAGGAAATTAAATTAGTTTTGGCCTCCTCTGAAGATACAACATTTTCTACATTATATTTTAGAATTGACAAAAAGAAGTGCTATGTTCTCTCTCCTTAGTCTTGGGAAATGTCACAGGCAAGAGTAAAAATAAGGGGGGG
>VZRU01016784.1:14152-37659 GCA_013398155.1 Pedionomus torquatus | reverse complement strand
GGGGGGGGGGCGGGAAGAGCACAAAACGGTGAAAGCAAGAATCAAATTTAAAATTCAAATAATGCCTCTGGTTCTTCATTATGTTACTTCAGTTCTGAGGTGATGTGTAAGAGCACTGCAGTGGGGGATAAAGGTTGGTACTGAGCTTAATGTTAGATTGAATTAAAGAAAGGGATTTTCTCCTTTATCAGTAAAAAGGCTACTTTTTCTAAAGAGAAATTTAACTACATGAAGGGGCGTGGGCTGTGTTTACCCACTGTTATTCTAATACATGCAATATGTGACGTGAGTTTATAGAGTGATAGAGTTACTGTGCGATAGTGTATGGGATGGAGGAATACTAGGAAGGGAAGGCAGTGCACGAGGAAAGAAATTTCATGTAGTTTGCAAGCAGTAAATATTTCTCTTTGCATCAGGAGCTGTTGCTTATTGCTTGTTTGTAAAAACTTGTGAGTACAGTTTGTATGTAATCCATGAAATACATAGGCAAAAGCTGTAAAATAGCGGAGATTCTGTTATATTACCAGAATCATAGAATCTCTAGAATTCTAAACTCACTAAAGTGTAGAATAAACTCACTAAAGTGAGTTTAGAATAACTCCACTTAACTCCATGACCTTACTCTGGAACTATAACAGTTTAAGTGAGAGCAAAGTTTAACCCATGAATTATACTGACATCTGGGGTTAATCTCAGTGTGGCATGTAAGGGAGAGAGTGTTTGTCTTGATGGATTAGGGTGTATTGTAGTATAATTAGTAATTTTTTATTATTATTTTTTAAAACCAAGTAGTTCTTCAGTAAATAACTGGATGTTTGCAGAAAAATGCTCAATAACATTTTTGCAAAATGAGTAACAAAGAAGAAAGTAAAACTGCATTTGAGCCCTGTAGGTGGTTAAGAAATTAAATTCATAATAAAAAACAGCAATTTGACTTGAGAAGAAAGTTTTCTGTCAAAAGAACCATAGGCATTACACATCGAAGAGTTGGTCCTGGTCAGTTGTTACTCGTGTTCACCCAGAAGGGTATTATTTGCTATTCCCTTATAATAGTCTGTATCGTGTATTTCTTTATTTACTCACAGTCCTTGCTTTGCTATTTTGGTGGCTGCTCTAATTCGTGTCTGTGGTGTTACCCAAAGCTGATAAATTGCATTGTGTGGTGCCACTTTTGCACTATAAACAGCTGAGGTGTCACTACCGCAGTAGTAGGGTTTGTTTGATGGAATTTCATGGCTTGGTATCTCCACCCGTGGCCCCCTCAGAGGCGCTGATTGCTGTCTCCTCAGGGAGGGTTTTGTGGGTATTTACTGTACAGAGTAATTTGTCCCTTTGGCTTTTTTTACTTTTGTCTGTGTGCTAAAAGTGCAGTTTCTGTTAGCATATTAAGGGGGCCCTGAGGTTAATGTAAGTATCACATTAGAGACAAGGTACAAAATAGACAGATTTTCACTCAACGGACAAAATTCACAGGCCTTTTAAAATGAGGTGCTTCCTATTACTTTCAAGGCTTGGTGGGTCTCAGAACCTTATTAATCTCACTGACTCCCCCCTCAGGACACAACTGGAAAAGGAAAGTAAACGTTCAATTTGTAAATGTTGTATGTGAATGAATCATAGAACTGCAGAAAGGTTCAGGTTGGAGGGGACCTTAAAGATCATGAGTTCCAGCCCCCCTGCCATGGGCAGGGACACCTCCCACCACACCAGTTGCTCCAAGCCCCATCCAGCCTGGCCTTGGACCCCTCCAGGGATGGGGCATCCACAACTTCTCTGGGCAACCAGTTCCAGTGCCTCACCACCCTCAATGAAAAATAAAGAACAAAAAAAACACCAAACCCAAACTCAAATGGCTGTTCAAGTGTTAATATGTCCTTTTTTTTTTTTTTTTCCCCTCTTTTCATGTCTCGCTATTAGGTCAGTCACCATCCACCTATTTCTGCATGCCATGCTGAATCTGTGAATTTTGCTTTTTGGCAAGGTAACTCTTCAGTCTTTCGTTTACTTTTACAAGTGTTCATAATATTTTCAGTGTATGTCTTAACGTGAAATATCCAGAAACTGGGAAAAAGTAAAATTCCCTACTTAAATCCTATTAGAATGTCTTTAAGAAATCTTATCCTGTACTGACTTGCTTGCTTCTTACTTGGGTGTTCTGACATTATAAAGGTGTAAAGTTTGAGGGATTTTTTATAACATTGAGTATTCTTTTCATGTACAAACAATCTGCATTTCTTTAAAATCAGTTGGGTTTCTTTGGGGTTTTTTTTTGTTTGTTTTTGTTTTTTCTTTTGAGCAGGGGCAGTCTTTAGTAAAGAAGAGCCGTCCCTCAAGCTGTTTGTAAAATAAATAAACTAGAACACAGCTTGAAAAGCTGCAGGTTAGACCCTGAGCCTCGGCAGATATTCTAAACCTGTCCAGAGAAAAAAAATCCAAAGGTGATCACAGCAGCAAGAATAAATACATTCACTGTGGTTTTCTCTGCTGGCATTATTACAGGATGTAAGGTTTTGTGCAGTTGGACTACTAAAGTGTTTCCAAAAAACCTGTTTTGGAGCTTTGTTTGCTGTGTAATGCCGGTGCAGTTGTCAGCCAGTCACAGTACCTGTGTGGTTAGATATTTTTGGAGTGTACGCAGAACATAACTGTGGCTTTTAACTCAGTTAAAATGCTTCATGCAGAGGTTGGTCACGGTGTAGCCACATTATAACCCTGAATTCTGTTCTTATTGACTCCACTGACTTGGTTGTAGTTCCTACAACACATGGAGCTGTACTGAACAGAATTGGGAATTCTGTCATTAGTCTGGATTTCATTATTCAGTATAATTCTTTGCTTTGTAAACAAACACAGAAACAAGAGGCCTTTTGTTCATAGCCAAAAAGCAGAGATGACCAAAAATTCATTCACTAACTGAATACTTAAGATGAGATGGCAGCCTGTCTTAATAAAATCTGATGTGACTGATTTGTTTCACAGATCTTGACAACAGCTGTCACTCAAGTATTTTAACACTTCCATTTAGAGAACAAAACTCTTCTGTAAACATGACAACTGAGAACCTGATCAATGAGAAGGAGTCTAGGATTTGGTCTTGATCAGCACAGGAGTCTCAGTCAGGTTACTGCAGGGGCTTGGGGTTTGGTTTGATGTAAATGCGGCCACCTGAGCTTAGGGGAGATCTAGACAATGTGGGTTTTTTTCCAGTGCAAAGACAGTTTATAAATACTGTGCCCTCTTGTTATGGGGCTATATTAACTTATGTGGAAAGATTCACGTCGAGTTAACTATGAAGGTAGCTTGTCAGTGAGGTAAGTTATTTCTGTGTGCAAAGATCTGTTCACTTACCATATTATCTCCTCAGCGGAAGAGGAGACAGTCCTCAGCAACGTTGCCAGAGTAGTGCTGTCATCCCACCAGACACTGACCTTAGTTCGTCTGTTTCAACATCAAGAAATCTCTTGATCATCTCTAGTGAGCCAGAAGACTGGGTTCTGACAGAAGCAGTTAATTTGGAAATCATTTTCCCTGACTTAGGAAGCTGACTCTGCTTTTGCAAAGGAGCGTGGACACACCAACAACGGAAATGCAGAATAGAAAGCTCTGGCTGTTGCAGCTTCTGTGCCTGAGTTATTCTGAGCGTAGCTTTGAAAAGAAAACTTAGCTGTTCTTGTTGCCCTAAAATTTTTGCATGATGTGGTTATACACCGGTTCCCCAGATACTTCCCATGTACTGATCTCTGTGGGACAGCTGTGCCATTTATGAGAACATAGAACATAACACAGTCTGATAATTGCATTTAAACTGTTTAAATTGCTCTTATTGTGCAATAGGGGAATCACAACAGAATTGCTGTTGTTAAGGATGCTGGCCCAGCATCAAAGTTTAAAATTAAAATAAATAAAGGTCCTTTTCTTAAGTGACAAGGACAGGGTTATTTTTTTCATGAAGAATTCTGCTCTACGTCATTCCAGCTTCTGCAATGGTAGGCAGCTTGGTGTGCCTCGGTCCTGTCACTTGAACAGATACTCGGGAGAGATGTAATCTCTTAACTATGGTTTGAGCACCTGTCTCACAGCCTGTATAACACTTTCCCCCCATGGTTGCATAGGAAACAGTGGTTTGGTTTCCGTGAGTTAGTACTAGCATGTTTTTGAGACTAGAGATTATTTTTTCCCCTCTTTTTCAGATCGGGCAGGGAATGTTCCTGGTGTCTAATACAGCGAGGGTATTATTCCCCTGAATGCTGAAGTTAATGTGGAAGTTACTGCCTGATTATCTAGCCTAATTTAAACCAATAGCCATTCTGTCGTGCTTCTCTGTCCATGTTTCTTTCTCTTCCAGGTGTTCTTGCTCAATACATTCATCTAAATTTGCACTGAGATTTCTCATCTCTTTTTTGAGAAATGACGTGAGACTTGGATGTGTCTTTCTGTGATTCAGACAAGATTTTGAAAGGCCAGTTAAACTTACAGAGGAAGTTGGACTAAATCCCTCTGCAATTTTGTGCCTTTTGAAACATTCTTTTGCTTCTTCACTGTGGATGTTCTTAGTTGCTATATTTTTGTATTGGAAATTACGCTTTTGTTTTTGGAAATGTCTGCATTCATTCACTAGCTACTGAATTGCAGATAAATATTTGCTCGGTGTAGCTTATTCAAATTCCTCTCCTTCGAAAAAGTTTTTTAGAGCGAACTTTTAAACCTGTTACTTGCTGTTTACATAACCAATGATGTCATGAAAAAAAACAAACAAAGCCATATTCAAAGAACCACACTGTTCTTCAAACATTGTTGTTATGTTGCACTTTGTTGTTTTACATTGCTTGAAAAGAAAGTAGAACCCAGAAATTGAATGATACACCCATACTTGTGACTAAACCTGGTTTGCTTTTTTTTTTGCCCTTTCTTCCTGTTTCAGATGTGAGATGGAAAAACAAATTCTGGGGGAAGTCCATGGAAATTGTTCCAGTGGGTACAACGCATGTAATTCTTCCAGCGTAAGTGCTGCAGTCACGCGTTGCTGTTCACGCCCAGGCACAGACAGGCTTGCACAGGCTGGAGCCACATTTATCCAGATGACAACAAGCTGTGCTGTGCTGTATTAGACCTTTGGAAGGATTGGTGATTATAATTTAGTTTAAAAAGAAAGAGGCGGGAGGTGGGGATGGAGGGGATTTAAAAAAAGCCTGAACCAAACAAGGAAGCGTAAACCAGAAGCGCTGACTCTACCAAGGGTTATAAACAAAACATGAAATAAACATCACTCCTGTCTATCTTCAAAAAAGCGAAGTTGGTGTTTTCATACTTAAGTTGAATTTCAAGCTTTGTGCATTTTAAACTCAAAGGGAAAACCTGCGTGGTGGAGGAAGCTGTGAATTCTTTTGCTTGAATGTGGGTTTGGGGGGGAGCAGGCGGTGGTGGTGCTGTCGTTTGTACGAGCCTCTAACAAGATCTTGGTCTGTAGGCGCAGCTGATGGCTATCATCACTGCAGAAATAATTATCCCAAGTGATAAATAGAACTAGTTGCGCATTTGGTGTTTACTATCCAAGGAAGTAAGCAGCCGCTTTAGTTAAGTGTTGAGTATAGTTTAATTTATTGGGTTTTTTTAATAAAAAATCTGCAGCGTTCCTCTGCTGGCTTGTCAAAGTGCCCACTATAGATCAACAATCAAAATCCTTTAAAATTTGGCCTCTATCCATCTTGCTGGCAGAACCAGGGGTCTAAAGGTTGAGTAGTGTTCCAATTAAATCTGTTTTCCAAAGAGAGTCTACAAAACTAATTATTTTGCCATCTGAAAAAACAACACAAGGAGCTAGCACTTACCAGCGCTTAACAGCCTTTTTCTTTTACGTGGGTAAAATTGCTTTCTCCCAAGATAGCGTCCAAATGGTAAAGTATAAAAGGTGTTGTGTTCATGTGGCTAATCTGAGCCATGGAGTGAAAGGTCTTTATGATGTGAGTGAGGGTTCTGAGGTAAAGGAACTAAGGGATAAGAGCCCAGGGTGGGCTGATGAAGAGGAAAATAATCTGATTCATGTGTCATCTCCATGTGCTGGTTTGTATCCCTGTGTACCTGATAAAGAATTGGGTATAAAAAAGGTACTGTGGCAATAGGCAAAAATGAAGCATTAGTATTGAGGGGTTTTCTGGAGCAAATACAGTATTTTTAGCATGCAAAATAAAGCACGTGACCTGCAGGTAGGGGCAGGAAACAAGTTACTCTGGGGTAAATTGGCTGCATATCTGCTAGTCTGTAAATACTGTCCTTGTGTGTGCCCTCAGAAAGCACCAAGTGAAAGCAAGGGATTAAAGGGAGGAAAGGAAAGATTCTAATGTCCTCATGGGATGGCTGCGAGGCAGTGGCTGTGGGGAAACTGATGTTTTGTAAGTTTACCCTTTACCTTTCCAGTAGCAATTTGGCTATCGATATTCAGAACAAATAGTAGAACATATGTCTTTGTGAGATTTTCCTTTACTCAAAGTTTTATAAAGCTGTTCTATAAGAACATATACTTTTTTAATAAGAGGTAAAATGTTGTATTGCCTGTTGGCATTTCTCATCTCTCCCCATCTGCTGTCTTCCAGTGTGCAACTGCATGTTGAACTAACCAGTGAGAGCTTTTGCTCTTGCCTGAAGAACACCCACAGGCTCAGTCCTGAGGGCCTGAGCCAGGCTTTTCCACTCAATAAGTCTTCTGATGGCTCTGGTGGCTCATGTCCTTTTGTTTTCAGTCCTCGCTGTGTTACAAGCTGTGAAGTGGGCATTTCGGCCAGCAGACGATATTAGAATAATTGCTTTTGGAAACTTAAAACTGGTAAATAAGGGCAAGGAAATTGAGAGGAAACCCAGTTCAAGACCAAAGTTTATGGCAGAAGTGAAAAGGGTTTTCTGGGAGACAGGATTTTTGTCATAGGGTTTGTTTTAGAGAAGGTGTGGGACAAGGAGATGAGCCAATTCAGAAAAAAAAACAAAACACAGTTTTGGGTTTTTTTCTAATCAAGTGTTTTGCAATATTTTTTTTTCACAATTTTATCAGCTTGTTTGAACATCACATTAGATTTTTCTTTTGTTTGTTTTTTCTTGCAGTTTTAAAGATCATTTTGCATGGAACAAGGTGACATCTTGTATCCATAACATCTTAAGTGGGCAAAGATGGATTGAACACTACGGAGAGATCATCATCAAAAATCTTAACGATGACACTTGCCACTGCAAACTGACTTTCATAAAGGTAACCAACAGCAATGTTGGCAAAGCCTTTTCTAACAGACACACCGGTGGATGGGTGGTCTCTGCTGAAGCTCAGTATGACAGCTTACAAACTGTATTTTCCTAACATTCTGCTGTAATTGCCTGTGAGTTTTTGAGAAATGTTAACTCTGGAGAAACTGCTAATCAGTAGGTAGAGCCAGAAAAGAAAGAGAAGCAATAGCTTTCTCAGGTGATTTCACTTGACATGCAGGAAAGTATAGGAAAGAAAGGAGGAAATATGATCATAGAATGGTTCAGGTTGGAATGGACCTTAAAGATTATCCAGTTCCAACCATGGGCAGGGACACCTCCCACCAGACCAGGTTGCTCAAAGCCCCATCCAGCCTGGCCTTGAACCCCTCCAGGGATGGGGCATCAATGAGTGGATGAAAAACCCACTGTGCTTGATGAGAGAGGGAGACAGAAGTTGGTTTAGCACATACCTCCTGCTAACGCAGTGGCATCTGCTGTGATGGCATTCATTCAGCAAGTATAGAACCAGTGCTTATGTGGGGTACTTCACCCAATGCTCTTTTCTAGTGCTTTGCAAGTCCTTGGAGGGGCTTAAGTGAGAGGTTGTGGTGTTTACTCACAGCTTTGGCCTCAGTACAAGGCATCAAGGTATGAATTCCTCAGGATATGCCCTTATACCTGAAACGAAAATTAGGTTTGGCCAATAGATTACTTCTTCCTAGTACAGGAAAATTTATGAAAACCTAAACCAATGCCAGAATTTCTAGCCTGAGCAATAGTTTTGCAAAGCATGCTGGGAGACTTGCCTTAACCTGCATTTCCTGTATCGGATTGCTGGAGAAAGGCTGTGCTTTACACAGAGAGAGACCATACGGATACAAGCGTAGTACTTCAGTGTACTTATACAGCATGGTGTGCTAAGCCAAAGAAAGAAAGTTTCCTTTACTTGTTTTTTTTTCCTGAATACTTCGTGCTTTGTAAGATATTTTTTTTCAAATACTTATTTGTAAGTACTGTAGTGTATTGCAGAGTTGCAACGGATGTTTAGGGTTCAAATTTTAAAGATCGAGAGCCTGCATAACTTTTGATACTTTGAGTTGTCTGAAGTGGAGATTACTGTGTCAGTTCCTTCTCTTCCTCTTCTGTAAATTTGGAAAGAATGTAGATAACTAAGTTGCGAGTCAGTTTTACTTTTCAGTGAGCAAAATCTGTCAGCTGTGCTTCACATAGCACTGCCCCGAAAAAAAGGCAAACAAAATAAAATAAGCTGATTCTCAACACTACTATTTTAATAAGCTGATTAATAGTACTAACAGCAGTTGTTTGCTTATGAGAGAGGAATGCAGAAAACCACTCTACAGCATGGTGCTGCTGACATGGCAAAATCACTCGTGCTGGATCCTTATGCATGTTTTTTCCCTCTGTTTCTTTTTAATCCTAGGCAAAGTATTGGAATCCAAATGCACACGAGATTGAAGGCACCGTCATGGATAAAGCTGGGAAAGTTGTGCATCGACTCTTCGGCAAGTGGCACGAAAGTTTATACTGTGGGACAACGTCATCTTCAAACTGCATATGGAGAGCAAGTGAGTGATTAGAATGGCTGACATACAGAATTTAAGATCTGCTTGAGAATAAGGTTACTATTTTCATCTCTTTATTAGGCCCCGACTTCTTGTTATTTCTCTGTGGAATATTATATTTTTGTCGAGCGTTTAAAGAACACATCACTTCAGTTAAATAGTGTGGAGAACTTAATCCCATGGCTTCCTGCGTTTTCTCTGTTCTCCCTCATTTTCATATTTGGGGATGAAATGCATCCTGAAGACTCTAAAAGGAAGGGCAAAAGAAAAGGAAACACACCACCCCTCTTTTTGTGTAGAGAAGTGTTGTGTGTTTCGTGTATCAAACATTGGAGGATCAGTTGTGCTCTGATTCAGCTGAGAGAACAGAAATCTGTTTTGTTGCAGTGCAATTATCAAGGGGGATGTTCTCTTTTGTCACGTTATTAGAAATCTTTTAGTCCCCCAGAATTGAGGCTGTAGTTAAGAGATGAAAAAAATGACTGAGGGGAGCTTGGAATTTTCCGTCTTAAGTATAATTGGAGTTCTGAATGTACTCTTCTTCTGTAGATCCGATGCCTAAAGATTATGAACAGTGGTATGGATTTACTCAATTTGCACTGGAGTTAAACGAACTGGATATGCAAACTAGGTCATTACTTCCATCCACCGATACGCGTTTTAGGCCAGACCAAAGGTAAGAAGTTTCAACATTCCAGTGTCTTCCTCCAACAGTTTTTAATCTTCTGTACGCTCGCTTTACTCTAAGCTCAGATCATTTTGTATAGATACCTGCAGTGTGTTTCTAATTCTACATCTGAAACGGGCATTTCAATCACTTATCAAGGAATGGTCTAGTTGTTAGGGAGCAGTATTTCCTAAAGCTGGCTCCTGCATGCTTCTGGATAGCTGTCTTTCCAAAGATGCTAAAACTTCAGTACTTCAGGTACTGGATGTTTCATTTACTGAGTTTGAGTACACAAAAACTGAGACGCTTGACATGTCTTTCTGTGGTGAATTTCTACTGTTGTTAGATTATATTCTTTTTCCTTGGAAGTTAGCAATGACTCTGAGTTTGTCACAAGAGTTCCTTGTTCCACAAGTACTTTTTGATAGTGCAGTGGTCTGCAGATGCGGGTGTTCGCTTTTCAAACACTGTGAACTGCCCGCTGTAAAGATTTGGTGCTGGAGCTCTCCGGGACTTGGCAAAGATGGGGGACAGGGACACCAACTGTGTCTCTTGTCACTGCTGGTGCTACAGGTTTCTAGAAGAAGGGAATATTGAAGGAGCTGAAATGCAGAAGCAGAGGATCGAGCAGCTACAGAGAGAACGACGGAAGGTGCTGGAAGAAAACAATCTAGAGCATCAGCCTAGATTTTTCAGGTATTATAATTAGCGTATACTATAATTTATTGAAATACTCATTATAATTCTAGTTCTGAAATTCCATGGAGCAGGCTCCAGTTTTTTCTAGGTTTCTTTTGTATTCTTGATGTTTTTACTAGGGCAACGTAGAACACTCCAGATATAGTTAAAACTCAGGATTAAATATTGTTTTTTCACTAGTGCATCCATACAATTCTTTCACCTTGCTGATGATTGATAATTTAGTCTACATTTGAATGTAGCATCTTTGATTTTTTTCAAGCAAGGTGAAGTAGCTCCATTTAGCTTAATTACCTCCGCTGGACTTCTGCTGGAGTGGGATTGTCTTGGGCAGAAGTGCAGATTGTGCAGATTTGGAGACTTTGGTTTCCAGGGCTATTTTTGAACACGTTTCCCCTGTACGATAGGGAGAGAATTATGATTCAGAAAGCACTTTATTTCTTCCTGTTGTAAATCACTTAATGGGAGACTTCAGCCATTGAAAGACAAAAATGAATGTCACTGAGGACGTGGCCTTTTCCCCTCTGGCTTTTCTGTTCTCCTGCAATGAAAGAGTCAGAGCCAAGGTGAATCTTGTATGGGCCTATGCATCGCAGTTAACAGCTCTGGGATCCTGTTTTTTAATCTGCATGGATAGATATTGTACTTCTGACGAGCACAGAGATGTTTAAAAGAGATGCAAAAAGGAAATGCCTCAGACCACTGCTTGTACAAGGAGCTGATGAGCCAACTCATCACATGGCAATCTCATCTGCCAAAAAGAAGGAAAGGTGGCTTCCAGCGGGATAAAGTCAAATACTTTCTGAATGTACGTTCACGATGAGGAATGTGAATGTGGATGAGGATTTGCATTCTCACAATGAGGATTTGCAAATTAAGATCTGTGCTGTAGATTTAAATAACAGAATAAAAAAAAATTAATTACTAGACAAGACAAGTGTTTCCCAGTGTTAGAGGAGATATCAATTATGCATTTGGCTTTTCAGTAGTGATTTCTATCTTCAACAAATCGCAAGCCTTGATTTGCTTAAAAGAATAATTTGTGGTTGTGCCAACAGTGTTGAACACCAGATTAACAGCAGAGGTAGAGGATCCAGTGCAATGAGTCTCGGCTCTTAACTGAGAGCTGTAGAGGTGAGGTAAAAGTGAGGGGTTTTTTACCATGGTGAGGTAAAAGCGAAGTTTCCACCTTCCACTCAAAGCTGCCTTTGAGACCACAAAATAAGCCTGGATTGTAGTTGTAGGTGCTCAGCACTGGTATGCAACAGCGGAATAAAGCGTTGGTCTCAGCTGAACACGAGGCCCAGTGCAAACGTCCCAGTTCCCCTCCCCAGGCCATATTGCCTTGTTTGAAGGCTGTACTGGGTTGCACTGCACCTGGTTCGTGGGCTGGATTGGGTGACTGGGCATACTGCTGCGTTGCATTACGCACCGTATTTATGGAAAACATAAGCTTTGCATTTAAGGCATTTGTTTAATCTTTGATAGGAAATCCAGCGATGACTCCTGGGTGAGCAATGGAACCTACATGGACCTTAGAAAAGAACCTGGATTTTCCAAACTGGACAATCCTGTCCTCTGGTGAAAGAGGAGCCAAGAGAAGATATTCTGTGCTGTGTTCTCAGATCTGATTTAAAAGAAGTATATATAAAATATATCTCTATATATACATCTATCTCTATATATACACACACACATATAATATATGTGTGGAGCGTGTGTATGTGTGTAAGTGTGCATATCTCCACAACCGTGCTTAAGTTAGAATCTGATAATCCATTTGTTTTCTTTATTCTGACTACTGCAGTGATTTGTTTGAATGTATAAATACCCTAACTTCTTTTTATAAAATATTTAAGAAATAGTACTGAATGTTAAGAGTGAGAGGGAAAAGAGGAGCTTTTACACTACTTTTCCAATGTGTACTAATGTCAGTTCTGAGTTAACTTATGCCTTATTGAATTGCATTGGAGACCGTAGCATCAGCATCTCGTAGCTGTGCTGAGAAATGAGGGTGCAAGTCTTAGTAACTCCAACTCGATTTAGGCTTCCACAGCTCAGTGAGTAGTTCAGCTGTCTTCAGGCTGGTAGAAGTTGCTAAAACAGATTATCAGCTAGTGCTGGAATATGAGAATGATCCTTTGCTGCCTGTAGAAAAGATTGAAATAAGCTTTTGTTTCTATTAGCTTTCTTCTTAGCATTGCAGAAGAGCTGGTTCTGAGCTTACATGAGTGGTTCTACTGCCTTATACATAAACTGTATCTGGCTAAATGTAGTGCTAGCTAGAAATTCAGGAATCGCCAAAATTTTCCACTGGGAATCTTCAGATTTTATAGCCCCCAACAGGGCAAGAGGAGGAGATCCTTTGTACATAATGCTTGAGTACTGACTAGATGGAGAAGCTCTCTCTTTTTCCAGTAAGTAAAATCTATACAGAGCACGAAATCCTGTGCTTCCATAGCTTTATTTGTTTTTATTAACCTAAAAATTGCAACAGTTAAGACTTTTTAAAAAGTAAGCAAACTGATTGTTTTAAGCTAGAAATTTTTTCTTAGTATTTTGATATTTTCTACCTCTTAAGAAATAAACAGCGTATTTAAGATCTTATATTTAAAAAATGACCATCTGCCTTATGGAGAAGTGTATGGAGTCTTTGATCTTCCTCTGTCTGTTTGTTATGTTCAGATAAATATTCAAGTGTCTTGCACTAAACTGATTACATCTCTTTCCTGTAATTTTATACATAAGGCTAGATTTGTGAAAGTACTCTAAACCATAGGTCAGAAATTTAGCAGGAAACAAATGTAGCAGAAGCCACGCTTTTGAACAAAGATTATAGAGAGGGGCGGTATTTTTGGTGTTTTTTTTTCCATCAAATCACAATGCCACAGTCATTAGCAGAATAATTTGCCTTCCTACCTATCTGCAGCTCTAGCCTGACCCATGGTTTTTCAAATTGTTCTGACTGGCTGTGACTCTGGCAACAACGCAGTTTCCAAGTTTACATCCGTATCCTGTCACTCCCTAACGCCCTCTTCTTTTTCTTACATGCCACTCTGATGGCACAAAATAAACCCAAATGTTGGCGTTTTCAACTGGTTTATGATTGGAATGATTGGACAGGGTACGGATAAGGGAGCCTCCTGGGGGAGACTAGTAGCTTAGAAAAGCTTGCACTTTACTGTGTGCTGCGTTGTCCTAAAGAAAACCAATTAAAAATGGATCCATGTGTTATATGTAACATGAAGGAAATTGTATGAACGCTTCCATTGTACACCAAACCTGTCATGTCAGATTAGATGTATATTTAAAATTTGCTTTCTGTTACCGTGAAGCCCCATCGTCTTAGAGGCAGACAAAAGCTTTTCCACCCTTTATTCACTTTGCCCAGGAACTCTCCCTCGCTGTAATTTATTACCAAAGAAGTTAGTATAATTCTTCCTATTTAATATGTCTTTTAAAGACTCGACTGCCACGTCAGCAGCTTACAATAAGGCAAGGTTCACGTCACTAGGAAGACAAAATCTGGCCTCTGATTCCAAAGGAAATCTTAACCTCTGGGGGCTGTTTGGCTTTTCAAGGAAAGTGAGGATCTCTTCATGGCGTGTTCCTTTCCTTGTGTTTTGTTCTTGTGTTGACTGTCAAAACTTGGCACAAAAATGAGTTTATATTTGTAATTATCCTTGCTGTCGGTAATCACCATTTATACTAAAAATAACATTCGTTCAACCACAAAAGCGGAGAGGGGAAATTAAAAAATAAAGTTTTTTAAGAAAGGGAGCAAAATTTGTGGAGGATGCATTAAACTTGCTCATTGTCCTATTTGGCAGCTGCTGTGGTTACTGCCTGATCTGGTTGCTGGGTTTGTATTTTCTGTGTATGGGGGGCATTTCCCCATACTTTGCTTTATGACCCAATAGTTGATGGCAACTGAAATAAAAGCATTAGGGGCCAAAATGGAAAGGTAAAGAATTTTAACACATTAAAATCAGCAGGTGTTAAACGAAACTAATCTCATTTTGGGTGTTTAAGTCATGATGTTTGAGAAATCAGACCAGCAGTGTTGCCTTGTATTTTACAGTCTAAAAGGTCTAAAATACATGTGGTTGATGACAGGGAGCATTAGGCTGAGTAGTGCCTTATATAAAATCTTCTTCCGTGAAATTCCCATATCAAGAAGTTAAACTTTGGAATTTTACTGTCATCTCCAGAAGAATAATGCCTGAGAATAATCCAGGGCATTTCTTAAATACATGAAGCAAAATCGTTGCACAATAGCTCCTTTTGTAAATCTCTAACACACATCTGCAAACGTGAATGATCCTCTGTCCCCATTCCCAACCGCAGCATAGTTGTCCCCGCTTGATTTTGCATAACTCCTGTCAACTGTATATTAATAAGTGGAAGGAAATTGTCTTGATGTTACTTCTGTGTATTTCTGCATAAAAATATATTCATCATTCACAAACCTTAATGTACTCTATATAGTTATTCTTGGTGAAATATGAAATGTTGGTAATTTTCTTCCCCAAAACTTCCGATGTGTTAATGGCTGCAAAACTGACATGGACTTTTTGCAATATAACTAAGACAGCTCTTGTTTTTAAGGGATACAGAGAGACTTTTTCCCCCCCATATCTTCCCTGAATGGTAAAAAAGAACCTATTCAGGCAACTTTACTGCTTCTTTTCTTACACAGCAATGATCCCCAAGCTGTTCAGCTCAATGGGTCAATCCTAAAATTTCCTGATGAACATTGCTGGCTGATACAGCTCTCTTAAAAGCGGGATTTCATGTGATTATGGAAGGCAGTTTGAGAGTCATTCTTCTAGCGCTGCCTGTCTTTGTGTATTCCACTATAAACTGACGTCAGGATGATGGAGCTGCTCGGGGCTCTGGGTATTAAAGCACTGTCTCAATTTTCAAATTATGCAGCAAAGAAAGAAAAATTAAAATCCAGGGGAATACTGTTCATAGAAAAAGAAACTCACAGGTCTCCTTCCAGATTTTGAGGCTTCACACTTAGTTTCTGGGTTTGGTACAGTTTAAGTTTGGGATTGTGAAACAGGGTAACTTGTTTAGGAGGCACAAAGGGCCCTTCAGACTGAGTGGGAGTGCACCATTAAGCCTCGCATTCCTTTCTGAATCTCCGCTCTCTCAGATATGCTTGATGTATTCCTTTGCCAGTACTTTACTTGTATGTGCTGTTTTGAAATACAGATCCAGTGAAGTACTTAAGAGCTTGTAAAATTAGCTGCATGGAAGGAAGAGTACAAACAGCCAAAATTTTGAGAAGGAACCACCCTAGAGATATGTTCTTCCAGCAAGAAGTTGTCTTCAAAGGGACTGGAAGTAGGATTCTTGCTTTCTTTTAAAACTTGGCTCCTGAAGGAAGTGGTGGTGGCAAACATGGTCACCTTAACATTTGTCAGTAGCATTGAAACCAGATCTCCGCATGGAAAGGAACACAAAGTCATGAGGCTGGAACTTAATGCCAGGCAAAGTTTTGGGGTTGCACAAAGGTCCAGTGCTGGTCTCAAAAAAAAAAAAACCAAACCAAACCCCAACCCAGCACAAACCTCACCCTTTCTCGTGGCCCATACCGCAGCTTTCTCTCAGCTGTTTACATCCCTGTTGAGGTTTTCTGTGTGGCTCCTCAGATCTAAAAGTCCTTATTCAGTGTCTCATTTTTCTCTGTTGAAAAAAAAAATCTGACAAATAGGAAAGCAGTCCATTCCAACGGGACTTTAAATGACAAATCATGGCTACAATCATGTCCATTCTAACAAGATGTTAAATGACAAATCATGCCTAAAAGCTGTAGTGAAGAACTTTTCCCATAAACATTGTGCCCTACTTCTGTATCTTTTCTTTGACTGTGAACAAGACTTTCTTCCTGCTTGCGCTCTGGAGTCAGACCTGGTGCGGGTGGTGTGTTGTGCGACGGAAACGTGCAGCTACATCTGCTCAGCATACTCCCAGTTCATGTCCTTCGTCTGCTTTTGTGTAAATCTCTCATTTTCAGCATATCTTACATTGTTCAATCCAGCTTTTTTGTGTACGTACAACTCATACAGAGGGGTATGAAGCTGAAGAGGATGCAAAACTTGGCCCACGGTGCGTATGCAGTAGAGAGAAGGGTGAAACCCAACTTCTCCGCGTAACTGAGTGCATCTTGCAAGGACGAGAGTCAGATGGTGCTATTCAAAGGAGTGAAGTTAAATTGGAAGGGATTTTCTTTTTTGGTGGAGTGTTTTTTTCACTCGTGGATTACCCCTGCTATAAATAAAATTCGCAGTATTCACTAACTCGTCCTTTCTATTTTCTAGCTACTGGTGGCTGCAACTTACTCCAGCAGCTGTGGGTTCACAAGAAACTGCACACGTTATCTGGCTTATCTGTTGAAACTTAGTAAATGCTGTAACTTACCACCAAATGTATTATTGTACTGCTCAGTTCTTAGGTACTGTTCTTGCTGCAGCTTTTGAAAGCAATAAGAGAATTTTTCCAGATCAACAGTTGCCATACGTTAAAAAAAAATATGTTAAGCGGTTCCATTTTTTATATGAATTGTGGATTTGGTGTTTTTGTTGTATAAAACAAAGCTGTATTAAAGCTCATGGGAAAGTTTGGGAGGTTGATCTGGGAGAGGTGATGAGCTCCTTCAGCTCCACACTTCTGAGACGGTTGGTATCCCTGAGAATCGGGCAGTCTTGTATTTCTGTTAAACAGTATTTTACTGGTTCCAGTATTGGAAAAGCACACCACATACAGGAGGTATTACATACGCCAAGCTGCTAAATGCTGAATTTGTTGTTTGTTTTGATAGGGCATTAGTGATTTCAGAATGAAGAAAGGTATCTTACGTGTTAGAATTATCACCGGCTTCCAGATTTTTGAGAAAACGTTCTGTAGTCAGGATCATTCCTGTTTTCTGCTTCACTTACTCAGAAAATTTGTAATAACGTTGGAGCACCTTGACGCGCAATTTGATTTATTATTTTTGTCTCTGTAACCAATTTAGTTGGATGTTAATAAATCATACTTGCTAAAAGGTCATAGAGCACCCGGACTTTTTCCCTGGGGTTGTGAGCATCTTTCTTCAAAGGTCGTTGGTGACAGCTGAAGTGAGTTCTGAGCTGCTGCAGTGATCTGTGCTTTTGACGCTTTCCAAAACGGCAAGTATGGAAGAGCTTCTATCTGCTAGGAGCCTTGTTTATTGCTCCTGCAGGCTGGGCAGTGCCTGTGCAATGTTCCAGCTGTTTCCCAGTGACCTGCACACGCAGCGCAGTGCTGTCGCACAGCTGGTAGGCCAGACACTGGGGCAGGGAAAAGGGGGAAGCTGCTGGAATTCATTTATGGCTGAAAGTTGATTCTTAAAATCAGGTTTTAGTAGACAGATGAGCAGCATAAATGTTAGGCTTTAGCATAAATGTGGAAGCCACAAACCACATGTTCTCCATAAAACAACTTTTAAAAGCAAGGAAACATAGCTTTTACAATAAAATAAATAACTGGGAGGAAATTGTTTCCTCCCCTAGAGATGGCGATTCAGGACACCTCTGCCAGTTGGACCTCAGCTACGTCTCACCGACCCACCGTGTGCACATAAATGCAATACGGATGGATTAGGATCTTGAAAAATGTGGGAGTACAGTGAGTGTAATTCTTGACCAACTTGTAATTCCAGTTCTGCAGCGCTTTCCAGACTCTGTTTACAAAGCTTTGGTGGGAGGGGGCATGGAAGTTCTGGGAAAAGCAGGGAAAATTGAATCAATGAATCTGCTACTGCGCAAAATATCCTCAGCTGTTGTACGTGGCAGAACAAGGGTAGAGGCCAAAAGAAAACCAGCTTTTATAGTGGGGCAAATTGGCTCCTGCTTTCTGAAATGCAGCCATTCTGGTTCTGTGTTGGATGAAGAATTTTGGAACTTGCTCATCATGTCAGCGGGAATCACTTCACTGCTGATTAATTTCATAGAGTTCTAATATGCTTTAATTGGTACATGAAATAACTAGCATTTACTTCGCATTGCTGGAAAAAGAGCAGTTTATAGAAGCAGTGATGTGGGGATTTTTCATAATTATAAAAGGGAGAGGATGATGGCAAGGGACCGTCTGTATTGGTGCCTTGATTGTGAACACAGAGGGCAGTAGGAACCTCTCGATACAGGGCAAATCCTTCGTGACTGCCCCTGGAGCTAATTCCATGCCAAGCACCCACCTGCGGTCAGGGCTACCAAGACAAAACGGAGTGTTTGTTCTCCCCTGTAGAATCCTAAGGGAAACTTGGCTCGTACAGACATTGCAGCTAATTTGTGTTTAAGCTCCGCTGTCTGTTAATTTACAGTAATGCCTATTTTAAAGTCGTTTTGCTTACTGCAAAATGATTCAAACCACCATAGCGTGAGGAAAAACACTGACAGCTCAGCAAAGCTTGCTCTATACTCTGCGTAGTAACTGACACGTCTTGGCTGCTTTTTCTTTCTTTTTTTAATTTTTTTAATCCTCTATTAAATTTCTTTTATCTTGCAAACATTGCTCTCCACGCTCAATGTGTTAAATTTTAATTGAGCCCTCCACTCATGCAGCAGATGCATAAGAATTTGGTTACCCTTGAGTTTTTAAATAGGGTTAAAAGCCAGTCGCATACCAAGTTCTGCTGTATACTTAGCAATCTGTATCTTTGCTTACTCTGGACCAAGGGAAATATTTGAAACTGCAAAGGGTAAACCCTCTTTTGAGGTAAATCAATGTTGCTTTACTGAGCTGAGTATAACTGAGGCTTAAGTTAACTGAGAATTTGACTCTTTGAGTTCATTGATGGAAGTTTTTGCAGGCTCTTGGGAACTGTAATAAATTCCTAGAAGATAAAATGTTGTGTAGGAACATCACCTGCTGTTTCTGCCTGTAATTTCACAGGCTTCAGGAATTACGGGCTTTCTCTAAGCGTTGGGGAATATTTCTGTTTGAAGATTTTTTAAGCTGATGTTTCACTTGCTATTTTACTAAGACCAGCTGTTAGAATTTGAAAATATGGGGTTTTCTTAGCTAACATTGTTTTTCTTAATTGCTTTCCTAAATTACAAATTTCTCACTTTTGAACTTGTGTTGGAAAAAAGGGGAGGGGGGGGGGGAGGGAAGCCATAATAAAAGCTGCGGTAAATCTAGTTTAAATTACTGCAGTACATGCCTTGAAAAATCCTTTCCTTCTTAGGTTTTATGAGGCTATGTCTGCAATGCTGAGATTGCTGCCTAGAGCAAGGAAGATTATGTAGATTTATCAATAGATGAGAATCTGTCTAACAGCTGAGAGAGATTTACTGTTTTGTTTACTCTTAGGTTTGTTATCATTTCAGCCATTGACAGACTGAAGATGGAGTGAAGTCAAGAGATCATCCTACTCGTGTTGGTTGTTTATTGCTTGCACTTCAGCCAGTGAAACAAATTTTGTGAAAGCAACCAGAGCTATGTAATAGGGGGTCTGGATGGGAAAATCGATTTTCTGACAAAAAAACAGCGCACCAAATTCTGAAGTCCTTTCATGGGAAAAACTTCTCCCGAGGACTTTGCCTGAGAGAGCATACCACAAGTGGGTCAGTTAGAGCAAGCTTGACTTTTTCCAACTTCTCTGGTACCCAGAGGATGGGGAGCCTGGCCCATCCTTAACCTGTCCCCTTTCATTTTGGAAACAGCATAAAACTCGAATCAAAGTTGATGGAACGTAGGGAACTCAAGGATATTATATTCTCACCTTCTGTGAATATCAGAAACTGGAGAAGAGATCTTGATGTGCCACGTTGCAAGATAGGCCATAGCAGGAGCTGCACTGTATTTTAGCTGCAAAGCTTCCTAATGCTGATGCTCACGTGAATGCTTCAGTCTTGATACCAACAGGAATTGTTTGTTTGAAATGACAGGGGAAAGGAACGAGAGGGCTGAGTATATATTGTTGAAATACGATTCTCAGTATTGCAGCATGCAGTCACAAGGTCTGAGCCAAAGGAGTGACTACAGTTCATGCTCTCTCAGTACCAGTTGCTTATTGTTTCCTTTCACACTAACGCTTCTTCTCAGGACACAGCTGGTCTTCCCTCTTAGAAATGATGTTGCTCACGCCGTGGTGTTCTGGTGTTGGTGAGGCTGGGCAGTAACTGCAGAAGAAGCAAATAACCCCCAGCTCAAGCTGACTGTGACCAATTCTGTAGAAGGAAGTTCATTCCTGTTTCCCAGTTGCAAAGTGGGTAACACTGGCAATAAGCAAGCCACCCACCCCCAGTTACTTGCACCACCCATTCCAGATGCCGCTCACCTGAAACAACGCACCATTCAGACAAAAAAGGGCAGTGCAAGCAGCAAGGACACCACTTTCAGTCCTACGATAGAGCAAGAGAAATAATTTTTAATTGTCAGAGAACAGGCCAGCACTTTTCTTCATGTGTGGAGTATTTTTTCCCAGCACAGTAAATCCCATGCAGATTTATGTGTGCGCTACGTAACAAACCACACCAATAACCAGGAGCAGTGTGACTCTAGCCCTAGCCACCACCAGTACAAATCTGCAGGACACGACTGCTGTGTACAGACACTTGCTGCCTTTTATACCTGCTGGTCTGTTCTGACCCACAGCACCCCCTTTATAGAATCATAGAATGGTTAGAGTTGGAAAGGACCTTGAAGATCATCGAGTTCCAACCCCCCTGCCATGGGCAGGGACACCCCCCACTAGAGCAGGTTGCTCAAAGCCCCATCCAGCCTGGCCTTAAATACTTCCAGGGATGGGGCATCCACAACTTCCCTGGGCAACCTGTTCCAGTGCCTCACCACCCTCACAGGAAATAATTTCTTCCTAATATCCAATCTAAATCTCCCCTCTTCCAGTTTAAAACCATTACCCCTTGTCCTATCACTACACATCCTGACAAAGAGCCTTTTGAGGCAATGCTGTTGCATAATATAAAAGAAATTCCCATGCGTTCAGCAGCCCAAGCAGTTTCCAGCTGCCTACCACTCCTCACTCCTTGTCTCAAAAGGAACTGTGGTTTCCTCACCCTGCTTCCCTTTAGTGGGGAAAACCCAGGTGTGTTCTTGTCCCAGTGTCTGTAAAACACTGAAAAGACCCGTTGTGTGATGAAATGAGGAGGCAGCCATGGCAACCTGAAAAATGAAACGGCTCTGAGAAGAACCCTTAGTCTTGGGACTCAGTGGGGCTAATTTTCAGCTCTGTACCAAATGGGGTGGTTTTTTTAACTTCTGTCCTTCCTCGCAGTGTGTGTTGCCACAGCAGAAGGTGCAACAACCTTGGGGAGTCCCAGTCCTGACTTGCCCTGTAGTGGCAGTGCAGCCCCACAGCTCCTCAGGACCCTCTGGAGTCATGTGCTTCTTCACTGTTTGCAGTCGTCTTCTCAGTGCATCTGCTACTTGTGTGGGCCATGGACTGCCTCAAGGATCTTTAAAGAAAATTCTCAATTTCTGCCTTTGTGGGTACTTTAAAAATGCATTTACTTTGTTCTCCTGGAGAAACCCCTTTCAGATTGCCCTGGAAGAGGAATTCCAGTTGTTGGTCACTTCTGACAGAGAGACTGAGCTGACAGTTACCAGGTAATGAGAATGGGGGTTAAGGAGTTGCAAAGTAATTGGGAAATATAACAAAGGAGGCTCAAAGAGCAGAAGGGAGGGACACAAATTGTTTTAAATAATAATAAAGCTGTTGCTGTAAATGTAATAGATGAAAACATGCATCTGGTGTTACTCGACAAAATATTAATGCTTGCTTCTGAACGTTTTGCAAGGTTTAAGTGCGGCTCTGCTCCAGCTGCATCAGTGTAACGCAAACACCACCCAGCCCCTGCCTCGGGAGGAACTGCAGCTGCAGCTGTGGGTTCTGTGAGAAATTCTGCCCAAATCATTTGCTCCTGCAGTCGGAGAGGGATGGGTTCTGAGGGGGTGTGTGCATACACATCCATCCAAAGGACTCAAGAGGAACTGTGTGAACCAGAACAAACAAGAAAGTTGTTCCTTACAGTCAGCCTTCCTCTCTGCAGCCTCTTCCCCACGCATCACTTGTCTCCTCTTGTTTTGCCAGTTCTGTCCTAAAAGTTGTAGCTGCTCTTGAGATGTGTGTGCCACCCTTGGTTCTTCCGTTGGTTGTGACTTTAGGGTTGTCTGTAAATAACAAAACCAGTGTGAACTGCACTAATTTTAGCATCACTTTTTTTGATTGATTGAAAATGTAACAGTAGAACAATCAGGAGTGGAAGTACAAATTATTAATTCAATGTGTAATACCTAATTATTTACAGCCAGTTGTACCGAGCTGCCCCTAGTACTGGGCTCTGCACTACACTTTAAATAGTGCCATGTGCTGCACAGTTGTATTTTAAAAAACCCAGCTAATGTGCTTCCAGTCTGAAAGGGGTGTGTGCAGTGACACAAAGATGAAGAGCCTCATTTTTTTCAAGGCTCAGTTACACCTGTCCTTTGTTTGCAATGTTTTAATGAGAAAAAAAACCCTAATATTTATTATTTTAATATAGTTCATCATTTGGCTTTATAGATTCTGTTCCAACTGGCTGAGGATCAAGGATGTAAAAAAAGAAGAGAAATTAAGAAGTGTAGGGAAAAAAGCGTCATTTCAGTTTTTATTACCAATATATTTGTTTAGACTTTCATAATTTAATGTGAAATAATATGCTTCTAAAACAACTGTTTATATAGGACCTACATAAATGTTTGGGGCTTCTACACAATAGTTTGATAGCCATTTCTTTTGGCTAATTTAGGAGGAAGACCTGCTCCTGAATAGCTAGAACAATATAGCAGCCAGATGGTTTTTGATAAAACATTAATGAGACCAGATGGTTTGTAATAAACTGTAAGAAAAAGACTTTTGAGACATGCAAGAAATATTAGCTATTCCTCAATGTTTTAATGAGATTCTTGTAAAAGAAAAATTCTTGTAAAAGAAACCAAGTTTGGAGACCTTGTAGCAGCCTTCCAGCACCTCAAGGAGGGCTACAAGAGAGATGGGGAAGGGCTGTTTATCAGGGAGTGGAGTGATAGGATGAGGGGTAACGGTTTTAAACTGAAAGAGGGGAGATTTAGATATTAGGAAGAAATTCTTTACTGCAAGAATGGTGAGACGCTGGAACAGGTTGCCAAGAGAAGCTGTGGATGCACCATCCCTGGAAGTGTTGAAGGTCAGGCTGGATGGGGCTTTGGGCAACCTGGTCTGGTGGGAAGTATCCTTGCCCATGGCAGGGGCGTTCGAACTGGGTGATCTTTAAGGTCCCTTCCAACCCAAACCATTCTATGATTCTGTGATTCTA
>VZRU01016783.1:106705-132326 GCA_013398155.1 Pedionomus torquatus | reverse complement strand
CCCCCCCTCCTTTCCTCCCCAGGTCTATTTTCGGCAGTTCTGCCGAACCTGCCAGAAGTCCTATAACCCGTACCGTGTGGAGGACATCACCTGCCAGGTAAGGCACACCTTGCCCTGCTCGGGCCACCCCCCCTGAGGCTCTCCCACTGACCCACCCACCCGTGGACCGATGGCCACCTTCTCCCCCAGAGCTGCAAGCAGACGAGATGCACCTGCACTGTGAAGATGCGCCATGTGGATCCCAAGAGGCCCCACCGCCAGGACCTCTGTGGGAGGTGCAAAGGGAAACGCCTCTCCTGCGACAGCACCTTCAGTTTCAAATACATCATCTGAGTTGGGGATGGTGTTGGTTGGGGTTTTCTGGTTTGGTTTTCACTCGGGGCTCTTCTAGAAGGCTGCAAGTAGAGCAGAATTTTTTTGTTGTTGTTGTTACTGTTTGAAGATAACTCGGTGAAGTGTAGCTAGGAAAGCCTGAAAATAAAGATACTGCAAAGCATGCTCAAATGATCAGGTGGGTTTGTGCCCAGCTCAGAGGGTGCATATTGCAACTTGCATTAGGGGAAGAGCCTGCAAATAGTATTTTGTCATTCAGTGATGGTATTGGCAGCAACTGACTTGGGACCTCCTAGAACCTGAGGTGAGAAAGTTCAAGGGTGGGAGCAGTAACAGCCATCCTAATTGTACAACTAAGGCCAACACCAAACTTACTTTGACAGTAGGTTGTAGAGCATTTGTTCATGGACAAAACACCCAATAGTATTCGCTTCTGTGCACACTTCCATGTAGTGTCTCCAGCACCTGTTCATCACTAGAAAATGGTTGAGAAATGCTGTGTAAAAGCTGGGTTGCTTCTGCTGGTACAGCTGGTTGGCACTGAGCTTAACTGGTGTTCTGGCCTTGTAGACTAAAGCCAAAGAAAGCTGGTGGGTAATGCATTTTTAGGGACAGTTCTCCAAAACTGTGGGGGAAGGGAGTCACTGATGTTATGGTCTCTTGGTAAATTAGTTGTCCGTCTTTACTTCCACAAGGTTATTGAGAGGAGTGACACTTCTACAGCTCACTTTACAGTACTGCATCTGCCTGGCCTCCTCTTGTACCTGTGGGCGATGCACAAGAGCTGTGCACCTGGTGGCTTACATTTGAAGAGTTTGATCTAGTTATGGCTTAGGTGCCTGCCATCAGGGAAAGATCAAACTCCCGCACCCTTCTGGGGTTGGGTTTGCAACTGGGAATTGTACTTCTGGTGCTTGGTAGTAACAGTAGAACCAGCATGGTGACCACCAGGTGATGCTGCCTGAGGCCTGTTGGTGTTCTCGGTGGCAATGGCCTCTGCAGGGACACCACGCTTCAGCAAAGCGTTACAAGCTAATTCTAGTTCTACAGCATCACTATCTGGGCAGATTCACAAGCCAGTAGAACCTACACCCCACTAGTCTACCCTGTAGCCAAGGAGTTGCTTAAACTTGGAAGAAAACATACTTTCCTGAGACTGCTAAAAAAGCTGTTAATTTTGAAATCGCACATGATGGTGCGCACAGCCTTTTGAAAAACTCTTGGGGCAGCTTCTATTTGGAAAAGCTGATTTATTTTGGCTGTAAGGAACTCGCCTACACCTGTAGTTGGCTTTCTTGAGACCACTGGTGAAGACTAAAGGGGGAATCAGTCTGTATAGTAACCTGGTGGTCTTGCATCTCTAAATCGAAGCTAGCATATGGCAGGGTGGGCAAATGTGCTAACAAATGCTCGTTTAAGAGGGGCAGTAAGTGTTCGTGTTGTTGGCTTAAGTCATCTTGCTGTAGATTATTGCTTTATTTTAACATGTCCCTGGAATGTGCTGCAGTAACTAGGGCTCAATGCCTCAGTGCCAACTTACTGCCAAGTAATTTTATTTATTCTTGCTCCGTTCATTATTATAGCAGCACGAAGCATCCTGGGAATGTGTGGACCTACTGCCCCCAGGATGGGTGCTTCATGCATTTAACCTGAAGCATTTTCCCCTGCATCATGATAAAAGGGACTATCCATTGATTTACTCAAATTTTCACAGTAAGTTCTGTCCTTGCCCTGTTTAACTTGAAAAGTGCAACAGGAGGTGGGCATTTCTCTGTGGTAGATGCGTGTGCCTTGCACTCACCTTTCAATCATGAGAAGCAGCAAGTCTCCAGCTTGAGGAACACAGTTGAGGTCTCCTCTGCAGCCATCTACCCGTAGTCTGCCTCACCTTGCAGGTGCAACTGTGATCTGGGATTCTCTTTTTTTTTTATTTCCAAGCCTGTTTCCCTCTAAGAAAATTCTTCATTGTGTTTTTCTGTTTGCCTTCATAATTCTAACACCTGTAGCCTGTTCCGGATGGATGCAACGAGACTGTGGTGAGTCTGAGCACTTTGGTAATAAGCTTGAGGACTTAATCTCAGTGCCATGTCAGTATGAAGTCATATGGCAGCTCATAGCGACAGCAGCAGTCGTGGGCTTCCTACTTACACAGACCTCCTGGCAAGCACTGCTTGGAAGGTTACTTGCTATGAAGATGGTGGCTCTTAGGCAATTAGCAGTGAAAGCCTACACTGAAATTTAGTGCAGCTTAAAGTTGTCATCCCCCCCCCCAACTGCAGTCAAAGCAGGAGTTGGTTCTGTTCGGTAAGCTGTAGAGCAGGCCTGGCCCATCTGAACCATATGGAGTGATTCAACAGCAACTGGCCCAAACAAGTAGCTGATGAAGGCTCCAGGCAGCAGCAAGGAGCCATCCCTGCCTTAGTCAGGTACTGCAAGGTTTTGAGGCTCGGAAGGGTGATGTGCAGTGGGCAGTGCTCTTCAAGCTTCTCTTCATGCTGTAGCATCCCTCCTTCCTGCAGTAGCTCTACATGTCGTTGCTCTCACACAAATATATTCAATGCTTTTGCTGCTCCGTGCCCAATTACAGTTCTGCCTCCTTTTCCACTTTACTGCTCTGTCACGTCCTTGACAGCATCTGCTGTGTGCTGGTTCCTAGACTCAGCAGAAGGAAGGACAGCTACTCCTGACCTCTGTGCCTGACTTCTGTGATTATGCAAAGCAGAAAGGAACGGCCTTTGTGCTGCCAGTTCTTCAAAGATATTTTGAACTTGCCCTGCACAGCTTTTTCATTAAGAGATTCTTTTGCATGTGTTAGCTCAGCCGGCCCTGTAGTCACGGCATCTTAGAGAAGGCGCCTGATGTCTCACGTATTTCTAGAGAGCTTTACTGTAGGTTTGGGTTTGGCACAGACCTGGCACCAGGTAATAACGTGGGGCGACAGCTTACGCAGCAGTTGAGAATGTGAAGCTTTTCCAAAATGACTCAAAGCAGTATCTAAGATAGTCAGCCAGTGTGATTGTGCTCCGCTAGGCCCGTTCCACTAGTCGTTGTAAATGGAGGAAGATGTGTAACATAAGGAATTACATACAGAAATTCAGGTTTGAGTTGCACGAGAAATCCTTTAACAGCTTCAGAAGATGCCTAGGAAAACGTTGTTGCACTGATAGGGCAATAAAAAGAAAAAAATGATTTCAGGGCAGCCAGGCCTCTCTTCTCAGGGCTTTGGCTGTTCAGCTAAAGTATTTAAACTCTAGCTTGTAAAAATACACAAAATGACAGATACAATGTCTTTATTTTTACAAAAAAAAGCTGGTAAAAGATGATGTAAATAAAAGTGTAATGCGCCACTAAATAAAACTACTCATCCCCAGTAAATGCTTATTAAATAATTAAGAACACCATCTACAGTACCACAAAACCATCAAAATAATTCAATTTTATCAGGGACAGGGAAAAAAAATACAGTGATTATGGATGTGCCTTGACCAGTTACAGAGCTTGTTAGGATAACAGTAACTACTGTCAGCAGTCCAACAGCGTGCGCAGTGCCTTCAATTAATGCAGTTCAGCATAATTACATTTCTAGTGGGGTCCAATTCCCCCAAAAAGGCAGAGCTAAGAATTTCAATTCTACATTCTAAACTCTGGAATTAGAGCCCATTAAAAAAAATCACAGTGGGTAAGAGAAGTATATAAAAATACCGGGTGTTCCTTTCAAATCACAGGAATAGTGGGACTACATTCTTTTTTTCTGGTTTTGTTGGATTTTTTTTGTTTGTTTGTTTGTTTTTTAAATTTTTTTTTTACAAAATGCTATAGGTTTCAACAGAATCCAGTTTGTTTTATGCTACAGACTTTGACACTGAACTATGAGTATATTGCCTGTTTGCACATTTTGGTAGCCAGTTTTTTTTGTTGCTTTGTTTTGTTGTTTTGTTGTTTTTTTTTTCTCTATAGTCCCAATTCCTTAGGCTTAAGTTGAGTCATGAAGATGCATATACGTGCATTCAAACTCCTTGAACCCTGCAGACTACTCAGGCTGCAAGCAAAGTACGTGACTACCGACAGGGAGAACCCCCCTCCCACTTCCCCTCATAGCTTTTATACACCTACTGTCTTAACAGTGCATTGCACAAATTTACAAGAAAAATACTGGTTTTGCACTATACAGTTTCTAGAATATATACAGAATAAAATAAGTTAACTTCTAATGAGAATTGCTGATGGGCAGCATATATCTTTAATATACATTTTAAAGTCTCTGCAG
This sequence comes from Pedionomus torquatus, assembly GCA_013398155.1. Lineage (NCBI taxonomy): Eukaryota > Metazoa > Chordata > Aves > Charadriiformes > Pedionomidae > Pedionomus > Pedionomus torquatus. The sequence goes on along the minus strand of VZRU01016783.1, from coordinate 127,726 downwards.
GCAGCTACTTTTTGGTTAGTTGTTATCATTATTTGTAACATAAGCACTGATCAGAGAACTGAGCAGCATTCCAATAAAGTTAACAGATATATTATTTCTTTTAGAAACACTGGGAAATCCCAGTTTAAAATATTATTAAATGTCCTAACATTTACACACTATGAGGATTAGATCTAATAAAATAAAATTTCTTCAAAAATAATCTTGCAGCTCTTTTAAGCATGCTCTGAGACCTTATTTAACAATCATCCATACCTTCAAAAAAACAACTGTCACGTAGCCATACACTCTCACACACATCATTTCCTTGTTACAGACAACAGAAGCAAATAAAACATTGAGAAGTCAACTGTTTTTGCAGTCGTAAGTCATTCTACTCATGTTTGACCACACATTCTTCATGACGTTGCGAAGTGTCTCACTGGGCATTAGTTGATTAGATCTGCAACAGCTGGAAAGCCTGGAAGCCTTGCAGGTCTTCAGCCAAAATAAACCAGCCTTGATTTTAGCCTCATCCCACCTGCGATATTGATTTTAACCTTTAGAGGCTGTTTCTGCAAACACCGTTTATAGTTATGTTACAACAGGAAAAAAAAATGCATATGTATGCATTACATTTAAGCCCTTTTCCTTTCATGTAGTTTTTATACATAAATTTAATAAAAAAATACTACTGCCACACAGCTACTGTGTAGAAAGAGCAGTCAAGTAAGACGTTCACTTCAATTTTCAGATTTTTACTTCTGATGAAACAATTTCTTGCTGTAAATAAACTGTGTTGGTTGTCAGGATTGCTGGAGGTTTTCTTTTTTTTTTCCATGAAAGGTGCTCAATAATAGCCTGAAGTGTCTTCGTCATCAGTTCTTTTCTGACAGCTGTTCAGAATCCAGTGCTCACAAGATTAATTCCTGGTTTGATTTTCCCTAGAAGCTGATAGGATTGCACCATGCGTAGAGACTCCCGAATTTCTAGATTAAGTTCCATCAGCTTTGAGCTGGCCTCAGACATGTCTTGGTTGGAGCCTACTACCGCGAAGCTACCGGTTTGACCAAGCGTCTGATGACGGAAATAGATGTGCAGCAACGTTTGAACTGGATCATCTTCAGAACTGCCAAAGATGTCGTGGGGCCAGATGGACCTGTGAATACACAATTTGGATTTAAACATTAAAAAAAAAAAAAAAATTAAATGTTTAAATATTCTTGTTTGTTAAACAGATGTTTGAATAGAAGACACAGGAAAAGGCAAGAGAGATAAATTCTAAACAACAAGCACTACTAGCAAGAGCTGAAAAAAACCATGGAATAATACCTATCTCTGTCTTTAAATGAAAAAGGTCCATTAACACCGTAGGAACTTACCTGAAAGCCTTGACCTGTGCTACAGCTGACACAAACTCCTTGTTTCTCAGGGTTTCAATGAGAGAGTGAATAGCTGTTTCCGTGCTGGCTTGGGAAGCCTCTGCAATTTCAATTTCTTCGATACCACTATCAGACGCAGCCTCAGCCTCTTTCAGACAGCTCTCCAAAAGAGCAAGTTCTTCAGACATGTTTATGACCTGAAACAAATACAAGAGTTACCTTTTCTAGTTTTAGATGTATTTTCAGCCAGATTAACTTTCAACAGACCAGACTTTCATTATTCCTTCTCTTTGCAATCGTAAATGAGAGGCAGAAAAAGTACATCCAAATATTTGCTGCCGTTGCTGAAGTATATAATTAATTTAATGGCCCAAACGTACACGTCAGGTATTTGGGCTTTCCCCAGATGAAGTTTCAATCTTGGCTCTTTTAAAATTTGTTTCAAAAAATAAATTTCTTTTCTCCCTGCATCACTTAACAACAATTAAACTAACAAGAAGATTAAAACGCTTTGGAAAAGTACACTAGTAACTGTGCTATTATAAGGACAACTTAAATACGAAGGAAAAAATCTGGAGGACTGGTAATCCAGCAGAGTAACTGTTGTGCAGCCAGTGTATATACCACTATCTTTGGCTTTAGCTCCAATGTATGGGTAAAAACCAAGGCCATTGCTCAGAATACGATTCTACATCTGACTAACTTAGGCGAGAAGTGGGCCTGCTGTGATGCTGACCTTCCACAGTATTTTTCCAGACAGAAAATGAACTCACTTCTTTGCAACCTCTACAAAAATCTGGAAATCTAAGTGAGGAACGTGCATCATTTTTTCCTACGTTATTTAAACCCCAAAGATTTTCATCCCGCTTTTTAATTTTCCTTCCTACTGTATCAAGCAAGACCAGGCCCATTATTTTTTTTTTTCCCTCCCCCTCTTTATTGCATTACAGACCCAGGGGAGAACTTTCAGAAGACATTATTAATAGCGTAATGCGTTCAGATTAACTCAATTAACACCACATATGGACCACAAGTGCACAGCTGAAGGACATGTTTTTCTTCTGACGCGGGTACAACTGAGAATCAGACACAAGATGTCCAGACGGCATCACTAACTGTGCTTAGGATGGGGACTGAGGTTGCGGAGCAACAGAGCGGTGGCCAAAGTGACACTTCTGTACATCAGCTGGTGGCGAGCGATGGTGTTCGTGGCAGGAAACACTGGGGTGATGCAAAGGGGCTTCAGCCCAGAACTCTGCTGATTGTGGTGTGCCTTGATTGCAGCTTGATTAGAATACGCCAGGAGCACTATTGAAATGTTTCAAACCCTCATCAGTGGACTCCCTGCATTCCTGTCTATTCAAGAGCTTTCAAGCTGTACAAAAATCAACACAGATAATTGAACAGCTCAGAAAATTCTTGTGAGCTCTACTTAAATCTTTTATTAATTGGCTAGAAAACCTCCTTCACTTTCTAAAAAGACATCCCACTGATGAAAACGTTATCAAAATGATTTGAAATGCTTTGGTTTCAACCTGTCAACAATTAGCAGCTAAATGGCATGGGGTTTATTACCTCTGCTTCTTTTTTGATTGTTTTTACTTGGCTGATGAGTTTGCAATAGGCTTGGAACAGAAGCAGCAACTGGAAATGCAACTTGTACAGCCTCCGACACAACTCCAGCTCCTACAAACGTAAACGACAGTATTATATGCAAGAAGTGCAAAACATCTACTATTCAATACAAGAGACAATAAATGACAACATCTTCAGTACAGAATGTGAAAAATTAAAAGTAGTTATTTGATTACTGAAGAAAATTCCAAAAAGATTTAGAAGCTAAGGTAGCAGGAAGCTAATGAAAAGCAGATAAAAGCTTTTGTTCAAGTTCTAGATTTACAGGCAGCCTCTCTCACACAGGCATAAGATTTACTTTTTAATAAGAAGTTACATTTCCAAGAAAAGGGGTCAGGTGGGATGTGAAGTGATTCAAAAGGCATTTTGAAATGTCACATTCCAAGACATGGATTCGTAGATCACTTATTTTTAATGCTGCCATTTTACTGTTTTAAATTCAGGATCCAAAAGAAGCAGTTGTGGTCTGTAAGTATGGAATCTTTCATAACCATTCATAATAAATATGTAAGCACAGTATATAACCTGGCCCTTAGCTTACAACTGCCTGATGGACTGAGGAGGATAATTCCATTCTTGGAGACAAGAATAATGTTTCCTTTATAAAAGGTAGCTCTAATTCTATTTTAGAAAATACCACATGATATATTCTTGAGGAAATGAAGCAGCAGCATTAGCTTACGCACTCCCTTCCATTTTTATGTGTCTAAAACAGTAGTCAAAGTGCAGATAGTGTTAACACAGCTTTACATACAGACATAAAAGCTAGTGCTAATGGAATAATCTTCTATAACATTCTACTAACTACAGGATCCTATTATCTATAAAGGACCAACAGTTCAATGGGTTAGATGATGCAAAATTGAAGCACACAGCATTTTTGTCATAGTCTATGACAAGACATCACTACGTCACAAATGGATGAGACAGATGGAGGCCAGTTTGGTGACTGGCATGGTTAAATATTCGATAAATCAAGAACCGTCACTTACTGCTAGAATTTCCATTTGCTAAGCAAGAAGATGAGCAGGTCACAAAAATACAAAGAAAGAAAAAAAAAGATCAAGAATTAGTGTAGGAAATAATTTTAATTAGGGTAAAAGATGTCCCGGGTAAAATGGAGGAAGAAATACAAGTAACATGCTTCAAATATACTATGAATGGAAAAAATTAGCAGACTGAATTTGAAATGAAATTACTTGCTGCTCTAACTACTAACATAGCGCCGGCTTCACTGTCCCATAACCTGAGAAACATACCTCCCTCACAACCCTGTTTGGCCTTTATACATTGTGTAGTCTTACAGGTATGCAAATTTAAGGAAATCAAAACCCAGGACACTTAGGTCTAAACATCTGTACGCTTCTTACTTGTTCTGTACCACTCAGTTTAAGCAAAAATAGTGCCTTTTAAAATTTGAGACGTAATGTCCATTTGGATTCGGAATCAGTTTAGAAAATCCTTGATTTTGCTAAACTCAATTCTCAACGCCTCATTGTGAGGTTTCTGTAATTTAATCGCACTTGGTTTTTACAAGATACTTCAGAAATATGTTTGGAAAGGAGGGATAGGGAGAGAAATCGACAGAAAATGTATTTGTCAGACCGGGGACAGGAATTTCACTTCTGTGCTTTGTACAGTGCTAAGCGCGTGGATGGCATTTAAGCAAATACCATGGTCATAGCAAACATCTGAAGATGCAACCGAGGTCTGACCCCCACAGGCAGAAGCAGTTGAGCTTTACTAAGCACAGTTATACATGATGTGCTTAACAGACTATAAACACTGCATGTTTTTGTTCTGTACTCTGTGCTATCATATACATAGCGTAATTATTTGATAAGCAAAATCACTGTGAAGAGGTAAGATCTTGAACTGCCAAACTCGACAGGAATTCTATGACACACTTCAACGAAGCACAGAGAATCAGACTTTGAGGAATGGCTGGGTTGAATATTTAATATTTTTAGTCATTAAATTCCGGTGTTCTTCAACTCTCATTATTACTGTAAGCCATAAATTATCCCTCTCCCCCAGATCACACCTTGACAGCTATTCTACAAATGCAGGAGAGGTTTCCGTTTAAAAAAGGCTTTGTACTTCTTCAGTGTCTTTCAGGTACTTGCTCAATTGAGAAATAATCTGATTTTTCTACCTTCCAGTCCTGGACTAATAGTCTAGCCAGAGTCCAGATGCATTCTTTCAGGCTTGCACGTAAGTACTAATAACAAAAATCCAATAATTAGGTTTACTTGCAAGTCTGCTGGCAATGCACAAGCCAGAACAGACTTGATCTCACTATTCCTTAGCTGCTACTGACCACAGTGCTAAAAATTAGTAAGAAAATCTTATTTGTGTCAGTGAATGAAAAAATATCTGTTGAACAAAGCACCTCTGTTTTCCTGAGCAAGACAACACTTACATATTTTTAGCATTAACTGTTTGGACAGACTTGTCAGCCCCACACTCCATTTACACGGACTTTTGCAACAACGATCTTACACTTGGTAACTACGGAATCTCCTTCAAGTCATTATAAGCTTCTGGGAATAAATTTAGAACTTATGTAAATTATGTCTATTTATGAAGCAGGATAACAGGACTCTGCCTTCTCAAGGGATACTGGATATTAAAATTATTTTAACCGAGCCTGCAAGTGCAAGGAGCACATAAAGTAAAAACTGGCAGCATGCCTTGCTGGCTAGGAGTCAAAACGAAAATTGAAGCAGGTCCTCTCAAATAATCAATGTGCAATGGTCACATAACTCCTTTTCAGTTTAGCTTCAAACCCTGCAGAAACGGGGAAGAAGAGACAGAACTGTCGCACTCAGCATCCTGGATTCTCTCTGTACAAGTGAAATGAAAGCCTGCACGTGGCTTTTCCTCCATCTCTTAGTTTCCCTAGATATACACTGGGAACAGTAACATTTACCTTCATGGTAAGAAGGATTAGAACAGCTTCTTGGTGTCTACAAATAACATTCTATATAATAGGGACTGAAATACATAAACGCTCCTTAAAAAAGGAGCTTAAAAAAACACATTAATATACAGAACAGTTACTGTATTGTAATAATAAAAGTTTCTTACAGATTTCTGAACATGTACCAGCCAGTATATGAAGATGTAAACCGAGTGTCCAATACACTAAATGTTATATTCATACGCAAAGGAAAAATCCTTGCAAATGGCAGCAAATTATTTTACTTTATTACCTATGCTTATCTATGCAAAAAAAATTTAAATGTGCAACTTCGTTGGAATATAAAAATTCCGCAGTATATTATCACGCTCTCCGCTGTTCTAAAAATTCAGCAGCATTTTGTGATTGAGTTAAAAACAATATACAAATATATATATATAACAGCAAATGAAAACTCTGTAGAAGAAGAAACGCTCCATGCACACAGCAGACATTTCTGTTGCTGAACACTACATGTTCAGCAGCAGAAATATGACCAAGTGCATCAATGAATAGAGTTCAATTGAAGAAAACGAACACAATTCCTCCTTTTTCAGCTTGGATTTTGGATTTTTCTCAAAATGTCATTGTGCAAAGGTAAGTTCATCTGCTGCTCACAATTCCGCTTTCTTACATTTTTCACTGTTTTTATTACAGGACTCTAGATAGCAGGTTCCTTGTACCTACTAATGATAGATTTTGGATTTGCTTTTTTACCTGCAGTGCCAATATTACATAACTAATATTTAAAAAAAAAAAAAAGTCCTGGTCTGCTTGGGGAGAAGCTATCACTCACTATAGCAATTAGTAATATTAAACATGGATGACTGCCATGCAAATACATACAAAATATCAAACTAATATTAATAGGTTACACCTATTGTTGTTAGATGATATTTTGACAGAAGTGTTTAATGAGATTTTTGCCATACTGCTACTTTACTCCCTGTTCCTTCTCACCCAAATACTGGCTCCAAAAAGGTCACATGTGTTTATATAGGACTAATTATATTAAATTCAGTAAAGGCTCTCGGCTAGACAGTTTATCTGAGCATATAAGCAGAATGCTAATGTTTTTTCTTCTAGAAACAGCTGCAGAAAAGCAGACGTGCTGGTACATAGATGGTATCTTGTCTGCTTATCTACCCAGTGTTATTAAGTCTAGAACCCAAGACGGGTTGCCAACTTTTATTAAAAAGAGCCTTTTTTATTAGACCATTATTTCATAAGAATCTGAGCTTCCAAAAGACATGATGATAACCAAAATGAAAAGCTTTTCATACATTTTTAATCTCTCTGCAGATATTGGAAATTTTGTGCAACAGACACAAAGATCTTTTTAAATCTCATATCCAGAGGCTCACAAATGACATATACCTACCTGGGCATCTGTGTTAGTGCCATGAATACCGTCATCAGTACCAAATGTTCTTTTGCAGTCTTCTAGCCACTGCAAAATAAATAGAAACAAGGTTAAACATCACCTGAACCAGAGCAAACTGAAGACTGCTAAAACCATGTAAGACACTTCATCGGGTCTTGCACATCCTCAGATTAGGTAAGAAATTGTGATACGAAATCAACTGTTTCCAGCGTTGTTTCCACTAGTGATTTCCACTCTGATATATCACTTTGTAGTTTTTATTGTGTTCTGTCCGTTGTAGATTTCCTGTAGCCTTCATTACCCGAGATGGGGCTAGTAGGCTTCAGCATAAATACGAATCTGTGATTTAATTTGGGTACTGTTACTGTGAGGTGTGTGGGAGGGCAGAGGCAGAAAAGTCCCTCTCATTAAACGAAATCATATTTTCTCTTTACTTGCTGCACAAGCTTTACACTAACAGGATTTCTCTGCATTTAAAAATATAGCACTAATTCTAATTAGAAAATAAGAGCGAGCCTGTTCTGTTTCTTGGGGCTGCTTCAGAAACAGAAGGAAATACAGCTCTCCCCTGTAACTACATGCAAGCGCAGGTTTACTGAATGGAAGAAAACACATTCTTCAATGGGAGCTTAGCATCACCCCCAGTTCATCCAAGCCAGGGAGATGACACAACACAAACATGCAGATTCCACCCCCCTTCCAGAATACGGGGCTGTATTTAACCCCAGTTCCTATAGCAGACACGTTTACAGTTTCAGTAGGTAACCTCTCCTTCTAGCTTCAATGAACCACGCAAATTTAAGTGTTAATATAAAGCATTTGGAGACTCGAACATACTCTTATCGGACAATACGACCTGATCTCCTCATCGACACAGCACCCAGCTTTTTTGTCTGTAGAGCGCAAACAACTGCAAGCATGAGGTAATTTGGGTATTACTGAAATGGGAATGCGTCACGTTGAGATAAAGTGCAGATTATCTTCCAAAACGAAGAACAGGCTCTATACGTCCAAGGAAGAATAATTTAGCATAGCGTGTGCTTGCTATCTTCAGTCTCACAGGAAATCTTAGTGACCTTTTTCTAACCTTTGCCTGATGCAAGAAAAAGAAAAATGCAATTTCCCATCTGCTCAATTTAATAAAGGTTACTTAGTGAATTAACTAGGCCTGTGTGCTTATCAAAAGCAGAAATGGAATTCTCTAAACACTGCGGTGTCAGTTTCAATTAGTGACATGGATATCAAAGTACACAGCAAATCTCATTTTTCTTCTTATCTGACAGCATCCACCAGTAACAAAGGAATAGGTTTGCACTGGAATAAACAGCATCAGCAACTGGGAAACTAGTATTTATTTTCACACACTGCCCTTTCAAGATCTTTTTAAAATCTTTAAATCAGTTTGTGTAAAGGGTGTGCCTACAAACGTCATGATATACGTATAACTTCCTATTTTCTACTACATTTACCAGATACGGTATCTTTGTCCCTAATACACACATGAAGTTGAAGTAGTTTCCTTGCAAGGAGATAGAACAGCAGCTCCCAAAAGACGATTAAATTAATTTGCTAAAAATTTTTTTAGACAGTAGATGTTCAGGATGGTAGAAGGACCTAAATTTTCTCTTTGTGAACAGCAGCAGATTGTGTGACAAAATAATCTTCTTTATATGTTCTCTTCACAGCGATTTATGTTTTCCCTATATATCTCCCACTAAGTTTCAAGAATCTGTAGCCTCTTACTTTTTACATTTGATTCATGCGAGTGGCAGTGCAACACACAGCGCTGACAAACATCATCTATTGGGGTAAACTTTCAACAACAATTTTTCATAAAAGTGATGGTACAGAATTTGCCCACAGTTGATTCCAGAGGATACCAGATTAACACACAAATTATACTTACTTAAATATCTGGTCATTTATATTTACTTTATTATACAATAGCCCAACCAACTTAGTTTCATCATTTTTCTGCATTTCTATGAAAAAAGCAAGGATCTGCAATAATCTCATTATGTATTTTGCCGTAATACTTTCAGAATCAATAGGATTTGTAGCATAATTGCCTGCAATAAAAGAAATTCTGATTTGACTTGAAGAAATCTCTTTCAATCATTCCCTATATCCTGCTTAATAGCACAGAGTAAGAAAACCAACCAAACATATCTGAGAAGTAGCTCTGGGATATTCTTAGTTTATATATAATATATAATACACACCAAACAAAAAGAACCAAACTGGAGACAAACAGCTGAAGAAATGCTTTTAGAAAAAGCGTTAGAAAAATAAATTACCTAAGATAATTAGTCACTACTTCTAAATTAACATGATAAATAAATACTTAAATAATGCATTGAATGAGCTAAATGACATGCTATCAAGAGTCAGAAATAATTGGCCAAAGCTATAAATTTCTCCCTCCTCAGTACTGCTTCTTGCTATTTACAAATGATTAAATGAAAATAAAATCCTGTCAAAATGCTCTCAGTTATTTTAGAACAATTCCTTTCATCCTGTGAACCTTCTTCCTGCTCCAATCACTAACAAAACCTATGGCAGAAGACAGCCTGGCCACAGAAACATGTTACTGGACACCCTTTTGACAGCTGCACTAGAGAAAAACAACATTCGTTATGATAGAATGACAGGGGCCAACAGACCAATATCCATAACCCTTTATCAAGCAAAACAAAATGCAAACAAGCTCTTCATATCCAGCGTGGATTTACATCTGTATGATATGCAGTGGCGCCAAATTAGCTAAAAATACATCAAGTGAATTCGAGACCACCTGAGAGAGACACAATTTTAGCCCACGGTACTTTGACAAATCAACCAAACAGTACCATCTGTTATTGCCGTGATAAACAGCAGGTTAAATGAGGAGTTCATTTAGGGAGAATTCCTCGATGTTTCTAAATACACAGGCACGAGTTCCTCTTTAACTTGCCTCTGACCCTGGGGCAAATCAATTAGCCTCTCTGTGCCTCAGCATTGCTCTCTAAAATGAGGATTAAAATAAAATAATGTTATTTTCTCATAGGAGTGATGACAGCCTTATGCACTGGAGATTGTAATATTTAATGCCTGACATTGAGTATGCTTAGTCATTAGATGAACACTTTATTTCTGATGAAGCCTAAACGGCAAAACATAACTCATTACATCAGACCTCTCGTGTTAGTTTACAAATTGTTATTACCACAGAGCAGGGCAAAAAATGCAGCAGCTCTTTAACAGAAATGCTGGCCTGGCTCCTAGAATGTTTATCTCCATTAACAGTGGCAAACTTTAGCATGGGTTTTGAGGATACTGCACTTCTTGTGAAATCCTTTCCACAAAAAAACCCCAGATGTCTATTTTATTCAACAGATGAGCCGTCAGCAATCTTTGCAAGGCAGAGGCCACCATTTCCTAATAAATTCAACACAATCAAGAAACGTGGAGCCACTTGTGCTGCAAAATACACCTCTGCCAAGATGTCATGGCTTGAATTCTGGTTCTGCTTCTTACCACCCAAACTTGCCTTTACAGCCACTGCTGTGGCCTCACAGGCTGCTGAGTAGAAAGTTCCTTTGGATGTATGTTTAATTTTCCTAGGAATGGGGATTCAGGAATCTCTCTACCACAAAAGCCCCATATATCCTTCTCTCTCCCTGTACCTGCACAACTGATTGTAGATCTGTGTTTTCTTTCGGCTCTTGAAGTAGAAATCTTACCTGTTTCAAGCTCTCTGAAGTTAGTACCTTACTTCCTGAACTTCATAAGAGGGTTCACAAAACCAGATATACTTGCTACAGAAATTTTCAACTTTTAAACTTTGTGTTTCTTTGCAAAAAGGCTAAAATCACCAGCAAATACCTTGAAAATTAAACTGCAGTATTCTAAATAACTGCCATAAACTGCAGCCTCAGTGGGATCCAGTTGCAGGGTGAGAGACCCAAATTTATGTGTCTGTGTGATACAGCTGTTTAAGCCCTCATTACAGTCAATGCAGATCCAGTCAACAAAAAGAAGTCTGAAGACCCATTCAGCTGAGCAACAAGCCAGTATCTATATTAGGATATAATGCATTGCTTTCTTGATTTCTTTTATTGACTTGATCTCTGAATACTATGGGTGTTAAGGCACTTAATTCATATATAGTTAGTTAAGCTCTAAATGTCTTCATCTGGAGGTGATTCCCATCCTTCCAGTCTAATAAAGTAAGCCAGAATGTTAATAGAAAAAAAAAATTACCACGATTTATTCATATTCATGTTTAAAATATTTGGATATTTTTAAAAGAGGATTTTTAAATTTAGAATGCGCTTTTCCCAATGCTAGTGCATTTGGGCAGTGTTATGTATTCAAAGTAAATTTCAAAAAAATGTGCAACAAAGATGGAATTACATAAAAGAAAAACCTCAGGTTCAGATTACACATACAGAATAGCAACAGGAAAAGAAAATAGGATTTTATTACAGGATTTTTTCCCCCCCAGTTTACTTTTAGATACCTATGTTGAGAGACAAAGACCCACAACACTTTCTCCAGTAGTAGGTTTCTAATGTTTTTTGTTTTGAAATGTAAGAGACTCACCTGTTCTGCTGCTTCTCGTTTGACATTATAGGTATCCAAGTGTTCTTGGAGCTCTAGAACACTGAACTTCAATGTCTCTAGCAGGCCACAGGACAATAGCTGAAACATAAAAGCAATCACCTCTGTAGTCATGTAACATCTAATTACAGTCCATATATAGTCTAATATCTAAATTATCTAATATGAGCTTCCAAGCCCACATTTGGAAAAGCAATCAAATTTGAATTAGTTGGGTACAGATCATTCATGACACCTTTGAGTTAGTCACCTAACACACGTAACTGTATCCGTTAAATCGGAGAACAGTGTTAATTCCAAAATAAGAAGGGCAGTGCCTTGGTAACATCTGAAAGAGAAACTTCAAAGGGATTTTCAGATCTTTCAAAAAGAAGAATATTTGATATACACACAGCTAGCATAAATAGAATAGCCTCCAGCAGGAAAAAAGGTACTGCTGGATTGCTCCAGTAGCAACCTAAGAAGTGTCCAGTGAGAGTTATTTGCCCTTCTCAATATCCAAACTATATTATACCACCAGCACAGTCTTCAGTTTGTTGGAACTGGGAACCATCAGAGCAGGAACTGTTGGCAATTGGAAGGATCTTCTATCGTTAATGACTTTGGCTTTTTCTACATAGTTTCAAAACCTCTTTCTTCCTCAAGGGCTGCTACTTCAGCTTTGCTCCACACCCTTTCTCCCTGCAGTTTTATTGGCACTTAGGGCGTGATGTCTCCTCCCTAGCATACACTGAGAGCTCTGTACTTTTCTCCAACCCTTGTTACCTGGTACCTCTTGGTCAGCTTTGAAGTGCAAGCACAAAACTGTGATCACAAAACTGTGGCACGGGGAGTCACGGGGGTGCTTACGTGTTTCTCCAAGTGCATCAAGATTATTATTCTAGCACCACATTAAGACACTACTACTACTAACCTCTATGTCCACATAACCAGGAAGGAAGTTAGGGCTCTGTGGCACGATGCCACTCTGCACTTCATGTGCGCGATAACCTCCAAGGGCAATCAAGTCAGTGGGGATCTTGTACCAGCAGTAGATCTCTCGTGAACCTGAGCTGTGATGTAAAGGGGTATCTTTCTGCTGAAAACTACTTTCTGAATGAATCAAAGGCCAAATTTGAATCAAATGCCAATTTGCACTTAAGAATAGACATGATGTAACCAAGTATTTGTGTGCATAAGTGTTATTTTGGATTACCTGCTCATTCTTGGTAAAAAGTAACCTCCTACAAACAAGCAGGTCCATTTCAACTAAATTATCTAGAGAGGAAAGATGTACCTACACAGTATTTGCCAACGTAACAACACTAATGCATCTCTCTGCATACATATGCAGATACACACAAATTTGTATACTTTTGTGCTTGTATATTTATTACTCCTTTGTTATATTTGCTTTTATATATATATATATACACACACTTCATTATTTTTTAAAATACATGCTGTTATAGCTAGACACTACAGTAACTCTTCTTGTGGCTTCTTATCCCACACAGATTTCTTCCTTTGGCTAACTTGTATTGCTTTTAAATTAGTGTAAGTTAAGGAAAAAAGATTACATGTGGTTCCCTTCAAACGCTCTATCCATATCATGCTTTTTATTCTAAAGTAAGAAGACAGAGCTGCCCCTTAGCACCAAGGGAAACAAATAGGTCAGGAGAAGTGTCTCACATTCAGTCAAGGTCAAAGGTCCATCTATCTGGGTGCCCCACCTTACAACATGTAAGAGCAGCTGCTTAAGGAAAGGTGAAAATGGGCAAGTGTGTGGTGATCGACTTCCCCCAGAATGTTTTCTTAGCCTCTGTCAATATGTTGTTCTGCACAGTCAAAAAAATCTGTCCAGGGCTATCTCCTTCATGAATCTTATTAGTTGCTTTTTGAAAACATGAGCAGACACTGCAAAAAAGGACAAGCTTTCACAGTTACATCTATGGGCAGATTTCTCTCCTAAAGGGCTGAAAAATCCTAGCCTGCCTACTCATATCCTATATGGAAGCTGTTCCACGTATTTCATAATCCTTGTGATCTTTCTTGAAAACTTTCCCATTTCAATTGTACTTTCTCTTGAGAGCAGGGGACCAGAACTGCCCGCAAAATTGTGGATGTAGGTTTATCGGGGATATGTACACTAGCTCAATGATGATTACTTTTTTTTGCTGTCTCTTTTCTTAATTATTCTAGCATAGCTTTTTTTTTGACTGCTGCTGAACTTTGAGCTGACTTCTCACATTATTATTTACTAGAACCCAAGATTTCAATGTCCATAATAACAAAACAATTCAAAGCCTTCATTGTATATTTGTAGCTAGAATGTTTTTCTCGTGCATCATTGAGTATATGTATAAACAACAGAGTTTAAAAAGGCAAAGTTGATGCCAGGTAAGTAGTCTTCCTTCTTCTGTGCAAAGAATACATAATGAATAGGAAACATCAGGGAAGATAAAGAATAGCAAGGGAATTTAAGTGATATTCAGTATTGGCAAGTTCCCTCCCTGTTTATTGTTACCAGCTGGAGGTTATTTTTGGAATAAATGCACTTCTCGCTTGTGTTTTCAAATGTTTATGATGCACAGCAGCCACCTAACGTCTTAATTCCTTTCTGATTTCAAGCATAAAAAGCATCTTTTTTTTTTATATCCAAGATGTTTCAGTGACATTAGAGAGCAGCCTTTTAAAAGGAAAAAATGTGATTAGCATACTTTATTCACGCCTTTGAAAATTCTTCCCAAGCACTGCCATTATTGCTATTGCAATGTTAAAATGTTGTTTTGTACATTACATAAAATGTTTAAGCAGACCGATAGTTCAATGTGTAAGTTCATGAGATTTTTACCGTTTCCGCATCCACAAAGACTGTTGGACATTCTGAACATAACATCATCACTTCCAGAGAACTTTTAAATTTTGTTCCAATGCGCTGCAGACTTTCACCAAGAAAGCTGACCGAATCGTTTGTTATAGATACAAACTTTCTTTGAATGGTCTAGAAATAAAATCAGAAAAACATTTATTTTACATTACTCTTTACTACCCCTCCCTCCTCTGGCTTTAGATTAAGAATCTCAAGGCAAATTTCCATCATGACAGAATGTATTTTTGTCAAAAGAAAATGAACTCCTGTTTTACCACTTTCAGGAAACAAATGTGTGAAAAGCAACTGCAGCTAAGCTTTGGTCTAATACAGAGAAACTAAACACCTGATGTCTAGATGAAGCTAAAAGACAAAAGATCTAAATCCAATGACAGGAGTTTTGCTGCAGCACTGAGGCAAAATATTTAGTTTAACTAAAAATGGAACAAGGGTATAGATACCCAAACAGGTTATATTGTGAATAAGGTAAGAGTATGGATTCTTCACATTTAAGTTAGTTCACGGTAGTAACCCCAAACCTGCCCATACACATGGGATAAAATGTGTAGTAAAACAAAGGGAGGCTTTCACTAAGAAATTTATTACAAATCAAACAGCAGGCAAAATTAATATTGGAGACCTAAGAAAGGATTTCAGTCATAAGGTCTTGGTTTGTAGTCTTAAATTTACTCTTAGTTCACTTGACACATTGCCTGAAAGTAAAAATTGTGCTTCTCCTATCCCATAAGAAGTTGCAAAGAATAATGTACACCCAGGTGGTACCACTTGAAAGTGTAGAAAACTCATCCCCTAAATATAGGGAGGAGGGAGCCAGAAAAATGAAGCCACAGGTATTTTGTGTTGGATTCCAATTTTAGTGGATCTCCTGGTGTTTCAATTACTTCTCTGCAGAAAAAAAAACTTTTCCCAAGACAGATGCCAGATAAATTCATTAATGTTTGTCATGCTGCGAACCCATGATAATGAATCCCACAGAAAACCCAGGAGGAAGTAATTAATTCTGTAATCAGCACAGAACCTGGGTGATGTTCAGAAAATACAAGCGGTGACACAACCCAAACGAAGAGCTTGCAAAAAACATTGAACTGGGGGGTTTTCAAGTTGCTTTCCACCCCACCCCGAGTAGAATCATTTCTGACAATGAATATGGCAGATATCCCATGAAAAGCTAGAATATGACCACATAACATTTTTTTTAAGAATTTGGGGGGTTTGCCTTCTTTTCATTTCCTTTCTGAAGCTTCTTGCAGCTTTTGAAGTCATGGAAGGGAACACCAGTTTTGAAAGCAGGAGGAAAGGATTTCAGACAAGCAACTACACGCTTAAAATTCACTGACCTGAAACAACCTCGAGAAGACATGAAATGTATAGACAGCACAAGATCCATCTGTATCTGACAACATTTGATTGACGTGGCAGCGCCAGGCTTGCTCCTCGTCATCGTACACCACCGGTTGGAAAGCTGCCAATATGGCAGAAAGAAATGGGGAAGGAGGTGGGGAAGTTTGTACTTCTGGGAAACCATCCTGTTCTTCTTCATCTTGGCTAGGAATAAGAAACAACAGAAATCAACTCCTCAGTGAATACTTTCAGAAAGAAACCATTTTGGTAAGAAATTAAACAAAAAATTAAGGCTTTGGAATTCAGAATACTGTTTTCTAAAATAAATAATCAGTCAACGCAGGTAACAATGAACCAAAAGTTAAAAATAAAAAACTTTGGCTACTGCAATATAAAAAAATTGCTTATACTCTCAAATACCTCCGAAGATTATTAAAATATAGACAAAAGGCTACCTGCAGGTTATCCACAGCTATACATACATCAATATATATACACACACCATTCAAACTGCTATTTTTTCCCTGTCCCTAATAACTGAATTAATATTCAGCTCTTCAAATTTTTATTCATCTAAATACATGGCCAACCAATACCAGTAAAAAATTTTAGCTTTCCTTAAAGAAACACAAGAACCTATTTGGCAGCATAATACTATTTTATGACCGTCTCAAGTAACATCATGAGTGAATGAAGACAGATTGGAACAATTTCATTTTTACAGGCAATCAATCTAATGGGCTTTTGTTCAAGAAGTGTTCTGCAGTAGTACTTTCCATTAGGTGCCAAACCTCCAATAAAAACATCGCACTATCAATTAATCAATGCTACTGCTTACAATCATTAACTTAATTGTTAAAATTTTCTGCATTACAAGGAATGATATATTTTGACAGTTCTTCTTTTCGAATTGTACTTAGACAGCAAAAGTACTTGTGGGAGGGTTCTAAGTACAGATAATTTTTTTAAAACATAGCATTTTTCTCTATAACAGCCACCTCATTCACAGCAGCACCAAGTTTCTTCAACAAGAATGCTGGTTTTAGGTAAGCGGCACAAAGCTCAAAAGCTAAGATGCAACACTTTTGAATAGTATCTGCAACTATAGCTTCAAAAAGCTTCCAATATTTTCCTAACTATAGGATCAACCCTATAAATAATCATCTCTGTCACTCTTCAAACAAGAGCTATGGGGTTTTTGTTCGTTTAGTGTAAACAAACTAAAACCTTAAGAGGTTTTCAATTGCAAATAAGGAAATAAACCGCTGTTAACTGGTACCAGCCTTTAATTTTTGGAAGCCCTACTGCAGTAGGTCGCACGATTCAATTTCTCTTCCCCATCCCAGTAAAACCTTCTCAAATGACTTGATCTTTTACAGCTCCTGTTGTGTCCTCTTCTGCAAAAGACTCCTTAAATGATCTCTCTGATGGAGTATATGCTAAGTCAATGTTTCTACATAGACTATAAGTCTATGTATTATTCAACCCAAATTTCTGAAGACATTTTAACTATGAACAAGCCTATAAACAATTTGGAATTTTTTTGTTTGGTTTCTTTGTGATTTGTAATTGTTTGTTTATCTGGGGTTTCTTGTTTGTTTTCCTCCTTCTTAAATTACCTCCAAAGGACTTTGGGTTTCACTTTAAACGTGGCTCAACCAGCAAGGATTTACAGTACTTTTTCTCTCAATAGTTATTTTTGCTCTCCATATAAAAAAATGGGGAAATGGCATTTTACTTTAAAGCATCTCAGAAATATACAAAAGATTGAGTGACCTTAACACTAAAATCAACCTTGGGCAATTTCAAAGACAAACTGGCTCAACTCCTACAGGGGCTTGAATTAAATTTTTTTTAAAGTCTTTTTTTTCCCATCTTTTTGTGCCAAAACAGGTTTTCTGCCATAATTCAATGCAGTTCAAAGGCTTTTCCATGTTATACTGTTTGCAGCTGGTAGCTGCCAAGAAAATGCTCCAAAATACCCTCTGACCTCTTTTCATGTTTCCAGCCTATAGATGGTGATGAAATGTGCTAGATTTCTTTTATTCAAGAATCCTCATTTTTCCTGAACGGCTGTTTTCCCTGTACCAGAAACAACCACTGAACAAAGTACGGAGTGTATTTGCTACAAACAGGCAAAACCAATCAACCATTATTTCAGATCTGCAAAACATCATTTTAGATACTTGTACTATGGGATTCATGGAAAACCCCACAGCACAGACAAGCCAATTTTGTTTAATTCACATGCTGATAACGTGTAATTTCTATTACTTAGAACCAGTGTTAATCTTACCTAGACAAACCAGAGAAGTCGGCTTCTTCTTCTTCACATCTCTCATCTAGCTCTTTCAAAGCCAGAGTGACATCCTCTTCACAGATGGATTCAGAATAGCTCTCAGGAGCTGCTGCCTCTGCCAGTTCTGGGGTCTCCTCCAACTCAAGAGATTCATGACAGACCAGACAGTCCTGTTGTTCTTGTAGCAGATACGACCCCGTGTCCTCACTAGCAGTGCTAACCTGTTCATCCCTTACTGCAGAGCTGCCTTCCTGTGAATCAAACATGCTTTTATTACTTTAAGTGTCAGGGCTTATGTATTCTTATCAGTTTTTATTACGGTAAAGTAACAGAGTGATAAAAATTGTTTGCAAATATCCATTTACACATTAATCATTCAGCTCTTTGAATTGTTCACACAGTTTTATTTCAGCAAAGACAGGCAGTCTATTTGCAGTATTTATAACTTCTGGTTAACAATATCCTAGAATATGACATCATTTATAGCAAATGCAATTTCAATTAAATTTGTAAAGAGAACACACCCAGAAAAATATGTTTGAGGACATTTGCAGATGTTTAGATTGCAATGAACACCATCAAGACTTTCATATTTTACTTTTGCAGGGAAGGACCAAAGTTACTGCCTCACACTTGCCTCTGGGATCTAGAAACAGTACAGATCATTTCTTCTCCTTTTTGCTCTCCATTGTAACAACTTTTTCTGAGCAACAGTGTAACAGATGAAAAATGGAAAAGGGACTATTTTAATTATTTTGCCATTACTGATAAAATGGGGAGCTTGAAGAGTTTAACCCCAAATCTCTACATGTAAAACACTGTAAATCACTCTAAATTAAATCACTGGCAGTTACGAAGAGATGATGATTAAACTCAGGTAGGTAACATTGGAATGACCCTTTCTCCCTTCCCTCTTCCTCCATTAGCATTACCATAGTCATTAACATCAATACATTGAACGGAGAAACTCAGATTCTAAGTTAATTTATGATTAATCCATTTTAAACCTTTCATTGGATTTTTCTGTGGAATAAAAATAACACTTTCTTGTACTTGCTATTTCCTAAAGGCACAAATGATCACATGTTGTCATTCTTAGCGTGCTGGTCTTGCTCTGCTGCCATATCCAAGACTGGTCAACAAACCTTTGGACGGCCTCTAAGCATACACATCACTTCATGGCTTTCATTAGTCTAAACAGATCCTCTGACAGATAAATGACTGTACACTTCTTAGACAAAACGATTCAGCTTCAAACAGAACTGCGTCGTCTTCTCTCACAGTGATCCTAACCTCATCTCCCTGTGACTATGGTACTCCTCAATGTGACACTCCTGTCACTAGACACAGCTCGTGACCTCACTTCTAACGATACTTTTGTAACAGTGAAATCTGCAATTTTCTTGCACAAGAGCAGCTGGGTTGTCACCCTGAACAGCCAAGGCACACGGGAACGCAAGACGCTTTTACAGCAATGCAGCAAAATAATTTGGTTTGAAGCAGTGGCTCATTTCTATTCTAGATGTTAATACGTGATGTGGAGCTGCATACGATATGGAGTCTGGTAGATGCACACATGAGGAATACACTTTTATAAAATATTTAAATGCTAATTATTAGTTAATACATTTACAGCTAAGTTAATATTCATGGTGCCATAGGTCCTGATTTCCGAGGTTTTCTGTGTAACGTTGGACATGTCTTTACTACCAACATCTATGTTAAGTATCTTAAAAATGTGATTTATATAGTTGACAATTTCACAGAACCTAAGGAAAATTACTTCTACTACTCAAACCCACAGTGCGAGTAAAATAGACAATTCTTTTAGTCAGAATTTTTCATCTACTCAGCTCATAAAAGTTATTGTACAAAATTTTCAACTGTAAATTCCCAACTGGAATGTGAAACATCCTTTTTGCAAAGATACACCCTATTACTGGGGATCAGTCCAATACATTTAGGTAAACTATTTACTTAACTCTTCAGCTTCCCTACAAGAGAAACAAAATGCTCAACTGCACCTAAGCAACACATAAACATGTTTTTAAACAATGGCTTCATTCTTTTTTTTTTTATTTTACCTTAGATAAGTTTTGATACATTCTTATTTATATTAAAACCATTTTGATACACTTGGAGTGAAATGAAGTTATATATAAAGTACATGAGCACAGGAAAAAAACACTATACTGCAAGTTGTGTGGTGTAAGAATTCAGAACAAAATTAGTTTTACTGGCTTCACAAACTTTTCAAGATGAGCCAACAGTGAGCGTATTTTCAAGCTCATTCTGTTAAGGGTCACAAAGCCAGCTCTCCCTTTTAGCAACAAAATTCAACCAGAGAGCTAATTCCTGTAGAGAAATAGCTTTGAGTGTTTGAACTGTGCTTCAAGAAAACATACATATTAACTGAATCCCATATTCTAACATCTGGAATACATTACATTTAGCGATTCCATTTATATCACAGAATCATAGAATGGTTAGAGTTGGAAGGGACCTTGAAGATTATCGAGTTCCATCCCCCCTGCCATGGGCAGGGACACCTCCCACCAGACCAGG
>VZRU01016783.1:61998-106400 GCA_013398155.1 Pedionomus torquatus | reverse complement strand
GTGTTTGTGCCTGGGGTGTCACCGCCGGTCTTTTTTTTTTTTTTTTTTTTTTCCCTGGATGTTGCTTAGTCATGAAGTTAATTTACAGCCCACTTTAAATCTTTTCAATATTTTTACTAATATCAGGGCTTTTCCTGTGAATGTTTTCACATGGATTATCAGAAGTATAGTGATTTTATAAAAGGAGCTGCAGAAGAACAACAGATCCAAGTATAAAGCCAGTCTCAGAAAGAACTATGAAAACATAAAAAATGAGTTATAGCTGTGAATGTACCATAAGTGAATGGAGAACACAAAACTTCTCTCATGGTCAACTTCTATGAAATCCCAGCTTATACACTGCTTCTCCCTTTTGAAATCTTAACATAAAACATCTAGCTTATGTGGAAAAAAAAAAAAAAATAACAGCCAGATTAAGTGCTCTTCCTCACCCAAAATTCTGCTGGAATGAAAATGTATCATAGACTAGCAGATGAAGCACTAACAAAATAATCTGTTTGACAATCTAAGCACAGGTGCTCTACAAAAGTTGAGATGATTTATCAACTGCAATGTAACCAAACACTTTAGAAAGAGCATATAGGTAATCATATTAGAAAAATATGAAAAACGTGGGGAAAAAGCTGCTCTATATAAGTCATGAAATTGCACTTCTAGAAGGTGAGGATTTTATTACAGGAAACCAGTCACCCACACTTTCACTTTTTTATAGATGCTGTCTTTTGTTCTTACTGTTATCTTTGTTAACTGCTAGTTAGGTGGGCGGTTTGCCTGTAAATAGGAGTGGTTTTCTAGGTAGCAAACAGGTATACTAGAGCCTTTTTCCAGAAATCCCAGTCACTGGACGCAGCCAGTTGACTGTTTAAACCAAGCTGGCTGAAGACTCATTCTTAAGAGTGAATTGTGCATGGGTTATTCAAGTTCACATAGCAATAACTTGATTTTCTGGAAAGTTCAATAAAAAGCACACTCTGTTAAAAGACAGGATGAGCAATGCTCATCCAAATAAGAATAAGCTTGTCACTAGCATCAATAACTTTAACTGAAGAGATAAAAAGTCTACCTAAACTAAGCCACTTCAAATTCAACCACTAATTATCGTAGGAACTATAGCAGATGAGAATTTTAAATGAGTTGTTTTAATATAAGATTATTTGAAAGATTTTATAAACCAAGAAACTGAAGTACTCACAGATTTGCAGGCGGCCATTAGCTTGAAATCTGTCTCAGTCCACACAGGCCTTTCCAAAAAAGTATACCACTAGCATCTGTGGTCCTTTTTAAAGGACTATTTAATGGAACCAACTGCTAACACAGCTGGCCTGAGGTTTTATTCCCAAATAGCACCAATCACATTAACCCAAAGGAAGCAAAAAAAAGAAAAAAAAAGAAAAAAAAGGGGAAATAAAAAAGCATTTGAAAGAAAATGTTGCTCAGGAAGGATTTCAACCATATCAAGTAAAAGGATCTTGAATATTAGCCTATTTTCATTCTGCACCATGAAATGATCATTTCCAGCCCTTCAAGAATATTTTTAACCTGTAGTAAGTTCCCTCAGTCCATCCCAAGCCGTTTTCATACTGAGGGAACATTTTGTAAGAACATTCCAACAGGTTAGAAATATTAAAAGCAAATCAATCACTGTAACAGATGAAAATTCAGTTGAAAAGAAAGCCAAAGTTGCTACTAAACACTAGAAGGAGCCCAAATCAGCCATGCACCAGCCCACATTTCTCCCCACCTCAGGCAGCTGGTTGCTAGAGTTATCTAGAGGAGAAGCCTCCAGACTTGGGGTCTCTGTTCTGATTTGAAGCACCTCTTCTGTTCCCACACTGCTAGTGGAATCTTGAGACTGAAGCGATAAACCAGCGTGGTCTGATATTGCTTCGTCTATGGCAGAATCGTTGTTTAACTAAGAAAAGAAAGAAACGTGAAACTCTTCATATTGAATATATAAATTATAGGGAAAAACACATGAATTTTGAAATTGGCTGTTTCATGCAATTTCGTGCTTATAGTTAAATAAATATACTAAGTACAAAGACACTAAAAAAAATATGTTGTACTAGAAATATAAACCTGCTATGCACCACCAGTAGGTAAAATAACTCCCTTCATGAAGCTTACCCATGTTAATTTACTTCCTCTTTAGTTCACTTAGGCTGAAAGGGTGAGCCATATTTCTCCATTAAAAGTGCAAGTAAAAGCTGAAGTTCTCAGATACCTTTCACAGAGAATTAACTTACCATCTGAGAACGAGACAGTATCTGACTTGCAGTCAGGGCTGCTTCTTCTTCTGAAGACTCATCCGTATCTTCCTGGTTGGTCAAGTTCAAGCTGGGTGTGCTACCAGAGTACTGACATTCTTGAAGAGATGGTGTGTCTCCTTTGTCAATACTGTCAAGAGAGCGCCTACGGACACCCCAGTTGAAGTTGTCCATGCTTTCGCCCTGTAATTAAAAAAATTTGCACACATATGTATGTATGTATTTCAGTATTATAAAATTAGTAGACAAATGCCACACAGAAAACGCAAGTACTGAATGTGTTATGAACAGAGTTTCAATCAGCCCTTTAATTTTATTGAATTTTTAATACCTTGTTAAAAGAAGTTTGTAAATAAATTAAAATATATGGCAAATGAAGTAGAAATCTTTTTAATATCTTCTTGGAAAATAACTCAATATATAATCTAGAACTATATCAGCATCAATTTTACGTATCTGACTAGAAGAACAAACACACCACAGACAACAACAGATGAACAAGCCAGGGCACCAGGCTGCAACTTACCTGCAGCTCCTGGTTAGCAAAAAGGAAAACACATATAATTAGAAAGAACGAGGACAAACACTTAAAGATACTCTAGAACCAGGGAAAAATGTTTTATTATATAAGATTTGCCAACAGTAAAAGACTGATTCAAGCTCTGAAAAAAAGCTTTCGTCCAAAAGCTAGTAATTGGAATAATTCCTCTTTCTAATGGGAGATTGATAAAAAAAAAATAAATAAACAAACTGATGACAGAACACTAAAACCAGCATGCTTATGATACATTTCCTCTAGCGTAACATGTAAAGCAACTGTTTCAACAAACATTCGATGAAATTCTTTAACTAACACACACGAATCTAAACTGACCACATCCAACTGACAAAGCATCATCAACGTTAACTGTGTACAGGTTGTAGAAAAAAAAGATGTCTTCATTAATTGTTTTACCAGTTACTTTGCATCAGTTTTATGAAGTGCACCCTAAACACAATAGCTGGATCCTCTCTGTTTGCACATTTTAAAGCTGGGATACTTGAGTTTTCAGACACTCAACATAACCAAGTGTAATTCGTACGTTAAAAAAGCTAGTATTTGATTCACAAGCACAATGAGGATCTTTGATTTTTTCAAGCACTTTGTCAATCTTCAACGATTCACGTAAGTAAGATGGAAAACCTGATCAGTTCACTCCGTCACTCTACACACGGTTCTGAAAATACCACATCGAGCCCCCAAGTGTGCACGTATGGGTTCCAAAATTGCACTGACAAAAGTGAGTGTCTCTTGTGGTGACTTAAGACATCACCATGAAATGTTAAATATGCAAAGCAAACTAAACAATTTGTAGTCTCTTTCTCTCTTAGTGATTTGTTTTGCTCTGAAAAGGTGAAGCCACAGCAGAGCAAAAGGATCCCAGCCACAACAAAGTACTACTTCTGTGGACTGAAGAATTTACGTTTAATCTGAATATGACTCAGATTTTAATGCAAAAGCACTAGCTTATACTGTTGACATGTAATTCTTAGAAACAAAGAACATTCTACATTTTTGGTGCAAAACTAGGCAGCTCATATATCAAGTGCACAATGTATATGTAATGCCCTAAATTTGTGCAAGCTGCGCTTTTTCCTTCTTTTTTTTTTTTTAAATTTTTGCAAGAATAACACTATGCCCTGCATACAAGCAAGTAATGAGAAAGAGATTGTCTTTTCTTCATTATGATCTGCTATTAAAATAATACAGAAAATGAAAGTAAAGACTAACTTGGTTTGGCAAAGTTTTCAACTTTCGGCATCCTACCTGCGAGGCTCCATCTAGTGTTCAAATAATGAGCTTCAATTCTGAATTTTTTGACTACTTGCATTCAGTACAGGAAATTGTATCTGTATAGGTCACGCATAGGCAACAGACCATAATGAGCCTGTGCTTCTGCTAGAAGGCTTAAATATTGGCTGAAGTGAAGCAATACAGAGGAAGCATAAAGCAAGTGAGATTAACTGAAGTATCAGAGGGGGAAAAGTGCAAGATTTTGTAAAAAGGGCTAGATTAACCAGGAGAAGAACAGTCGTAGGGTTTAGATAGGCAGATATTCTTCTCAGGAGCTTGTTGACCTGCAAGGGTCTCCATTACTAATTCAGTATATTGCACAGACTGTAACAAAGCACCGAAAAGAACCTACTTCTCCTCAGACCTTTTACAAACATATTTTAAACACTAGCAAATTCTTGTCTGAAGCCTTTTATTTATCCTAAAAAAGTAACAATTGTTAACAGAATCTTTAGTATTTCTCAATATTTATTTTTTGTTTTACCTCCCCTCTCTCATTTTTGACAGGAGAAGTGGAGGAAATGCAAGAACCACAACAGATCACATATAATGTAAAAGTCAATGCAAGCAATTACGGTGCCCGAGTCAACAGTATATAATGAGATACTGTATCATACAATCTGTAGCTTTGAAGGCTAGTCTTTGTGTTTTCAAAATGCAGAAACATGTCAGGAACAAAGATTATGCCATTTTCTTAACATGTTGTTCCATAATTAAGTTTTCTACTGCATCACACGTATTCATCCTATCATCGGCTTATACTGTCGTATCACTTCACTTTCAGATTAAGCCACTCAACCTTCACCCAAAAATCCCAACTCTCTTCCCAAAACCACCCAACAATTTGCAACAACTTAACACCACAAAGTTCAAGACACAGGTTTCTTTACCATGTAAGTTAAAGTTCAATCGTCATAAATTCTTCCCGATTGGATTAGTTAGAAATGTTGCCAATTCCTTAGAATTGCACCAACATAATCTAATTTTTAAAACATTCTCAAATGGAAATACACAGAAGAAATCCCAAGGTCTCACCTCTGCATCTTCCAATTCAACATCTAAAAAGTCAAAGTCTTTAAAAACTCCAAATTGTTGTTCACTGGTATTGTCTTCCACGGCCACTTCCTCCTCTTGAATCGCTTCTTCTGTTGTTGAAATCAGACTGGTTTGTTGATCTCCAGCTTCCAAGTCTTCATTGGAAGAAAACACAACCTGCAGGTATGGGTAAAAATAGAAATAAAACCTTCCAACTTCTAAAACACCAGAAGTCAGTTATCCTGCTTCCCTCAATGTCATGGCAGAAGTGGCAGTTCGCTTACCACTCTAATCATAATCCTGCAGACTGCAATCTGCTTCAAGGCTAGTTGGATTTTAAACTACATCTTTAAACTAGTGATATTATTCTCTCCTTAATGGAAGTGAGTTGCAAAGGTACAAATAAAGAGAAAAATAGATCTCTGAACCTTTATTTTAATGACCACAATGTTAGTCAAACTTAAAAACAAAGACATCCATCCACATGACATAGCCCATATCATTTTTGCCTACTTATTTCTGTGGAAGGACTCTGTATCTTTAAAAAGACATCCAGTGCTGGCTTCCAGTGACAATGATCTTCACAAATTACAACTGCTGTTTATTTCCATTTGATTCTTAAAAATCTCTTCAATTTCAGCTTTTATGCAGTTAATTTTATTTATTTTAACCTCCTCCACTAGAATCAAGATTCATCTCCCATCCATATTTTTCCCCAACTAAGAGCTTCTATGTCACAATAAGAACCAATATTCCAGATGATAACCAAGGTAGGCGACCCACTTTGTTCTAGAAGCTCTTAATGTCATCACCACTGTTAAGCTTTTTATGCCAATGGGGGTCTTTTCCGTGCCATACACAGAAGTAACACCATCGGCCTATTTTTCCTCCATCATCAAGACTACTGTTCCTACTGATATTCAAGGCAGTTTGAAGGTGTGTGATCCAATAGCAATTTTCAAAGGATTCTATATTATTTTCAGCACTGACATCCTTGCAGTCCTCAGCCACTGCTGCCCCTTCTCTCGAAAGCACATCTTATTTGTAATGGACTAGATAAAGATTTACTCAGAACAGTGGAGACCTAGTTCAATCCCTTCTGTCTAGCCAATTAAAATTCCTATGTACAGCCTCAAACATACATCACGCTATTCTGGGAGTGGCAGGGTAGTCCTGCTGTTCTGTAAAGAATGTAAAATGCTGAGAAGTAGTATCATGGATTAGCCTGATCAACAGAACTCCTTAGTGGTCAACTCATCTAATTTGGAAAGACCTCAGTTCCAATCCAAGGACTTTAACAAACACCTTGTTTTGATAACCATGTAAGAAAAAATCAAGAATTAATCCTAGTGATTTATCTTTCCTTTGAAACATACAGCCCTCCCCCTATAAGACTGACCTCATTTCATTGAGATGGCAACATTAGTTCTGGCTGAATTTAAATACTGTTTTTAAACCTAAGTTTCAAAACCTTAGTAAAAAACAGTGCCCACTTCTTGAGGATTAATAGTCATTCATTACTTACGATTCCATCTCTTTTTAATTCTTTAACTGGATTTGTGAATTACTGAATTAAAAACAGTTTTTCAAAAGCTGCTCTTCACAACTCCACTGACACCTCAAAATGCAACAGTGTTCTCACTAGTGGAATGTAAAATTCAAAACAAACCGACATCAGCACTTACTGAAGGATTCTTAGGAAGACCAGACTCTGGACCACACAAAGAAAGCACGTTCATTAGCTTCTCCCTAGTTCTCCTCTGAAAAATATACCAAAGAAAATCACATAGCAAGCAAGGCATCCGCTGGAGGTCTAGGTAAAAACGTAAAATGTCCACATTTTTAACCAGTCATCATGTGCTGACATCCTCTAAAAATGAATCTTACCATTTTTTCAGGTCACCACTTTCTAGTATAGCTTTTAGTTTATGCTATATTCATTTGTTGCTTTACTAAGACACAATATAGACTTCAAATCACATTCCAACAATTTAAAAAAATAAAAAATAAAAAAACTATTCATAAACTGTCGATAAGATATGTAAAATGTGCTTCAGACACAATGTACCTGAGATAGCTGTGGTCTCTTCCAGCTGACAGGAACTAATGCATTTGAATTGGAGCCTGATGAAGTTGAAGAAGTGCTCCGGGTGACAGCAATGACTTTGGGCTTCCCATTTCTACCAGCTGCGCTGTGTTGATCACCATACTTATTCCCAATAATTGGTGTCTATCAAAGACAACAAATACTTTCTTAAAACACAAATCCATGTTAGTAAAGACTACACCTTTGATTTTAGAAGCTTGTATTATACAAAATGTAGGAGGGTTTGTCTGTTTGTAAGCATTCTATGAAGCTTGTGCCTGGTCCACTGAGCACTGGTACAAAGCTGAATACTTCTACCCTATGCAGCAGGCTGCCATTCTGCCCACTTGTGGGTGGTTGTTTTTGAGTTATGCAAGTTATATGCTGACAATGTGTATTTTTTTAAACACGCTTTAAAACCACTGTGTTCTAGGTTTAAAAGATGCAACATTTCTCTATTGAATCCTTCAGACATGAACAAATTGTTTTCACAGACCAGCAACTTCACTAACACATGCACACTTCTGAAAACCAAGGATAAAATTCAGCTCTTTTGACAGCAAATGCTGCTCCAATGAACTCTCAGGAAATTCCTCTTCTCTCTGTACTATCTGCATGCACTGAAATTTCCAGTACGGAATTAAAGAGAAGACTAATGATTTAAGTAATACTCCTAAGACACCTATATCCCAATTCATTACCTAGAGTCAGCTTCAAGCAGAACCCCTTATTTTTAACTACTACTAAATTTTCTACGGCTTTCAGATCCCTAGATTACACTGCAGTAATTTGGCTAAGCTTCCCTTTTGAGACACAGAACCAGTAACAGCTGTGATGATAAATACATTCTTTTCAGTTCTAATGAAGCCTAACTGGGGAGTACTGGGTGGTGTTTTTAACTAAAGGTAGTTTAAAAACTAGTTTAAAAACTAGTTTTTCTCCAGTTGTGTCCACCTCATACTGAGATTCCTATATTCTGTATCCTACTATCTCCTCTAAATTTTCTCCCCCCTTCCAAAGTCAGGCCAAAACTGGAGTACAGGGTTTTAATCCTCTCAGCTTTTGAATGCACAACCCTTCACTGATGAGAGCCTGGAATGTTCAGCTGCAAGCA
This sequence comes from Pedionomus torquatus, assembly GCA_013398155.1. Taxonomy (NCBI): domain Eukaryota; kingdom Metazoa; phylum Chordata; class Aves; order Charadriiformes; family Pedionomidae; genus Pedionomus; species Pedionomus torquatus. The sequence continues at coordinate 98,064 of VZRU01016783.1, read as the reverse complement.
GCAGCCAAGCTGCATTAGCCTGCTCCCTGACACAGCTGAAATACCCTTGAGAATAATCTTACTGACTTTCAGTAATTATCTCTCCAGACGTTCAAAGGAGGAGGAAGGGAAAAACATAACATAAAAGAAGTCAAAGCTTATCCTTCAGTATGACTCTAATTCCACGTATGTAAAACCTCAGCATTGTTTTTCAAAAAACATAGGTGCAAGAGGTGAATACAAAACAAATCTGAGTTTGCAACAACTGCATTGTAATTTAAATATAATAATTACCTCTGATATATCAAAATGAAAATCTAAGGTCTTCCCAGGTAGCTCCTTGGAGACATTATTAAAAATTTTTGTGAAAGAGATTTCAGGAGAACCTATATCACCTCCATAAGACTTTGGAATATCATTAGGTACAACAAGGCTTGCTGATCGAGATACCACCAGCTTCAAAATATTCAGGGCTTCCTTCCAATATGGACTCTAAAGAGAACACACACAAATCACAAAACAATCACTTCAAACAAGACAGCCTCTTTTCATGTACAGTTGGATTTTGCACTGATGCAGTGCAAGATTCCCGAAAGAAACCAAAAAGCTCTAATCTTTTACATGTGGGTGCAAGGTGCAGGCACAGATGGGTGGCTTTGGACCTTGAAGTGCTGGGAAGGCAGGAGCAAAGCACCAGGTCAACCCATGGTGGGCAGTCAGGTCCAGCCAGGCAGGCTCAGTAGCTCCAGGTCACAGCGCCAGCTGCACCACAACCTGTCCCACCTCCCCTGCTCCCTGAATTTACACCATAGTTTTTATCATTGTATGAAGTATCCCTTCATGCCCCAGAATATAAGAACTGATAGCACTGAAAAGCAAAAAAATACTTATAATACTTTCCCCTCCTGGCATATTTAATTATTTTGCACTTATGAGCAGGGTAAACAGAATTTGAAACAGACAAAATATTTGTTGCTTTACATTTCCCTTGTGTATTTCAAGTATCTTAAAAAAAAAAAAAAGGCAAAACACAAGGTTTTTTTATCTAGTATCAAACTCATGGAGTGCTTCAAAAAGCAAAAGTACAAGAACACAACACGCAGAGCCTGAGTTAAGTGCACACTCCTTAAAAAGAGGACCAAGGCAATGTAAATAATCCAGTAGTTTCAATTCCAGAGACGGTGGAGTGGATCACAGAAGAGACTTAATACCTTGCTGCTTACACACCACGCACGCTGCACCTTGGGAGGGTTAAGATTTACACTCCTGAAAATGTTTGGGTTCTACCTGAAACTTCAATCTTCCAATTTTTTAAATCAGCAGGATGCTTGGTTGTTTGCTTTGTTTTCTTTTTAAATTAGGATGTCACGTTTGTTATTTTTTTTTAATATATATTTAACTAAAAAATACAAACACTGCTTTGTGTGCTTCTTTATAGGTAGTGAGAGTCTTCAACAATCTCCTGAATTTCTGTGCATCATAAATGTAAAAGAAGCACTTTCAAACTTGAACCACCCTGTAGCAACTTCAATTTATTAAGATGCGTTAGGTTTGCAGAGGACTAAAAACTAATCAGCTTAGTAGCTCCACATTTAAACAACACATGTTCATATATATTCTTTTTATCATCTATAGTAACAGGTTTTATCTCATCAACAATACATAGGTTTCTCTGTATAATTTTTTTTAGCTAGTACCATTATTTTGAGAGAAGCTGTTATTTCTAATTAAGATTACATCCCGTGGTAGCGGGGGCTTGAATTGAAAGCTTAGCTAAAGGTTAGAGGCGAAGCAAGCAGCCGTCAGGCCATGAAAACTATAGTTATGCTAATCATTCCATTTAGCCTAATGCACTCTGACAGGAGCACAATATCTAAAGTACATATCCATCAATAACAAAACATCCAGGAACACTGCTTCTCCTGGTTAATTATGATTAAACCATTTGACTGAAATACATTTGGCAATAATGGAATTCAGCAAAAAAGAAAAGGAAAGGGGGGGTGGGGTAAAAAAGAGAATGCCATGCACTGAAATGGTTTTATGCTCCAGGCATTTTAATAAAATCTTTCAGCAAGACGCTAGACCTTCTTCTGCAAAATAGATTTTCAGTAAATTGTGTTCCAAGTACAAAGGATCGAATTACCTAGGGCAAAACATTGCTGTTCATCTGTTGGGGACTTCCTTTAATAAAAATTGCACTCAAATTCATCAAGGTACATCTTAAAGTTCTGCACAGTAATATTAGTGAAAGTGATTTAAACACGCATTTAACTGTAAAGCTTCCTTTTGAAAGCACAGACACTTGAATAAAACATTTGTGCAGGACTATCAGTAAACATTTCCTTAGATTTTAGTAGCTGAAGGATCATCTCCTCTAACTACATATGTAGAGTTGACTGTATCTCTAAATAGATGCACATTCACCCAGATAACTTGTCTCACAGCGTGTAAGTCAATTAGACAAATAATAATAAGCTGAAGACAAAACTCATAAAGTGGGTTAAGTACATAGGACCAAAAAACCTCAAACCCAAACAACTCTGGAATCCTATGTTCAACAACTACTTTTATATCTGAAATAAATTAATTCCACCAATAATTCAACTACAATTTCACTACCACTTTGCTAATAAGTAGAAAGCATTTTGTTGTTTTTCAGAGTACATACCTGAACGTATTTACCAATGACTTTTATGATTTCCAAATTAAACTGCTTCACCGGTGCTGTAGATAGGTCAATGTGACTCAGAAGACTGTAAATGATCTGCAGTAAGGACTGTTGCATACTGGATAACCCCTTCTCTAACAGCTAAAAAAGAGGGGTTTAAAATACAGAACTTAATTAGGGCTTTTAATGACAGCAAAAAGTGAAAACAAATATTAAAATACAGTTACCTACCATACATATTTATTTTTCCCTTCAAGAAACTTAAGTTTCATGAAGGGAAACACTTGTTTTTCAAAATTTTGTTTTAGCAGTAAAGAAAAAAAAAAAAGTAATGCAATAGAACATGTTCTCTGTCCTGATTCATTTTTTCCCCTGAATTCTGATATATACTTTTAGCACAGATCTAAAGCAACTAATAATACAACACTTCTCACTAAATAGAAGTATTCATACAAATTCAACACCTCAAAGCTGTATACAGAACAATTACACCTACACTTTAAAGAAGGCTGGTAAACACAATCTTACGAACAACATAAATAGGTATAAAGACATGAAAATATACAAATACTTTAAATCCCCATCAGTTTGAAGTGATATACTTCAAGGACAAGCTCTACAAGCTTTTCACACATGGTACTTTTTTAAAGGCAGTAACAGTTTTCCTGTACAAATGGCTGGCAATATCATGTACTGAATTCTGTAATTTAAATGATCTTTGATTATATACTACACAATATTTACAATTAAACTTTGAAATTCTTTTTTCAAGTTGTGGCAAGGACATCTTTAAACGTGTACCTGGCTAAATAAAGGTCTCCTAAAATCTGCACTAATATTTTGGCAAGGCCAAGACAGTATGTACATTTAATTCATGTAGTATAGAATATAAAGATCTATCACAAAACACCACTTTTATAAAAAGGGATTTTTGATTAGAGGGATTATAATTTCAAAGCAGATTTCAACTGTTCCACTCCAAAATGGCAGTAGTCATCCCTTCTCTATATCCTGGAACATTTTACTATTATTCTCCCATTACAAAAGATGTGCTCCCACCCCATATTCAGAATCATGAAAAATAAGGAAATGGCAATGAATAAATGTAATATTGATACATGAAATACGCCGTTATTAAAAATTTACCTCTGCAAGATAAGTTACGAGGTTAAATGTGGCATCTGAGAAAGAGTCATGCAAATATCTACACACGACATTAATCCAGTTAGAACAGTCTCTGGAATAACTGTGTGTACTATATAAACTCATCATATGGGCCAGATTGGCAAGAGTTGGCGATTTCTCCTCTGCACACACCTGAAAAGCAAAAGGCGGATTTAATCATATTAGAAGCGACATTTAGGCTTTTTAGCCTAAGCACTCACAAGCCGTTAGGCACCTTCCCCAGCCTTCAGTCTGTTTTCTAATAAATGAAATCAAACTAATCATACGAGCAACACCTACAGTTTCTGTTGAATTTTGGTACTGCGAGCATCCACGCTCCAAGTTTCTCTACCACCCATACCAACCCTCCCGCAACTACTGTCCCCAGCTCCTAGTGCGAGCATTTAAAACGGGACAGCACTAATTTTTGGATTTGCATCAGGCAGGTGCTCCTTTGAGGCGGCCTGTTCACAGTTAGGTAAATAAGTGATTTATATATGCCGGGAATATTTAGTTTAAGTGCAGACCGCTTAGTTTGAGGAAAAGGAGGCTGAGGGGAGGCCTCGTCACTCTCTACAACTACTTGAAAAGACACTGTAGAGAGGTTGGTGCTGGCCTCTTCTCACAGGTAAGAGCCTAGAGAACCTTCTCTCACCAAGTTCTCTAGCGGTAGAACAAGAGGGAATGGTTTCAAGCTGCAATAGGGTAGGTTTAGACTGGATATTAGGAAAAAATTCTTCACAGAAAGAGTGGTCAAACCCTGGAATAGGCTGCCCAGGGAGGTGGTTGAGTCCCCATCCCTGAACGTATTTAAGAATCCTTTAGATGTGTTGTTGGGGGATATGGTGTAGGAGAGAACTTTGTAGAGCGGGGTTGATGGTTGGACATAACGATCCCAAGGGTTTTTTCCTACCTGAATGATTCTAAAATATATCACAATTTGGGCAGCCACAGGGTTATGACTGCACCTCCTACGACAGACAGCACTTTCTTATTCCCCTTCCCACATTCTTCCTTAAAACACAGGCTGTGAGGGCAGCAAACCACCAGCCCGGCTGGAGTTTGTTAGTGTGTGCCATGTACTGCTTTAACAGACACTCCACTCCACAAATATTCCAAGGTTAATTGCTGTGTACAACTAATAGAAAGAACACAGTACCTTCGCTTCTCTGCCTACCAGCTCGAAAGGTAAGGATCACCTTCTTAGGATAAAATAAATTAGGAAGTGTGCTTAAAAATTGATTAAGCTTATATTTAAAATTACAAGCTGCAACATCAGATAAGTAAGAAAAGCTACTGATATCATTAATAAGTAGATTTGTTCTTTGCATCTGAAGTTGAAATAATAGCATTGACAAAGGGAAACTTGGGAGGACCAACTATATAAATTATGACTGGATCACATCTTTAAAACACAACTTTTTAGCATTATTTCTGACACTATTGCAATCACATGAAAGTACTGCATAAAGGAGCAGAAAAATACAACAATGCAGGTAATAAACCCCTGGATAGTCCCCAGGCATCACTTTACATACCTTTGCTATCCTGTCAGCTGTTTCTTTACAGAACTGAGTTGGGTTATCAAAATGTTGGATCAGATGAGGAAGTAGGCACAAGATGTTTAGGGGAAATCCTAAACACATACATAAAACCAGTTATATGAGCCCTCAGCATTAGAATATGACTTAATTTAATGTAGAGTTATGTGAGCATATAACAGCTCCCTGGTATTTAAAAACCCTTAGAGCACAATACACATACATTCACACAGACATATAAATCACATGTGTACACACACACAAACTTCAGAGTGTATCTATGTAGAAGGTATATACATGTGTCTGTAGAGGCATAAAAATGTGTAAAATGAAAATGAAATCATCACTGGACCAATTAAGCAGAACTATCATGAAACTGGATAGCTTTAGGCAGTACAGTCACATTGTTTCAATACATGCAAATATTTGAAATAGCACTGAGCCATTTAGCACAAGATCATGAAAAATAATACACGTGCTCTTAAATCTTGCAAGCAAGTCTAAAGTAAATTTTCATGCAGTAATGCTTGGCAGATAATCCTAGTCTGTAAAGTATTCCCACTATCTACCACTGTAATACTGACAACTGCAAAAAGCATTTAACTGGTGTTTTTTAAAGGCAAATGCATAATCACAACTGATGTCGATTACACTTAATTTGATGAAAAAATACACTTTCATTACATATACAGTTACTAAAGATACCTGCTAACTGAGAAGGATCCACTAAAGCATGCCTGGAAATTGTGATGAGTTTACTGAGGAGATGGACTGTCATTTCTTGTGTAGATGCTGAAGTAAACCCTTTTAGGAAAAGCTGCTGAAGGCCTGGAAAGTTATTCCATTTCAGTTTATTCTGCACTTTTTCTATCTTTTCCCGACTCTCTGATTTATCCAGAGGCAAGTGAATAAGAAGCTTGTTGAGTAGCTTGAGAGCCAAAAGGTATTCATATTCATAATCTGACTCCAGCAACGAAGCTGCAATCCAAAAGATGGTGGCCATCAAGTTGACAGGGTCAGTAGTGGGCTGCACATCATACATCCCTCCCTCTCTCAGGGAGGAAAGGCTTCTAGTCCTTGCCAAACTTCCACCGTGATTTATCCTTCCATCCATTATATCCAGTGTGTTGCTCCGTCGACGGTCGCCTCTCCGCTCACTGATTAAATTCAGTCTCAAAGAATTACTCCTTGTATTGCTGTAGTATCCCAAACAACTGCCACTATTAATGGGGCTTGTGCTTAGATTTATCTGTCCAGTGCTTTTCCTATTAGCTGCGTACTTATTTCCCATTACAGAATCATGGTATGAGGTTCTAAAAAAAAAAGATTAAAAGTATTACACATTATTCCATGCAAAATATTTTAATAACATAGTTTAGGTAAAAGGAAGAAAGGAAAAAGACACTACACTAATCACACATATATGCACAATGAATATTCCACTCACTTCATCACCAGAAGAGTATTATAATATATGAGAATACAAAATTTCTACATACACAAGTAAAATACTCTTACAAGTATTTTTTTATAATTTATTTTTATCTTACAAGTACAATAAGGACAAGACTGCAGCATCCTATTATCTCTGCTGTCAAATCTGTTACAATCCCAAATACCAAAACAATCACATAACAATTCAGAAAAAATAGCCTACAGCATGTAAAAGATTACCCGTAAATGAAGATCTAGCATTCCAACTTACTTATAGATGTGATACGGGTAGAGAAATAAATGCATTAATAAATGAAATTATCGACCCATTACCTTATATTTGTCTGAAGTATCTGACCTAGAAAAAGCAACACCTTCCAGTTCTGATACTAAGAAAACTGAATCACCATGTTTTCTAAAAACTTCATCATGAAGCCAAACAAATAAAGATGTCTGCACGTTCAGAGACTTTTTTTAGTTTGATAAAAAGTCACTGAGCAAACCACTCAGACTGTAAAGAGACACACAAATGACTCAGACTGTTCAATTACACTTCTGTCATACATGGACAACAAATATGAGGCCCAAGACTAGCATTTACTTTAACTGATAGTATTAACACTGGAATAAAAGTATTCATTCCAGTACAGGAGTTTTCATCTGTGAACCTTGAATTATCTTTTAAAGACTGGTGCCATGACCTTCATTATACAAACAGGGGAAAAATAAGCCCTCCCTCAAAATTACATTATTAATCAGGGTCAGTAGGGCCTGATAAAAAAGGTTCTAAATGTACTCAGTATCATTATTTTTGAGAAGTTTCAGAAGAATTGACATTTCACAATTGAGCCATAAGGAACACCTTGAACACTTTTTTTTTTTAATTGGACCCAAGAAGGTCAGTTGGAAAGGTAGCAGAGATCCTTCTCAGGAAATCTAGATTCCTAGGAATCTTGCTTGAGGCAGAATGACAAAACCAGAAAAGAGCAGGCAACTCGACTACATGGATACAACTATTCTGCAAAGGCCAACAAGAAATTATTTCACTACACTCTTTGTTATACAAATCTTTAATAATACAAATGTCTAAAAATGTGTAATGCACCTTGACCAATAAAAGCACTTACTGAGAAAGGGCAGAAAGCAGATCATAATGCTTCATGGTTTCAGCCAACGTATCAATAGCAGACTCTAAGGTCAGAAGCAGTTCTATGACAAAACCCTGGGGAAAGCCACAGTTCATTATAAATTATGCAACATGCACAAGGAACATCACAGATGTTCCTATAACCTACCGAGTAGTGGTATAAAAACATAATATCAGTACCAGTAACTATTATTTCATGCATTAATTAGAACACAATCCTGATGAGAAAGTTCAAATTAACTTAAAGACAGGGAAAACCTAAGTTATTTCTAAATATCCACAGCACTCATCCTGGACTGCGTTATTTTTAAAACGCACTTACGGATGGGGTAATTCAGACTCTCATTTTGCAATATTAAAAGATTAGGTCCACTTCTAAGGAATTACAATGAAACTAAGTTGGATGGTTGTTAACACTTTATCAGGATAAGTTCTTAATAAAAGAAAACCTAGATTTTTTTTTAATATGGCTGATCTCAGGATTCTCTATGAAAAGAAGATGTTTTCAGGAAACAGGTGTATCAAATTCTGAAATTCCTACTGCTGTAGAAAAGAATGTGTACAGCTCATCTTTTAATCATATAATTAGGCGAAAATTCAGAAAGTGTCACGATTAAAACTGTGTGATATTTGAAATAGCTTCACTTAAAAATAAAAAGCAACTGAATTTAAAATGTTTTTAAATTTTATTCTCATTAAGATAATGATGCAAGCATGACATTTAGGCAAACTTAGCTTTCTAATAAAGGGGGAGGAAATTTTCCAATACCTGAGCTTCTTCTCCTGCATCTCCAACAGTTTCTACTAGTCTGGAGAGAACATCAGAAAGCGTAGATGCAGTAAGAGGTTGCTTCAGAGCCCTGAAAATCTGAAAGGACCTCCCGGCGTAATGCCGAGAGGAGCAGGAAAGCGCAGTTTGCAAAGCAACTTCACTGAGACGGTGTTCCAATTGAAATCCTCCTATAAAAGCAAATGAATATTCAAGCAACAAAATGCTTTACAAAATACAAAACCACTTGAATCTAATGAGGAGTAAATTGCTACAGTCATTCCTAACTTTAAGATACTCTCTCTCATCTTCTATATTTTTCTCAAGGAGTATTATTCTCAAAAGTCTTTCCAGGCATATAAACTTGCATACCATACTTAACACTAGAGAAACATTTAGGAAACGGAACATTTATGATTTGAATATTAAGTGTCTACAATAAATTAATACAATACTTGTCTCATTCCTAAAAGATTGCATTTAAATCTGTCGTAACAGAAATGAGAACTGAAGTGTGCAATACACAAGAAAAATCTGTTATTTGGAAGCAGCAAGTGATCACCTAGAGTGATTTTATAGGTAACCTGCAAATCTACAGGCATTCAAAAAAATCCATTTAGTTTGCAGACTTGAACATTCTATCACACATCAACTATTTTCTAACGTACCTGAGCTAGACTGTTTAAATATAGATACCACATGCTTTAAAAACACAGTTAACTGTTCAGCACTCTTTATATTCGGGTTCTTGGCTGAAACATCTTCATGATTCCAAAGTGGGCCTCTTTTCCTAAAAGAAGCATAAGTTTAGGAAGAGACACTCTATGTTAGATGATATTTTATTATCTGCCAAAGAACCAGTACAATTAACACCATTATATGCCTCTTAAAAAACTCCTTTCTTCCCGTTTTCTTCCCATCAATACGCCACATTATTTTAAGTTCAGGCTGATATAAAGCACAAGTAATCAAAAGCTTTGAAAAACAGCTGGGATTTCAGATTTACACAATTCTTGAAAGCTTTATAAAGCTACCATATAAACTACACAAGTGTTGGTGGTTTAACAGATTTTTTTTTTGCCATAAATTCCTGGATTTTGAATAGCCAGCTCTCTACCACTAAGTAATCCATAAATTCCACACAAATCTTGCAGCTCCACAATCATCTTTATGTATTCCAGCCCCACCTAATCCTTTAGATAGAAAAGGGAATTCTTTAAACTGTGTGGCAAGCAAAGGTAACAGACCTGCATAGAACACGGTAAAGACTTTTAAACCCTCAGAACATGGAAAGGCTGGCCAAAATTCTCTGAAATTGTTGGAAAGTTAGAACTGTTCATAGGCCGTACCACATAAAAACACTTCAGGATTAAATTGTCTCTTATGGTGACAAAACAGAGATAAAATTAGACAACGTGATGCTAAACAGTAACAGTTTTGCCATATTTCCAAAAAATACATGTCTTGAGAAAAATGAAAACTGAATCTTACCTTGAGGTAATAAATTCTATGAGAGTTTTCACTTTTTCATCCTGCTCTACTGAAATGTCAACCTCATTGAGGATGGTGGTGTGTAGATGAGAAATGGCAGCACTTGTATTTCCTAAACTGATGCTAGAAGAGGTAGAACTTGAACTAAGCCCTGAGTCTGTCATTGGGGAGGGCTGGTAATCAGGTATAAAATCATGAACACCTGCTGAAATAAAACCGAGATGATTATGCGGTCTTCAGTTGACAGTTAATATTAAATACATGAAAAGAAAAAATAGCCATCAAAAAAAAAAAAAAAAAAACAACCTAGGAAATGTAATGAGAATAATTTAATGGATGTAATAATTTCAATGAAATTGAAAAGCCTGATATATGCAAAATGTTTACGTGACCAGGCTCTTAATAAGGAACTGCTAGATCCCTTTTTAAAACCACTCTATTTGTTTGATTTTGTATTGGTAATATGACAGCTCATCAGCTTCTGAGGATTCTCATCTTAAAGAATTGAGATAAACAATATAAACTACTTCCTAATAATGCACAGATCATCTTTTTGGTTTTTGTTAAGACTCAGTCTCACTGTAACTGACAGCATTTCTATCAGTGAACACTACGTATTAGCTAGTGAATCGACTCTAAGCAGAATCCCTCTGGCTGCACAGAGTTTCTCTGAAGTTAGCTTGCTGCTGTAAGATTTTTTTCTCTCTGTGTGAAGAATCACCTGGCAATAACATACAACTGCAGGAGCTCCTCACGTTACACCTCTATGTATGAGGCGCTGAGAGATGGTAAACGGGCAAGGAAACGTGGGTCGTGAACCTCTGACTCTAACAACTGCGTATAAGCTTAAAACTCACTGACATCCACCAAAACTTTTCCCTCAACAAAGCCACGGGGTTTGTACTGGAGTATGGGCTGCCTCAAATAAAAATTAACATTAGCTTGTCTGACCTCGTGCTAGGCACGCATACCTGTAATCACCTGATCCTAAATCACCAGCTGGAAATGTTTGATGCTGATCTTGTTCTAGTTTCTAACAGACATTTTTTTTTAATAATAACAAAATGTTACATTGTGCTTAAGACAGCTTTACCCCAAACCATAAAGATTAGGAATGGAATGGTTTGTATAGGTTACCATATAGCTGCACTGGTAAAGTTCCGCAAATAGATATACATAAAAGAATTCTTCCACTATGCCCACTTTTTAATTTCTCATTGCTATGAACACCAAATTCACAAAATAGACGAGTATTTTTTGTTAGTGACAAAAGCACTTCTGATGTGAACCAAACAGAATGAACAGATTGTATAGCAATATGCTGCCACCTACTGAAATAATATGAAATACTAGGTTTCGAAAAAATGAACTATTTCACATTTCTTTAGAAACTACAAGAGGCTCACACCATCAAAATATTCCTTTCACAAAGAGATACATAGAAGATACTCAGTTGCCTGTACTACTACAATATTGTAACATTAAGGTGAACATTAAAAGGTAGTATCTCAAAAGAGTATTCTGATAACCTACTGAACAATGCAATTACAGCTGACAATGGTCAGACAAGAGATGTATCTTCCTGGGCTTTATTTTCGAAGTGCATCATAAAAACTGCTGTCTTACAGATCCAAAACCTAACACTCCATCTGTGGTTTCCACTACTATTTAATCACTCAACTGTGCTCCCTGCTCTGATGACTGGACACAGTGCTAATGCAAACAGTATCAATTTTGACTTAATTAAAATCTGAAGAAATAGGTTATAATGCCAAGGGCTTGGGAAAATATTACAAGTAACAGAAGTTTTAATAATGCCTGGAAGCATTATTAAAAGAAGTTATCTTTTCGATAACTTTCCACGCTGTTTTAACCAGCAGAACGTAGTAAATCTAAAGCTTACCTGTGAAAGTATAATCTAAGTGGGTTGTCTGCTTGACAGTAAGCACCCTGGACTCATTGAACTCTCTGTTTCTGAGTAGGACAGAAGCAACAGACTGGACGTTACTGCCAGATCCCATCACTATCAGCAGATGCAAAAGCAGTCGTTTGCAATGCTCATAGACTTCAGGGTGACAGTGGTCAAAACCTAACACAAAAGGAAAACGGAAGAGCTTTATGACTTTCAAAGGGAACACCGAACCGCTCTACCAAGTAGCAGACACAAAATTCACTAACCGTTGTTTTTATGGTGTTTCAATATAAAAGCAAAGGCATACAGTGTAACAAACATTAATATATCCTCGTTTCTCACACAGCAGTAAGAACAGAAGGAAAAGAAATTTAATTTTACTGTCTTCTACAAGGACAAAAGAGGTAAATGTGGATCCAACAAAATGCTTTAATTATATTTGTGTTAATCAAACCAGAAGATACTTAGTTGAATTTTTAAATATATTCTAAATATCAACAAATAAATGAGATTTCAATACAATGGCAAATATTAACTGAATAGTGGAAAAGAACAGCTACATAAATAGCTACAATTTTTAAGTTACTAGGCATATTTCTACAAGAATTTACTTACCTATAAAAATTGCATGAAGCAAAAGATGCAAGTATCCTCCCCATTCCACCTTTACACCGTGGTCAACTATCAAGTCAGTCAAAAGGATCACTGCTATATTGCATCTAAAACAAAAAAAAAATGTTTATTAGAAGAACGTAACATTAATTTCATGAAGAGCTGCAAAGAGCTTAATATGCTACTAACTGGTATTCTTTCTTAAGTCACAAAGTTGTATTATAACGGAAAAGATAAGCGCTCACAATGAAGACAGAAAAACTTTAGTCCTCCAAATTCAAAAGCTGAGAAACCTGGAACTGCTAGACCTGTGAGTAAAACCCTGTGAGAAAACAAAGCTACTCTCCACTGTCTTTACATCTACTGTCTCTTAATCTGCTCTCTTTACATTATTGCATTTGTGCAATAAGAAAGAACATAATGAATTGCCATCATGTTAAAAGACTTACCTGTGAAGAGACATGCCTGGAGGAGAAGTTTCAGGCAAGTAATCCACCAATGGTGACCAGCAACCTCCAGTAGGTGGAAAAGGTAAAGGCTCTCCTTGGTTATGCTCCATCACCTTCAACCGCCAGTTTGAATACAGAGGCATTGAATCACCTAACACAATAGATAGATAAATCAGAAATACATCTGTAATACATTACTGAATTAGATAATCTTCTAAGTTTTAAATTCTTGAAAAGCTGAGGTGTGGGAGAGGGGGAACCAGCTGTAAACAGCAGAGTAACCAGACATGGCTTTTTTTAAAAAAAAAAACAACAAAAAAACCCCAAGAAAAAGTGGTTATTCCTTTTAGCATAAAGATGATTCCGCAGAAGCCATCACAAAACAGTAAGATTTTGTTGAATAAAAGCAATAGGAAACATGGATACACATAAGGAAAAAAAGGCAAAGTGATCTAATATAATTTCCTTGAATTGCAAACCTCCTGTCAGACAGGGACTTAAGGCTGGGTCCCAAGATCGTACTGAACTCATTTTGAAGAGCTGCATTTCGTTATAGGCTAAGCTAGTATTTCTCAAGAGCACCTCTCTATAGGTCTCTCTAGCAAAAATCTACCAGTGCTACTTGTCAGATAATGCCTGCCTGATATATGGTGTAACACAGCACATGCCACTTTTACAACAGCATAGCCCAATTCCACTGCTTGACAAAAGTCACTGCTCAGAAAAAAATCAATAAATTTGTCAAGAAAACACAGAAAGACATTTTATTCTTGACCAAGCAAACTTCAAAAGTAGAAGAAACACATCAGCTATTTGATATGAGCGTACACTGTGTTACACATCCAAAATATTTTCTGTTTTTATGTGAGATGTCTTGGACTTCAGAACGATCAGTTAAGGCTGGAAACAAGTAAGGAAATTGCCTCAACAGTTGAGTGTTTCGGTCATTCTACCAGTTGTCCTTTCAGAAGTATAGCTGGAGAAGTTGCAGAAGTTTACGCATCTACCAGCTCATTGTCACCTTCTTGACTGTAGGCGACAAACTTCTTACTGATGCAACATCTGAATTATCACGTGCTTCAGGATACTGAGTGTTGCTATCATGAATAGCAAACAAAGATGAAAATGGCCACAACTATGATACTGGACATCACCCATCCGAGCACTGACACAGTGTTTATTGTGATAGAGGGTCCACCAGTGACAGAGGGTCCACCAGCCTGTTACTGACCCAACATTTAGCAGCTCTGCATCAGGCAGGATGCCCAGCCTTTACAACAAGCTCTGTAGAGAATGTTACGTTCCACTTTCTTGAAAGAAGCACTACAAACCACAAAGTCACTCTAACCTTTATGTCTGCACAGAATTGGTCATTAAGGATCACATAAGGAGATTTGAATGGACTCTGTTGCTTCCATACAGCATGGGATGCCCAAGGTTCCACACTGGCACACAATGCTCAAAAATGCAGAAATTCATATCCTGTTGCTCAGTAGCACAAGAAAGGTAAGGAAAAGGCAGTGCTGTGCCATGTGCTGTGCCATATCCGAACAGCTTAATTGGTATAAAAAAATGGACTGAAACCTAAGAAGAAAGTCTGTGGGAGCACTATAACGATCTGGATCAGACTGAAATATATCCAATAATCCCATGCAGGGTTAAGTACAAAGTCGTTTTAATTACTAACAGCTTGTTAGCTGAAACGAGGGTTTCAGTCTAACAAGTACTCTGACAAAGCACACAGAACCCACTAACGTAATGCATCATTTGTTGTCTGACCCCAGTCCTCATTTTTGCCTGACTACATGACCTGCTTAGCTTACTCCAGCACTGACACAATGATTTCATATCTTAGGCACTGGTACAAAAGTACTCACAGTTAATAAGCCTCTGTTAAATAAGTCTCACGAACTATATGGAGTTTCAGGAAAAATTTCTACCTCTTTCCTTACCTCTGCACCTCAGGAAAAACACACATAGATCACAAAAAATAACCTGAACCACATTTTCAAAACAAGCTTGGAAATTAGAGACACACAACAAGTTCCTTTTTCCCTGCTATATTTTCCTTTGGCTTCTCTGAAAGTTTCGTACCCTCTTTTTGTTTTTTTAAACTGGCCAAGGACTGTTATCATTTAAAACCACAATTACTTCTAATTTTTTTAACTTCTTTTACATCCTCTTTTTCCTCATTCATGTCATCTACCTCTTGCTCATCTCTCTCCTGTTTCTTCTGCCTAAGCATCTATCTATCTCTGGTGCTGGTACTGGCCAAGAATATAGAATAAAACTGCTTCACTTGGGATGATGTTCAGAACTCATTCCAGAGGACAAAGGAAGGAAAGAAAATGTATTATCTTCCTTGCACATTCTGTTGTAACCAAATGTATACTAGACTTCAATAGCAGTACTAAAATAAAATATATTTTTAATAGGTTTGGCAAAAACCACCAATACTGTTTATCTCTTCATGTTCCGCAACCTTCTGCAAATGTATTAACTTGTGAAAATTTTGTTCTCTATCCACAGAAATATTTTAACATAAAAGGATTACTTTTTTCCTCTTCATATGATCCTCCAGAGCTGCTGCTGTAGCGCGATTCTAGTCTGTGGTGCTGGCGGTTTAAGTTACTGTTCAACCCACTGTAGATGTCTAGATGTACGTAACTGTAGGAACAAATAAAGCAGCATCAGTAACCTGTATAAGACACACCTCCTGTAGCAATGCTAAATAACGGGATTCAAGGAGATAATCCACTAGAAATCCTATTTCTGTTAGGTCATTTTCACAAACAGTTAAGTACATTAAAAATTTGTTACCATTATACACAAGCAAGTCCTTCTCACTCTTTAGCAAAATAACAAAATCCCTGTATCTCATAAACTATAAATAAATCAGAGACATGAGCGCTAAAGGCAAAATTTTCAAGCTGTTTCTACCTAAGTCTCTAAAATTCTCTCCTCCTGGCAAGTCCAAGATGTATGTCGTAGATCTTATCGAGAAGCATATCCCCTGGGGAGGTGTTAGACAACCCTACAGCATGAGCCGAAACTTGCAGAGACTTTCAAGAGTGCCTTCACTACTTTACAAAATTCTTCAGCTCCAGCCCCTGTAGCAGCAAAATACTTGTCTGTACCTTGCTAGGCTGAATTTTGAATGACACTTCAGATTCCGTAGTCCTCTGTGATTTATTTTCATACCACCACCCAACCCCCCAAATTTAATTGAAATATTGGGGTTGTCTCTATCAATGTATTTACTAATCTAACTATATTGACTTAATTTTTGTAGTGCAGGAAAAAAAAGTGTCCAATTGGGAAATCAAATTGGAAATATAATTACTATGGCTCTCAAACAAGTCCTCACAAAATACACTCGTTTGCGAATTTACCGCACAGTAGCTGCTCCACAGTTGCCATATGCGCACTTTGTTCTGTGCACACTTTTTCTCATGCTAGCTATAGAATCCCTGCTCCCTTTTCACTTCAAGGTTAGTAAGCTCATGTTTAACACAAAATGAGAGTGTGCCCAAAGGCAGTTACTGTTAAGCTCCAAGTCCACACCCTGACTAAGTCTATGTAAGCTCTTTGCTCTCCACCACACCCACATGGGTACCACAGTCTGGCAAATTCCTACAAAAGGTTGCTCTCAAGAACATAAAAAGTTAGGGAGGGAAGCATCTGTTTTAAAAGTAGCTGGAAGGGAACCTGCCAGATACCAGGCATCCAAATACCCAAACTGGGAGAATAAACTAGCTTTCAGCACATGGCCACTGTTGATTTCTAGTGAGCTAGGAAACCAATTTGTGAATGGGCTATAGTAACACTTCCCCTTGATGTATCCATATCCATCTGCCATATAATTTCTCTTGCATAAACATATACAATCCAGTGCAATATTAGCTAATTTAGGCATTAATTACCATCTAGCTATAGCAATACAAAGCCTGACCTGGATGGCTCACTTCATTTATTCAGTTTCTTCTACAGTGTTTTGAGTTTAAATTACAATTGAAGCTGTTGCTGTTAATTCCAAATAGTATTTGGTTCTGATGCTTAAAACTTATTTATATAACTTACAGTCATGCGTCTCCTGCAATGCAGAAATACCTGGAGCCACTGAGATATGAGTATTTAGAGTAACAACCATGAATTCCTGTAATTCAAGCAATAACTGCTCTTTGAGAAGATACTTACTTCTCTTCAATGTTGTCTTTTATGTGTTTACTGTCAGGGTTGCCATCTGTGGGAGCCACCATTGTATTGCTACTGGAAGTGGTACCTGTGGATTATGGACAAAGATCAGTCAATAAAAAAGAAAAGCAGTATTAAGCACTACGCGATGACCCTTACTTACTTGTCCAGGCTGAGAGCCCTAACCAGGATTACACTACAGCAGCTGTCACAAATACAAACCCAGCTACAGAAATTGCTTTCAATTGCAAGAAAAAACGTGTTGTTTAGACTAGAAGATTCTGAGCTGCTACCATAATTTCACTAATTGGAAAAAATTAAAAAAAAAAAAAAATCCTTTCCAGAAATCTCTGAGCTTTCAGTGTAAATTAAGTATAAATGCTTGTTTTTGAAGCAGGATCTGGAGATCTATGTCTTTCTTTCCTGTTTGCTACACCTCATAGTAATCCATAAAATGTACTTGGATTGAAATATGCAGCTAATTTAAACCACAAACAGATTAAGGATTGAAACCTAACAGCCTGCAGTGATGCTTGAATCAATATAAGAGATACTTGCAATCATCACACTGAATAAATGACAACAACTGAAAATAATTTCACACTCTCCCCACAGATTTTGGTACTCTCAATTACACTGGAGTGCAAGAGCCCCAGAATTTATTTTTCATACTTTTAAAACACTTTCATGAACAAGTGCCAATACATCCACCTTGTGATTCAGATAATCCCTATGTGATAAGACCAGACTGACTCATAACATCAACAGCTTTGCAGCACAAAAGCCCTTGCTTAGATATCGCTCCCATCCCTCTCATCCATGTCTTCTGTAGCTCACTTTGAAAGGTGCTTCACCAAAACCAGACAGCTTTTCCCCACTTTTCTTTGCAAATTCTTTAATTGAAGAATGAGGTTTTTATATTTTCAGTGGGGGTTTCTTTGATGATTGATCTTCTGCTAATTGTTAATTATTTCTAAATATATTCTCCTAAATAAGATCATTTAAATCCTCTGGATGCAGCTCATGTCTAACTTACATGGATTTAAATTATATACATTTTTCCCACTTGCTTGACTGAATTGACAAAACGATATAGTGAGGATAAACAGTGCAAGATCTGAACACGGACAAAGCCCAGCACATATATTAATACAAAGCTGTTCCTTGCGAACCCCTCAGGTGTTCTTTAATAAGAACTCTGAGTACATCAAAAATTGACGATCTCGTAAAACAAACTTTGCACATTAATTTATTTTTAGAAAAAGAACATTGTACTCCTATTAAATATTTACAGATGAACTCCAATATTTTAACTGATTGATAACAGCAAGTTTATCATTGACAACATACAAGTTTACGTTAGTAAATTCTCACCTGAAGTGACAGAGGGAATTTTGTAACTGGAAGTAATGCGGTAGTAGGGTGGATTATCCATATGGGTGACTCCTGAACTGACAGGATCTGTGAGCTGGAGTTCACTCACAAGCTCTTCTAGTAGTTGCATTGTCTTATCTCTCCCCAAATAAACAATAACTTTCTTTACCTGCCATCAAAGAAAAGTATAAGTATATAAAATAGCACGTACGCAAATTACATTCTTATTGCAATGGCTTGATTTTTTTTTTAAAAAGCAAAATGAGAGATTTGAATACCACAACTTGTTAAATCAATAGCTACCTGCATGGCAAGTGAGGGTACCTGAAACTTCTAAAAGCAAACCGCGTTCACAGCTGTCAATAGCAGCAAGCATTGGAAAAATACCGCAAGAATAAGAAAGCAAATCTTCTGAATTCAATGATAGTTATTAGAGAAGCAAAACATTTTCTTAACAAAGGTCTTAGCAACACCTGAGATGAACGTTAGAGCAAATGTATTCTGATATCATTTATGTTCGATACTTCATGTTCTGTTCTACATTGTTTCTTTTCCACCAGGTGCAACATCTTGGCTTGTGCTATTCTGCAACGCTCTCAACGTGCGCTTCGACAAAAAATAAAATTGGTTTATAAGGGGCTTGGGATGGGTTGTCTTTGTTTCGTTTAAATACTCAGTTATGTGAGATTAATCACATCATCCCTATGTGCTGTGAGAGGTGCTTTATTTTACTGTATTATCTGTCTGCTTTTTAGGACTATCTAAATTATGGGATGGGAAAAGACATGTAAACGCTCAAAGCTTTTACATACTCTGGTAAGAATAAACACCTAATTATAGCAATATTTTACTAACCATATAGTAATTAAGAATTCTCTACTACATCTTATTTCAGCAAAATAATGCTGGTCATCACTAAGCAGCAGCAGATGGCTGCTGGTCAGTGGTTATTCCAGACTCCAGCAAGTTCATAGCTTTTCTTCTGAAATTTTCTTGAGTCATCACTGCTCAAAGATTTATTTCCATCCATTTGAGGGAACTCAAAGATGAATGCTGAGCAAGTGACCTAGGGGGGTTTGCCTCACTGAATTACTCTATCACCTTGTTCAAACCATACATGCAAAGATTAAAGCTAGATTTCCTCATCTGCAATGAAAACAGTTGTCAATCAATGAAGAACTTAAGCTCTCCTTAAGAAGAACTTAATATTATAGGTCTTGACTGTTTACTTCATATATAGTTTTTTTGTCTATTAGCAAATCCTATAATAATTTCCTCATCAAAATATTACTTAGGGAACTATCTTAATTCTTCCTAATGAACAGAGATGAACTCCTGCAGTAATTTGCATTTTGATAGAAAGGAGCTGTTCAGTGTATGCTCCTAATAAAATAAGTTTAGCAATCAAGCTCTTAAATTTCCATTTCATGACAAATGATCAGAAAAAATGAACAGAAGATGGATTTAGCCATTTTAATATATTTTCTCCATTTTTTATGATTTACTCACTAAGTAAGGTCTATGATCCACTTACTATACCCTGAATTTTGACAACTTGTAATTGGTACGATGGCTGGTGGACTCTTTCAGACTTATCACCCTGAGTGAATTGCAATAGTCACCGAGCTGCTTTAAGGAAGCCTCAGATATCTTTAAGGTAAGACATCCTTTCTGGTTTCCTTCCTTTCTCAAGCCCATACCATGAATGCCGTATTTAACTGCAACTGGTTCAGCATGGATGGCCAAAGTTACTCAAACAAAAGAAGTGAATTTGACTTGTTTCTAGTATTTAGTGGTCATAAAATATGGGGTGACAGTATTGTGCAGTTGGAGAGTTTGATACTAGAATTCTTACCTCACGTTTTTGTTTCATCATCTTTGCTGATAGACACACAACTCATTTTTAAAATACTGCTAGCAGTAAGGAGAGACACATCACATACTCACATAAGGCAAAAGGCTGGGTTCACTGTTCACTCCACAGATACTGATCAAGAAGTGCAAAATTATTTTCAGATTCTTTGGCCAGCTGTCTGCCAAAGTAGTCCAGACATTTTCTATCTCTGACCACGCCACTTCATCACCATACTAGAAAACAAAATAAATACCTCTCCTGAAAACTACAGTAAAAAACATTGTATTTGAAAGTGATCTGTATTAACCAAGTGGGACAGGCTCTAGAAAAAGGCAGACATAAATCTTCTAAGCTGATGTCTTTTTAACATTCCAGAATGAAGCTTTCACATTTATTCATTTTTATAAACACATTCTGTAAGTAACTTTTTTATTTTATCCCTATAAATATATAGAAGTATATCTAAACATATTTGTACATGTGATATATTTTATTNAATAGAAATTTAAAAAGCAATCTAAATTTAGCAGAGATCCATTCTCCCAGTTTCTGACAATCCTGAATAAAATTCCATGAATCCCAGGCTGCCAAGAGTTTTTCATTTGTAGCTTAAAACACGGTCTCTCATCAGTAGGATTCCAAGTTATCAGGAACTGGCAGGAGCCCTGATGCAACCAATACTTTGTTGGAAGTAGCTGTCACAGGAAGGTGGAGAGTCTACCAGCCTCCGACAACAACATCTGTTCCAAAACTCCTCTTTAAGATCACAAGTATACAGATGACTCAGTATTATCTATCCAGCTAAGCATCTGTATCACAAAACAACAGTTACATACTGCTACTATAAATAATGATTACTATAACATTTATATTATGTATTTCCCATAATACCTCAAAACTACATGGTATAACTTGGGTATACATAAGCAGCTCAACAAATATGAACTCTTGAAAATTTTGTAACACAGTGTCTTTGAACAGTATTTTCTTGCACCCTAAACAGAACAAGACGGAGCACTTAATTAGTTTTACCTTTGCAGTCATATACATCAGATTGTTCAGAACCATAGCAGTAGCCTGTGGTGATCCCCAGCCTTCTCCTCGCAGCCATCGTCTACTGTTCACCATCATTTCTCTGTCTTTCAACGAATCTTCTTCATCTTCATCTTGCCGACGAATGGTTGGCAAAGGTTTCAAGTCTACCAGCTCAATGTTGTTCATCCACGGCAGCAGATAATGCAGCATCACCTGCCTCCCAGCTGGGTGAGCCGTTTGGATTCTCTGACTGACTTCTGTCATTCAAAAATGAGGTACACACAGGAATTGCAAATCAATACCAAGAATTCTTCTGGTAATAACAATCACCATGAGCCTAGCAGATCACACTGACAGAAAACAATGCTGGTACAGATATAATTTTTTTGTTTAGCTAACTAGTCCCATCTCATAATGATCAAGTCCACAGTCTTCAGTAAAGCTAACTGAAGACTTGACTGACAGCATGTTGAAGAAATCTCATTAGTATGTGCACACATGCATATTACTCTAACTGGAGGAGGGAAAAATGGATGTAAAAATGTACTAACTTTGGCAAAAAAGCAGTTAAAATTTTTTCTTCCTCGTATTAGTAATTAGTCCTAGTAATACTTTCAATTATGTGAGAGGTTATTATTCTGCAATTGTTTAAAAATGGAATAATATTTTTAAACAACCTACAACAAATAAGAAACACTAGAAAGAATAACAGAAGAATAATTTTATAAAGCAGTAGGAAATTATTCCTCTAACATGATTTTTCACGGCTATTAGAAAATCAAAAGAAGTATCTTTGATTCACGTTGTTTCCTCTTGAATATATTTCAAATACAAGTAAAGAAAAAGGGCCACTTAGTTAATTCCATTTTCTCCATTCGTTATGATATCTTGTTGCCCTGATTTTAGTGAATTACATAAAACTATTTGAAAAACAGGAATTACACATTTGTACAATACTTTTAACCTGATGATTTTTTTCTGCTTTGTTTTTAAACCGTACCTGAGAAGATAGCAAGTGTTAGTTCAGGGTACGTCCTTGCTAATTCTTCTGACAGTTGGTAATATGACACAGAATAGAGGTGTGGTAAAGGAGAAGGCTGACCCAAAACCCCATCCGTCCGCTGAACTTCCAGTTTATGAGCATAACGGAACATCTTTGGTTCCAAGATCTACAACAGTAATAATCAGAATCTGAAGCTATAGAGCTACAATTACAATCTTTATATAAAATCATGCTTTAAATTCAGGTATCTGCTCTCATTTATTGTTTTCTACCTATGCAGATCTCCGTACATCTACAGTATCCACCAACACCGTGGTAACTTCACAGAAGACTAGCTAAGACTCACTCCACTTGATGAGTTTCCAGCAAGAAATTTCAGAAATCTGCTTTCACAAAATACCACGTTCAGTATAAATTTGTCTAGAACAAAATGTGAAGTACACTTGTATTTCCAAACAATACCCATTTCCACTCCTCTGTAAGACGTGGATAGGAGCAATGCAATCTCTGATGTGGCAGAGATCCAGCAGTTTGATACTGTAAAAGCTGGTCTTGGCTGATCTTAAGCAGTGGGGTTCACTTGAGAAAAAGGGAAGGTGGTGGGAGTGCTGACAGCAACAAGGGTGTGACTTCAGCAAGGACTTCACCATTGAATTTAGCTGACAACAAAAACCCCTGAAAAAACCTCCAAGACTTGTGATCTGAGACAGGAGCAGCACAGAATGATTTATTTATTTTTAAACTAATGCTGCCTGTGAGATTAAGCTTACCCTTAAATGACCTCAGAAAGGAATACACAAAAATAAAGGGCTAACAAGATTTTCACTATCATCTCTCCACACAAATAGATGAAAAAAATATTTGGTACTAATGCAAAAATCTTAATTCTGACTGCTACCCCAGCAGACAGAGTAGAGGGACAGGAAGCAATATACTTCTCTCTGAGGTGCTGTTGGACAAATGGAGCTATATGTCACTATTTCAGGGCCAAACCAGAAGTATCTTGATTTAGATTTTGTCTCTTGAAAAGGCAGATATTACAAAAACACAAGTCCTGAGTGTTTAGTTCATGAAAACAGCCACACTTCCACTGAAGTCTATTTGTGTCAGGTAAGGATCTGACCTAACTATGTACTAAAATAGAGAAGAAAAAAAAAAACAAAACAACAACCCCCTAAACATTACATTTCATTACTGAAGAGACAACCAAATAATAACAGAATTAGCTTTTTAAATGTGCAGGATGATTGTTATTGTAAAAGGAAAAAAAAATAAAACCAAAATTAGCTTACAAACCTGTAATAGTTGCATAGCAACTTCATAGATAGCCCTAGTAGAATCAGCTGCTTTAAATAGTATCAGATTCAGGAGGGTCACTGTATCGCACTGGTAATCCCTAGGGAAAAATTGGAAGTGTGAAATAAGTAAAATTACATTTGGTTATTCAAAATTTGAATTTATTAAAGTTTAATTTACAGAGAATATGGTACGGCATAACACTTGGGAAAGTTTCTCTAGTAACACACACAAACAGGGTTGATGTTTTCTATATGAGGGAGTAAAAAACCCCCAGCTTTACATGAAAGCACACTTTGAAAATTAAAGTTTAGAGTTCTGAAAAATGCTGTAAGTACCTGTTTTGGAACACACTGGCTATGGCTTTAAAACAGCCAGCTGCTACCCGCTTGGAACCTGTGTAACACCGGTCTACGGCCCAGTACATGAGGTTACTCTGGTCAGGGTTGAGTTCCAAGAGCAGCATGACAGCCTCACAGCCCAGCTGGTGAACCTGTATCCCAGAAGAGAACCAGTATGTATTTGTAAATATAGAAGAAAAAAGATCAACTGGCAAAACCAGCAAAAAATAGGAAAATACATATTTAATTTAAAAAAGACCCCAAACAACTAGAATACACAAAGCTTGCTCCTAAATCTTAATGAAAACTATGACACAACAGTCTAACATCACAACAGGTAGTTCTATCAAACTGTTTAATGTTCAACTTGCACACAGAGTCATAAATTATTCAAGCAAATAACTAGATAGGTCTACTGACTTTTTTTTTCCCCCCTTAGTTCCAAGGCTGTCTTCTGCTATTACTATTTTCACTTGCCTCACTACAAGCTGAACACTGACCTGAAAGCATCAGATACAGAAAAGCACTTAAACATATGCAGGAATTCCAATGGGATGCAAGGGATAGACCTACGTGGAGACTTGCATGTTCTCCTGAATCAAGCAGCCCACTGGAGCTGTATTTTTATGCTGTCATAGTATTACTGCAACAGAGGCCCCGTTTCTTAAATCTAAAGCTTGACTTATTGTTTAGATGTAAATCTTGGTCTTCGTAACTCTGCAGTGCCCTCAATGGGCTCTACAGTCTCACAAGAGTTTGTGTTCAAAACCTTCTCTCCTTTATATTTTTAAAAGATCTGCTTATTACTACAACTTAATCTAGCTAATTAGTTTATAAATGATACACAATGTTTTACTCCTTGTCATTTCCTCATCCATCTGTTCAGTCTCCTCTTAGTCTGAGAGATCAGGAACTCTCCTTCCTCAACAGGGTGAACACACATATTAAGGACAGTGCAAAAATACGCACTACTAAAACAGCTTTGAGCTTAAGCCACTCTAAAGCATTTAGGCCAATCTGACTGCAAAACTCATTAAAGCTTATATTGAAGGCACTGACAGTCGCAAGCCGATGTTGACATCGCCCGTATTACCTTTTTATCTTGTGAATCCAAAATATTATCCAGCCACTTGTATAAATAGCCATCAGATGAGAGCCCGACGTTATCTGCAACAGGGCCACAACACAGGACAGCAGACATTGCCTTGAAAAAGTAATGGAAAAGGAATACATTTTAAAAACTTGGATACAGTTTTACCAAGTATCAGAAAACTAACTTCTATTCAGGCAAGGGAGGAAGACCAGGACTAATAAAAAACTGTTTTAACATCTTATTCAAGAAATTATCAAATCACATTTTTCCTCAGCTCTCAAATACAAGGAACTGTCAATAGTGAATGCTGAAATACGTAACAGTTAATACGTCAGCTTGATTGTTAATGTACTTTTACATAAAAGCCTTTCTCCTTAGGAAACTGAGAACTAAAGTCACAGGAAATGAACATTTAGTAGTAACTTTAAGAAATTCCTACAGCAAGTGCAATAGTTTACAGTATGGAAAAAAAGCCAAACTATTATAAACACACACGTAGGCAGAAGAGAAAAAGAACTATGTTATGAATGGCAACAAACGTGTGAAAACCACACCAAAAAGCCCAAAGGTTAAATATGCTTTAGAAAAGTCAACCCAGCAATCTATTACCACAATTCAAAAAGTGCTGGTATACCTTTAATGCACAGTATTGGTGTCTGTTTATTCGCATGTTCCTATCACTGTATCTGTCCAGGGGAGTAAACATGATGCTAAAAGGACCTGCCCAATGACTGAACAACATAAATAGACTGTGGCGTAGACTCTGCTGTGGAAAGACACTTCTTCTCTGGTGTACTGTTAAGAAAAACACACAATAAGACACCCTCCTCTTGCAATTTTTTAAAGTAAAGTACATAAAACAGAAACAGACCCAAACAATGAATATAAAAGGAAAAAAAAATAATCAATGTAAAGACATATTATTTCAACATCATAGTAGCCAGATGTAGGTTTACTATGGTCTTGTTTAACTCCACTACTGTACAAGAATAAGCTAGTTCTTAGTCTAGATAATTTAAATGCACTGCCAACAAACAAGACCTTTGCTAAACAAGAATTACTCATATGCGTACAAACAGTACCGAAAATTCCTCCCAAAACTCATGCTGCTAAAGCTATATACAACTCCGATGGCATAAATTCTTGTTATAACTTGAGAGAAGACATGGGGGGTTTTGTTTAGATTTTGTTTGGCTGGTTTCGTCGTTTAAAATGCACTGGATGTTAAATACAGTCATCAGAAGTTATTAAAGCTTCTTTACATACCTGGAACATTTTGAATGATATTTGCCACTAAGGCACTAAAATGGCATCGGATATCTTTCAATGTATCAGAATCCTTTTCGTTTTCTGCTTCTAAGAGTTGCCTCGTTAGATCGACATACTCAAGTAAAGTGTTGTTGAGGGAATGTGTTTCATTATCAAGGCCACCACTTGCACTTAAAAATTAAAAAAAATCAATTATTGTGATAAATACAAGCAACATTTTTTTAAAAATGATCCCTTTTTTTTCTCTTTAAAAAAGACAACCCCAACACTATAAATATTTAATTCAAAGTCATTCCTTCATCCAGCTTCTATTTCACTGTTAAATTAAAAGCTCCAGCAAAAGCAAACTAGGAATCAAGCCTCACAATCGGAAATCAATCATCCAGAGAACTAGTTCTTAGACTGGGGATCAATGTTAAAAATAACAAAATCCCCAAGTAAGCAATCCCTCCTCCCCAAAAGACACATGCAATTTGTAAACCAGGAAAAAGTAATTCCAGCTAGTTGGGTATAGATACCTATATTACACACTGACTTTTGGGAGTCAGTCAAGATGTTCAATACTTCATGACATGCTGGTGACTATTAGCAGATAAAAGCAATTTATTAATGTTATGTATTAGTTTCCCATCTTCATTGCTTCAGCATCTGACTAGATGTCTGTACTAAACTAAATAAGGAGATTAAAAGAGTGCACATGATTCAAACTTGCCCCCCTTTGAAAAATCACTGTTGGAAGGGCAATTCCTTTTCTCCCTGCTTCCTCCACCATCTTTCCATTTGTACTGAAGGCAACTAAAAAGCATCAAAGGCAAGATGAGGGGGTTTACAGCAGCCCTCAATTGCTTGCTAGCTTCCTCCACAGAGTTAGACTGGCCTCAGAGAGAAAAGCTGCCCAAGTTCCAGGGTGCAGACTGTGGATAGGAGATATTTTACATAATTAAAACACCAATGAGTCCCTTAAAAGATAAGGGAGAGTACAATGTTAATGGCTGCACTCTGAAAAATCAGCATCAAGGAAAGACATTTTAGCAATTCTTGTGAGGCAACACTCTGAAATATGCTGTAGTAGCTTGCTTAAAGATTGAGAATTTCACACTGATTATATTGCTGAGGTTGACAAAATAACATCATTAAACATCACTGTCTAACAGAAAGGGAAGAGATACCCTAACAATCTCCAAACTTCTTGTTCTTACACAATTCCACCTGAAAAAAAAAAACATTTCTAAGAGATTTTTAAAACATATGCCAGAATTTTAAGTCTTCTTTCGAAGTGTTCCTACACAAGTAGGGTTAACTGAAGAAAAAAAAACCCAACCCAGTCAATATTCTCCCTCAGAGAGAAAAAGGTCCAATATTACTGAGCAGAAGCCTTCTCTGCATAGCATATGCTGACTCCAGGTGAGACAGAATTCCAGACTGATTAAAGAATAGTTGTAACTTATGTCTTCTGATTTGCATAACTGGTACAATGTCTGAGCACACACAAACAAGAAGGAATGTACACAGTGCCTGTTCAAAGCAATGTCCCAGGGATCAGCAGCATTTCAAATAAAACACAGACAACAGTGACAAAGAGCATGGGGGAAGGAGGGACCAGAGAGCCAGTAAAATCCCATTTTATTAAGTCATGATTATTTATTTAGTGGTATATTAAAATGCACTGAAAAATTCTGTGTGTTTGTTATACTGGGTCATAAGAACACCAGTGACTTAACTGGGACTCATAAACACCATCTCACCAGTGGTGCTCCTACCTGTGACTAATGACACCAGCATCTGCCAACAGTTCAAATATTCGTACTAGTTGTACTCGTAAAATATCTCGACGCCTGCGCCGTTTCATGTTCTGTTCAACAGAGGCAGCACAAAATTAAACAAAGCAGATGAAAAACTAAGGATAAAACCAGTATGGCATATAAAAGCATTATTATATCTATTGAACAACCAGCATCGGTGTCAACCTTTTCAGATGAGTTAACAAAATTGCTAGCAATTTTAATAAACCAGAAAATGAGCAAATTTTTTCCCTGTTGTAACTCCAGGATATAGTAGGCTTGCTATTACACATAGTATCAAGAGAAATGTTTTTCATCAGTCTTCTATCATAAGTATTAATGCTAATCTTTCTACATATTTGCATGTAAGAATGACAAAATACGCTATAGCCCAGTAACATTTTGGAACAGAAGTGATCTTCCTTCCCATCATCTGTATTTGAACAAAAATGTATTACTACTAGAGAATTTGACAGTTCCCACCAAGAACACCCTGAGTAATCAGTATTACTGATACTACTACTGAGACTATTATTTCTATGAATACCTCCTGAGGCTTCTAAACCCCTGTAAAACATGCTCTCCATCAGAAAAATTTTGGGCAGAGCAATCAGTCAGGTGAGCTGACAGCCTTTTTCATTTGAAAAAAAAAAAAGCCTACTAATTGTGGACATGATACTGATGATATAATAAAGTCACAACTGTGTAAAACTATGCTTAGGTAAAAGGAACTAAAAGAATGTGGAAAAGGTTACAGTAATGTTTTCATAATTTGAAATAAAACCTCTGATACAGGAATAATGTGAGCTAAAAACAAACACAAAGCTCTTTTAATATCAACACCTCAGCATCGTTTTAAAAAGTAACAGCTCATCTTTTTTCTCTGGTATATCGACAGTTGTAGATGGAGAAATTAAAGAACAGAACTAACATTTATTTACCGCCACCAGCGAGAAGGTATTTAAAGCTGTGTACTGAATGTAGTGGAAAATATCTAATTACCTCTGGCCTTCTTTCAAGTGCTTCCTTAATTATAGGATGTAATTCTTCTATTAGTTCCCTGAATTAAAATAAAAGAATTAAAAGGATAAAAACAACCACTGAATTAACATCTCAACTGAATGATGTTTCACACCAACTAGCGTTACAAGTTAAAACACCCTCAGGTTTTCTTTCTTTACCTGTAGCTTTCTGAAATAAATCAGCATTTAAAAGCATTGTTTCTCAGAAAGATATTTTCCTAATTGAAAGGCAGACTACCAAATCCATGTCTCAATAATTACCACTAAATTTTCATTCACCAAGTATTATGGCATATTTCTATCACAGATGATTTTCAATTACTTCCATTTCTTCAATTACTTTTCATTTTCATTTTAATAAAGCCTCGTGGTGCAAACTGATACTATTAGGGGAGACAAAAAAAACATTGGCAGCTTTTCATGCATCATGACAACTCAAAGAGCATTGTATTTAGCTGTTAAAAAAGTTTGTTTCTTTAAGGCCAATGATGCTATGCTGACAGAAGTCAGACTACTCTCTATGAAAACCGAAAAGAAACATGTTTTGACGCTGTAATCACATTCCCTATTTGCTCTGAAGCTCCACAGTCTTTGTTACTGCTCAGTACCTTCTGCCAAATCAAGACTCTCTTAGACTCTGAAAAGGGGGTGAGGGAAAGGGGAAGGAGATCAGCAGAATGGATCTGCTCAGACAAAATATGAAGGTAAAAACACGTTGTTTTTACCTTAACATTTGTTAACATAGTAACTACCTCCTCCAGTTTACATCTGTTGCAATGTGACATATTTTTCTACTTCCTGTGCTATTGTAGTTCAGACACATCAAAAGCATAAACCTCTTCAAGTTTTCATGGTAAATGACTGACCCCTCTGCTACATCACTCAAAGGTTCTCCTTCAGAGAATGGGTCCAGGTGATGAGAAAGCTGCACAAACTTTTGCTGTTCACACAATTACAAGAGACTCGAGCATGGTTAGGGACAGTTTTATACTTTCATTCAAACAGAAAACACAGAAAAAATGTGGAAAAAAAGCTTTTTTGTGCTAAAACATAGTACTTCCAATGGAGAGCAAGAGATATCTAGACAAGTTCACATGATAACAGAAAACAAAAGAGGAAAATAATATTCTAGCAAGTTTAGGTGGACTTAACATAATGACATAATAAAGCGTAAAGATATAATGCAAAAAGTCCCTGAGTAAAGCACATCAAGTGGGGAGGAACAGTGCTTACAAGAACATAATGAAAACAACACATCATTGCAGAGCTGCAATGGTGGAAGGGTGGGGTACGCTTGGCATCTGGTGTGAGAATGCACATGGAGGAAGAAGCTAATCCTCAGAAACAAAACAGAATTCAGAATAAAGAAATCAGAAGGCTGCTAAGAATCAGATACACTTTTTTTAAAGTTTGCTAAATGAATTGTTTCTAACTTAGAAAACAAGGATTTATGGTGAATTCCTTTATGAAAGCATTTTCTAGAGTTGTAGAGCACAATTATGATTTAAACTGTTCAGTAGATCTTCAGGGTCGTGGGACAAAGTGTCGCTTTACTGCTGGTTAGGAGAGTGAAGTCAGATAGGATATAAAATTAGAAGACTGTAAAAGGAGTAAAACTTAATATTATAGCTGAGACCTTGGCATTACGATTTTAAGTACATCTTTGGCTCCTCATCTGCTGTAGTATGTGACACAAGTGATTTCTCACTCTCAGGGAACTGTCAGTTGAAGACAGTGGCATAGAGAAGCATTTCAAAACTCATGGCTTCCTGGCACAGCGCTGCCTTTTCACCTCAGTGGATTTGTTATACACATCACAATCTGAAGAAAAGTAAATTTCAGTTGAGGTAGGAATGCCACAATGCCTCAATTTTTTTTAATTCAACATTTACATAAAGACTTCCCACAACAGAGTAATCAAAAGTTTTGGATTCCGAGCTGAATCCAGGTATGGTGAACATGATGTGTGAAATGGAACTGGCAGAACAAGTGACTTGGCACACATTTAATTCTGCTACAGTAGATCAGTTACCAACGCCCAAACTAATCCACGGGGGCTTGTCATTGATACAACATGTAAGAAAGGTGTATTAGTTACAAAGTTACAGGAAGCTTACTCAGAAGAAAAAGAAAAGGGGGGAGACAGATGTGCCACAAATTTCAGAAGCTTCAGCAGTAGACAGAAAACAGTTGTAACTGTTGGGGT
Source organism: Pedionomus torquatus (assembly GCA_013398155.1). Classification (NCBI taxonomy): domain Eukaryota; kingdom Metazoa; phylum Chordata; class Aves; order Charadriiformes; family Pedionomidae; genus Pedionomus; species Pedionomus torquatus. The sequence continues at coordinate 66,426 of VZRU01016783.1, read as the reverse complement.
TTTTCAGTTGATATTTTTAGAATACATTTATCATGAAACTCCTACACAAAAAGAACTCAGAAACATGCTTGTTGGCAATACCAACAAGGACAGTTTAGTTACTCTTACAAACATGATTGTAATTAACTTTTCTAATCTTATTGTCTACATTGTCTGACAGCCTTTAGTACCAGCAAAAGGCAGTTGTTTATTATTTCAGCTACTTTTTCTTTATACAGACGTGACCTCTTCATAAAATTATTTCAACCTCTTTATCACACTACTTAACACTAGAAAAGAAAAAAGATAATCAGTTTTCATGTTGTGTTTTTTTTTTAATTAAAAAAAAAACAACAACCTTTTTTTTGAGCTTTGTAATCAATTAGCATAAAACCAGATAAGACACAACAGTTACCTAAAAGCTCCTGGGTTGGTCCTGCCAAGTCCCAGCACAAGGGATTCCGTAATTTCCATGCTCTCAGAGCGCATCATTGGAACTATGTGCTTAAACAGGGAGGAAGGGGATGGAATGCCAATGATCTAAGAAAAAAAAAAACAGAATAAAACAGAATGAAATAATTACCAAATCATCACGTGGTGCGACATTAAAACATTTGGTGCAATTTTAGAGCCTTCTCACCCTGATCAGTGACTTAAAATGATAAAAATGAAATTTTTGATCTTTGACATGTAAAAAGACTTCCTGAAGTAGCAAAGTAGCATAAACTACTTCTCCATTCCTTGTTTTAATTGAATTTTGGTTGTCAGATGACAATGAATGCCTGAACATGATAAGCAGAGGCTTTGCATATTTAGTGTTATCTGCTCTTCCTTGGGAGAAGGAGCAGACTTCCAGTGTCCAACTCCTAAGACTCCATTGCAGCACTCAAAAAGAACAAAGAACACAGTTTCTCAGATTTAGGGAAAGGATCTTGGTAACAAACAAGTGGAATAGGTTGCTTCTGCCAAAAATTTGCTGCGTAGTCCATGAGTTTTCTTCACCTCTATTGTACCTTCTGCAGGAAGCAAAAAAGGAGAAGAACAACAAAAAAAAGCAAAGCAGCAGCAAAACAAAAAAAGAAATAAAAATCTGCAGGAAATATGAAGCAAGGCAGACAGAAAACTTTGTGTAGTTGGGAAAAATATAACAAGACACATCATGCCTGAACAGCTCACTGCTTCAGTTACCGGAGTGAGAGGCTATTTGCTCAGAAATGCAAAAGTCTACTGACAGCAAAAAAAAAGCAAACCCTTAATGGTAAACAAAGCACTTCTTTGTTAGCACTAGACAGGACTTTTGAGACTGGGTTAATCTTTTCACGATGTGATTTGGTTTTGCCTTCAAACACATAAGCAGAAAAGCCTCTACGGCACTTATTGGGAGAAGAAAATTGAAATGCTATCCTAAACAAATGAAAGACAAATGTACACTAAAACACGTTTTCAGACAAATTACACCAGTTTCTAAGAATTGTGACAGTTGTTATAAGCCCCATGTGTTTCTACTTCTAAAAAATAACATGCAGACATTTTTACAGGAAGCACTAGGAGAACCTACTCTTGAATCAATGCTATAACCACTGTCGGGAGTAGACGCCAGCGTCTCGGGAGGGGAACATCTCACAGAGCCTGTGGAGGTGGAGGAGTTTGAAGAAGACGCTGCACTGCAGCAAAGAATCAGGTAGTTTCTCCAGAGCCCAATATAGGAGTCACTGCTTGTAGTAGTATTCACTTTCTTTGCATTGATAGGGCTGCTATTAAAAAATAATAAAAGAAGAAAGCTCAGTATATCAAAAAACGCTTACCAGTTTTCACTTGTTTTTTCTACGGAATTTATTTTTCAATTACGTATGTGCCACTGCTTCCAAAATTGTTAACATGGTAAACTCTGAATAAATTGTTCAGAATAAACCTGTACATCAACAAAGTATTCTACCATAGTCAAATTTGTTGAACTACAATGTGGCCGAAGGCACGAAATTAATCTTTACAGCAGATAAGTTTTTTCCTAGATAGAACTGCTCTAATTTCTTTTATATAAAGCTGAATTAAACCCACAGAAAATATTAGCAGTCCGTATGTCACCTCACTGAAACATAAACACACTGCAATAATGATAAATCTTGAAGGAATACTCGATATAATATACAGTAGCTACTTTGGAAATTAACTTACTTTATATCCACTTGCGGAGACAGCAGTTGGAGTCTGGTATAAGCAAACGTCCAAGCATAGCTTACAGCTGTTGGGCAGTGTTTTGGAAGATTTTCCTGTTTCATAAAACTTGAGAGGCTTATAATCCATGGATCTTGGCCTTGAGTCACATGTGCAAATATCCATATATGTGATGGACTGACCACATCAAACTGGTGGCTGATTGGGGAGGAATTCCAGTCAGCCAGAGTCTGTAAATCTATTGAACTGGGACAGTACAGTAAAGTAGTCTGTGTGCATAAAAAGAGACCAACGCTATAATTAATATCCATGTATATTAAGTAAGGATCTCTTCATTGTTAACTAATAAAGTATCAGCGCCAAAACCACATTTGGAATAGATAAAATCATAGAATTCTCTAGGTTGGAAGGGACCTTTGAGATCATCTAGTCCAACCGTCAACCTAACTGATAAAAAACAACAACCCATCACTAAACATGTCACTGAGCACTATGTCCACCTGTCTTTCAAATATCTCCAGGGATGGTGCCTTCACCACTACCCTGGGCAACCCATTACTACGCTTAATAACCCTTTCAGTGTAAAAAATTTTCCTGATATCCAATCTGAACCTCCTCTGGTGCAACTTGAGGCCATTTCCTCTTGTCCTATTGCCTGTGATCTGGGAGAAGAGACCGATCCCCGCATCCCTACAACCTCCTTTTAGGTAGTTGTAGAGAGTGACATGGTCTCCCCTCAGCCTCCCCTGCTCCAGGCTGAACAACGGCAGCTCCCTCAGCCTCTCCTCATAACACTTACTCTCCAGACCCCTCACCACCTTTGTTGCCCTTCTCTGGACCTGCTCCAGCACCTCCGTGTCTTCTTTTGTGGTATGGGGCCCAAAACTGCACACAGTACTTGAGATGGGACCTCACCAGTGCTGAGTAGAGGGGGACGATCACCTTGCGAGTCCTACTCACTACTTTATTCCTAATACAGGCCAGGATGCTGTTGGCCTTCTTGGCCACCTGGGCACATGCTTAGCTCACGTTCAACATGCTGTCGACCAACACCCCCAGGTCCTTTTCCGTCCGGTGGCTCTCCAGCCACTCTTCCCCAGGCCTGTAGTGCTGCATGGGGTTGGTGTGACCCAAGAGCAGGACCCAGAACTTGGCCTTATTGAACCTCATTCGACTGGCCTCAGCCCATCGATCCAGCCCGTCCAGGTCCCTCTGCAAAGCCTTTACACCCTCAAGCATCTTGACGCTCCCACCAAACTTGGTGTCATCTGAAAACCTACTGAGGGTGCACTTGACCCCTTTGTCTGGATCTTTGATAAAGATGTTACAGAGAACCAGCCCCAAATACCGAGCCCTGGCAGACACCACTCGTGACTGGCTGCCAAGTGGGTTGAACTCCATTCACCACCACTCTCTGGGCCTTTTTTTAAGCCAGTTTTTAAGGTGGCAGAGAGTACTCCCAACCACGGGCAGACATTTTGTCCAGGAGGATACTGTGGGGGACTGTATCAAAGGCCTTACTAAATCGCAGGCAAACAACATCCACAGCCTTTCCCTCATCCACCAAGCAGGTCACTTTGTAAAACACATTACTTAATTGCATGGGCTTTTTCTACAGAAGTTCCTAACATGGATGTGGGAGCTGACAGCTGGCCTGACAGCCTTACAGCAAGCATTGGCCTTGACGAGGTTGCCCTGTTCCTGTGAGACCGTCGGTGTGGAGCACCAAAGAGGTGATAAACAACTTTCAAGACATCTAAGTGTGTTAGCCAACCAGAGGAAGAAAAACAGCATGTAAGACCAATGAAGAGAAGAAACGATGTGAGGATCCATGAGAGCTTTTTGTGTAAAAGAGTAAGCTTTGTGTAATAAATTAACTTTTTGCTCCTGCTGTAAAGAACTTATTGGTGTCGAGTCCATCTCTACAGCCACACATGGACAGTAATATAAACATACTGTTTGGGAAAGAAGTGTGTCTGAGGAAATAGTACATTCTAGAAAAAGGCCCTTTCACTGATGATGACTTAATTCTTCCAAGAGATTCTGGACTGTTGTCCTGGTTTGAGGTAAAACGAACCAATTTTCTGTTTTACAGTTTTACTCTCTTAGCTAGGCCTCTTCTAACTAGCTAAACTCTGAAATTAACAGCACATTGTTCAGAGCTGTTCCGTCTCACAGTGATAAGACCTGATTATACCAAGGGATGGTGCAGAGAGGCCCTTGTTTAGACTTATTGCTGGAAGAACCAAGGTCAGATAATTTTCAGCATTTGCC
>VZRU01016783.1:0-61830 GCA_013398155.1 Pedionomus torquatus | reverse complement strand
CCTCTCTTTTTCCCAAAAGGGGGGGGACACGACATCTGTCAATCAGGTTTTGGTAAATTTGGCTGAAACCACGACAACTGTAAAAGCCTTGCTACTGAATTCCAACTTGCTTCCTAAACCTAAAATCAGAAGAGCTTTTCCTTGATACTTAAAGAGTTATGGATAAATACGTAAATACGGAATTCACTGACAGTTGTTATAGCTTTCATCATGGATAAAAGACATTGACTCAAGACACTGTATCACTGCAGAAAAAAGCAGTGCTCTTTCCCTCTAGGAAATTGTTATCTGGGAGCAAGATGAGAAAAAACAGATACAGCTACAGTTGTCTGTGAATATATGGTGGTCATAGTGACATGCTATTGATCAGAAAGTGTACAATGGTGGTGTCACCCTCACAACGGTCCTCGAGATTTTTGATGGAGGCTTTTTGGTTGATTAATTGGTTGGACTTGTTTGATTGTTTTTAACAGTGAAAAACTGCTGATAAAGTTAGCGTGAACACAGTGACAGTGTCATTTAAAATATACGCAATTTCTCTGGGAGAGATTAGCAGAGTTACCTCATCTTACATCCAACTTGACAAAAAACTTCTCCTACCTGGTCAGCCCCAGTGAGATGTATGAAACTCTCCAGGAGAGTAGCACTTAGTCTGTCCATTACATCTATAGCCAATTCATCTTCACTCTACAAGTAAAGACAAAACATAACATGTTCAAAGTAAGTCAAGATAAAAGCAGCTTCATTAAGCAGCCACTACAATGAGTCATCAACTCTTACCTTAGAAATTTCTAAAACTGTGAACAAGGCCCTTATTTCTCTGAGAACACTGACAGCCAGTCTCCTGGTGGCAGGCCTTGTGCTGCAGAGGATGACCAAAGCAAAACCTTCCACCACATGAAATACACTGGAATAAAGGTTCCTCTCCAGAGGAAGGGTATGGGCGGCCCCGTTGGATACACCACGCTAAGAAAAAGATCACAGAGGTTAAGCAAACCGAGGGAAAAAAGTAAACACAACCAAGCTCTAGTTCCATTATCGATGATGGCAGAATTAATTATTAGGTATTTAGACCTTGTTTGGCTACTAGACAAATTTTGCATTATGAAAATGGCGTAACACCAACTACTCTGGGTTTTTTTTAGTATCTGTCTGAATTCTGTCCAAATACATACAGGAGGAAACTATTTCTTATTTCACTTTCTCATGAGAATGATGCAGTGAGGGGAAAGTTAAAAATAAACAGGTAATACTCTTACGCCTAGGACTGCATAAAATTAAATTATTTGAACTCTTTTTGTTTGCTAGTAAAAAACAGCCCTTTTTTTCTAGTTTTACTGCTTAACTACTNATGCAGTGAGGGGAAAGTTAAAAATAAACACGTAATACTCTTACGCATAGGACTGTATAAATTTTGAACTCTTTTTGTTTGCTAGTAAAAAACAGCCCTTTTTTTCTAGTTTTACTGCTTAACTACTACTTAAATTATTTCCAGTTACACATGATGACTTTTGATGTAAGCAAAAATGAGGCCATAAATTTGTGTTTAGGTAACACTTAATAATATTAAAGTAATTTTTGGAAAATTGTTGATTTAAAATAAAAGGTCTAGAACTCTTCAAGCGACATAAGAAGCAAGTGGATTTTTTTATTACTTAAAAAAAACAGTAAAGCCTAGTAATATAAATTTTATGCCGATTCAAACCACATTTTAACATCAAAGAACCTTATTTAGAAATACCTGAGAATCTTGATTCTTATTGTGCATTTGGGCTGCTTGTTTCCACTGATTTATGAGCTGCACTAACATTTTTACTGCATTGTCAAGAAGTGTGGGGTGGACGTCAGTCACTTCACGCACAATAAAATACACAAATCCTGAAAGAACATCTTCCCGCCAATCTGGAAAATCAAGCATTAATGCTTGGAGAGTATTGAAAGCCAAGGCACGAAGTTCTTCATCCATATGAATTGTCAGCCTGTTTAGAAAAAATACTGGTATCATCACCCTAGATTGGCATACTCTTAACCAGCCTTTTTAAATCAAAATTTGGTGTTAATTCTTCCTTTTTTAGTGTACAATGTAGAATACTTCACACAGATGCATTTTCTGTACTGAATATGTCCGAAACTGGCTACTAACAGAAGGCACTACTGTAGCAAAATAACACAAGACTGCATAAAACTTAGTATAAACAAATAATTTTCAGGCGAGATGGTCAGGTCTTTCATACAAGCACATCTCTGCACGTATCTAAGCAACCACCTTTGAGCACCCTGTGATGTACAGGTTATTTTGTTCAAATTAAAACTGAACAGAACATATTACTGTTGTAGATAAAGCAGCTTTACGTTGGATATGAGAAAAAATTCCTTTTGCTTATGTACTTAAGCACATATCTCAGTGCGCTACGGTAGAAGAAAGTTATCCAATACTGTCTTATTACTTAATACTTCGTGCCTTTTATGTGATTTTTGACACTGAAGATAAAGTGTTAGAAAAATAATCTTATTCTCTCACATTATTACTAACTTCTTAATATATATACCTCAACACATTATATGCAAATGATTTCATCATTTCAAAGCTGAAAGCAATCACATATTTCTGCATCAAGACCATTCTTGTAGTACTTATTTATTTTGTATTTACATATTGTAGCAAAATTTTAAAAATTAAAAAGAGGAAGGTTTATCACTGTACATAAAGGCTGTTTGCAAGTACCACAACTACTATTCTCACTGAACACTCAGTTTATCCACCTGCAAGTGCCTGTCTGTCCAGTTGTCTCAACTACCTGTCAGTACTGATAAGGTGCATTCAATTTAAATTGAGATAAGAAATGGAAGGACATGGGTAGTGTTGGATAAAAAAAAAAAAAATGGAAAAAGGGATTAGTAGAGAGGAAGAACAGAAAAAAAAAAAAAGGTCCTGTGTCTGTCTCACATTTTGGTAATGTCAAACAAGAATGCCTTTATGATAATGTACAGTATAGTACAAGCAATAAGAAGGGGGGGAAAAAAAGAAAAAAGGGGAAAAAAGCATCGTAGCAACAAAAAGCTAAGTTCAAAAACCAAAGCAACAGGAATATTTTTCAAAAAATTCTCTCTAAAAATAAGGGCAACATCTGCAGGATTGGTTTACCTCCTGCTACTCTGTCCGTTAACACTTGGCCAACTGTAGAAGACAGGCAGGAGAAGGAGGAACGGATTCCATCCGCAAGGGGACTCACTCTACACCACGCGCTGACAAACTCTTCCACACAGGGCATTTGAAAAGGCACAGCACTAAGAGCAGAATTTCATTTCCCTTACCTTGCAAGCAATTCAATGAGGTCAGTTCTGCTCATGCCATCTGGAATCAGTCTCGGGATAGCAGCAATACAAGTTCTGAACAAATCTATCTTAGGTTTTCTTTCACCCCTACAAAAACAGTTTATCACCCACAAAACAAGAAAAACTGCTTCAGTGCATCGCAAATATTTTCAATGGCGTGTCAAAACAAAGTATCCAACAAAAAAATTTATTGTTAATTAATGAAATCAGCAGTCACTTAATAGTCAAGCAGAAAAGCAACAGCTGTAATACTTTAATGATGGCACCTGCAACATCACAGCATAAAAATGATGTGACATAACCGCGACAGTGAAAATACTGTAATTCGGTACGTACGTAATCATGTCCTCAGGTTCTTTATTGGACATCTGCACACTAGTCATGCACATGGGTCTTCCAACTTCTTTGTCCAAATGCCTAAGAATGCTATCTAGCGCTTTTCTTACTTGAGGATAGTAGATGGACATTCCTGAAAAGCCGAAGAGTTCCGATCACCTCTTTCAGTTGTTAGCATTTAAGGTTCACATTTTTATTAACATATTTGCCACTTATTCAGCTCAGGATAAATTTCTTCTTGTACAAAAGATGACATAAACTACATATTTTAAGTATCAAAAGAAACGCACTTTTAAATGAGTAGTAGGAGGTATTACATGAAAGTAGAAGTTTCTTTCCGAAAGAACACAATCAGTTGCTTTTCTGTTTTCTCAATTCTAAGCATTTCAGTTCTAGTTTAAATTTTACACATTGAAACAGTTCTTTAGAGACAACTGCCTCATCCCAAAACATCAATAGAGCACAGGGATCAAAATTGTTTTACTCCACGTCAGCTGTGGGGCATCTGGGACATTCTAGAGACACATTAGTGGTTTTGGCTAAGACAGTTAATTTTCCTCAGAGTAGTTAATATGAAGAAAGTTTTAATTACTGCTAAGCAGAGCTTACAGGGAGTCAAGGCCTTTTCTGCCCCTCACAACACCCCACCAGCAAGTAGGCTGGGAGGGCACAAGAAGTAGTTGAGAGGGAACCAGATGGGACAGCTCACCCAAGGGATATTCTACATCGTATGACATCGTGCTCAGCATATAGAGCTGGGGGAAGAACAAGAAAGTGGGGGGACGTTTGAATGGTGGCATTTGTCTTCCCCAGTAACCATTACACGTTGATAGAGCCCTGCTGTACCTGGAGATGGCTGCCCACGGAAAGCAGTGAGTCAATTCCTTGACTTGCTTTGCTTGTGTGTGCAGCTTTTGCTTTACTTATTAAACTATCTCAATCGATGAGTTTTCACACTTTATCCTTCTGATTCTCTCCCTCATTTCACAGGGGGGAAGCAAGCGAGTGGCTGTGTGGTGCTTAGTTGCTGGCTGGGGTTAAACCAAGGCAGACATCAAGGGATCCAAAACTGCCATGCTATTTACCACACTAATTGCACTCAGGCCCCTTTGTGCTAATTTGGGAGCATAAAATGCTTCAAAAAAAGTGATTAATTCAGTCTCGGACACCAAAAGGTCAATATTGTCCAGAAGGCCTCTCTAAAGATTCAAAGCAATTCTGTTAAAACAGACTATCATTAGGTTTTTATTAACAAAATAAATACAGAAAAAAAGTTACACAAAGGTACTGCTTGAGAATAATTGAGAATGTATACTAACATACTGGGATGCCAACTTACAAAAGAATAAAACATACCTATAACTTTCGCTTCCTCATCTGTCAGCGTTTTATTAAGAAAAATCTTCTTCACGCGCAGAGTATTTCCTGAGGGAAGAACAACTCCTGTGGTAGGCATCGGTGGTTCACCATCTTTCTGCTGCAAGCTATCTGCTATGACAAGGAAGACTCTGAGGCCGATATTCATCCTCTTCAACAGCAAAAAAGGGAAGAAAAAAGAAAGAGAAAACACAGACAAAATTGTAACATTAACATAACACAGATGAGGCAAAACACAAAGTGCACTTTTTCTGTCTTTTAATCAGGCAGCAGTACTGTTGTAGCAGGACAGGCATTATTTAAATGTTATATATTAGGGTAACAAAAGTAACAAGTATAAAGTTTAAGCCTTCGGTGCTTCCCCACAATCCTGATTCCAGTTAACTGACTCGACACAGGCTAATTAATATACCAAATAGTTGATAGTACAGAGCACTTAAAGGACTTCATATGGATCTCCAGAAGGACACATCGAAGACAGACACTGCTCAAACGCCTTGTCTGTTAGATTATATTGAGTCTTGAACCATGACACCTAGGTATGACTTCCCTGGAAAAAAGCCTTACAGTTGTACTGTAACAAAAATTCTCACGTACTTACTGAAATTATTGTTGAAATGAGTCTGACCTGTAGTCCTTCTGCCAGCTTTCTCACCAGCAATGGAACAGCAATTGTGCCCAACTACAGCTAACTACAATTATTTCTTTAGTTTTAGCAGAAGACCCCTTCAGATATTCATTAAACTGCTTTTATCCCAGCTCAAAAATAGTTAACCACATTCACCCTCCTCAAAATTCCCCAATCTCCTGTTATCACTGCATGCAAGTAATGAGATTTTTTTACCTCTGGATTAATAGTGAAGGTTTTAGGTGATTTTCCAACACTAAGAAGATCAAATATTATTTCTTTCATTGCAAAATCCAAACGTTCCTATAAAGGAAAATAGATTGATATGATCATCTCTTTTCTGTTAATACACATAGATTAATTTCTGGGCTTTGTGGAGGTGCTAGGTATCACGTCTTAAAAAATAAAAATAAAGAATTTTTTATAACATTCGTTTTTTCCTATGACTTAATGTTCTTTTTTGTATAGTACAATCCAACACAGCTTATTCCCTGATATGGTCGACCCATTTCTCCTGAAAAAATTCACAGACATTCTGCTCAGGTCAAACACGTTTCTATAAATGAGATTAATTGTTTTAGATAACTAAAAATCAGCAGTAAGAGGATGAGCCCTAGGAAATAAGTATCAACAGCGGAGGGTTGTGTGTCCTGCCCCAACCCTGTGTCACCAGAAGTAAATCATTTTGGAAGCTGAACCACAGACAAGGTTCTATCTGTAAGACAGGAAAATACGTCTCTAATCTCTAAGGTTATAGATGAGGAAGAGTTTATCTTGTGAGATCACATGCTGCATTTTGATATTGGGACAACAGAAGCACCTGAAGCAATATAAATCATAATGCAATACTAACTACACACTACTGCACGTATTGCATATTTTTCCTGTCTACAGAGGCTGATCTCCAGGCTAAATATAAGTGGATACTGCTGTTCGACTGCATTGTCCCTTATGAAAAAATAATGTAATATACTAATTGTATCAGTGTATTATCTTTATATACACACACGCACGCACCAGGGCAATACAAATGTAAATATTAATCATCATAATGGTTATACACAACACTTACTGAAATTTAAGTAAAAAAGTAATAATTTGCCACTAATAGAAAGAGAATGAGTCGTTTTGTTATACATATTTGGTGAAATTCTAGTCAAGATATAAGACCATTAATTCAGTGCAAATATTTCAGAAACTAACCTTAATTTTACATTTCTTCCAAGTAATGTTCATTCTATTCTTATAGCTCTACCTAGACGTATTCTTACCTGAGCAATGAACTGAATAATCTTCACAAATATATTCAGAGGTGTGTCTCGTGGGACCACACTACGTGATCCTTTTGGAAAAAGTGCTGATACAATGCTCATGAGACGGCTACAAGAATTTAGAAACAAAGAGAAACAAAAAAAAACTTTCAAAAAATAACTTTTTATAATAAAACAGATGTTACAGTTCAAATCTGGAAGAGTGTGAGGGGGTTACTACTAAATAATACAGAAGGGTATGACAGGTAGGAACCACCTACAGAAAGTCCAGCCCTCTTTAGTCACAGGCAACGGTATCATGGGTTCATTTATGAACTGATCAAGTTCCTGCTCTGAATTACTTAGTATTAGTCAGGAAGAGGGGCAAAATCTGAGTGACTATTCCAAGTTGCCAAGCTGCTAATTTGAAAGGAAACATTTTCATTTTCAGCCCATGCTTAGCGATGGCCACTTCATACCCAATTTGTTCTGGGACCAAAAACACCTTTTAGCTTTAATAAATTTCCTGTTTCTTATCTCTCCGCCCTCGTCTATTTCTGCATATCCCTGCAACAACAACTGTAGACTCTGCTCTTTCTCCTCATCGAAGTAATCAAGTTCTTTTGGTTTTCTCTATTAGGATGAAGTTTTTGTTCCCCAGTTTACCTGACTAGGCCATCCCGGAGCTCTCCTGATATCACTAGGGGGGAAAAAAATCCTCACCAACCAAACAGTTTAAAATCATTTCCATAATGAACTTACCTTTGAGTTACAGTGTTGCTTTCACATTTTATTCTAATAACATAAACCCACAATAACCTATACAAAGATTCCAGTGCAACTCGGGACATTTTGGGATCTTTATTCTGTAAAATAAATGAAAAATACAGTTACCGTTGCCTGTGAGACGCTCAGAAAATTCTATTATTGCTCTTTTGACTTCTGAAAAGATTTTCAATTTTTTTTTAAAACAAAGAAAACTGATGTTTAATACTACAATAAGTTTCAGAAAGCTTTCACAAAACAATCCCGTATTGCATATTTCCAATACTACCTGAATATTTCACTAGTAATTCCAGATGGTTGTACGCATCTGTCACCCTGGGAGCAGAGGAATAACTAAAAAGCAGATACTCGAGACAAATGCCAAGGGTGTTTTGCTTCCAAGAACTTTTCTCAGAAAGCCATCAGTAACCAACACCTACTTTACAGCAAATTAACTTATAGTTTGTCTAAAGTATCGGAGTAGCTGCTTTGGATCAGGCAGAAAGTCTAAGTCTGACATGAAGTCTGCGGCAGCAGATAGTAGCAGGTGCAGAAGACAAGAATTCAAAACAGAGCAGGCACACGAGGATGCTTCTCTGGGTGAGAACTCCAGGCTTCCCTCACCTTAGCCATTTCCCGTGGGCTGCACTTGTGTTCACTCACGTCAAATGGATTTCTGTTGTAACAACTCTAGCTAGCTTTTTCTTGAATTACTAGAAAACCTGATGGCATCATTCGGTTTCAATTACATACTGTATGAAAAACAAAATTGTTTTTCGTCTTAATGCTGCTACTAGGACTATAGCTTTGCTCCTCCTAGCTCTTGAACTGCCTAAAACAATAAGTAACTAACATTCTTCGTACCAACTCCTCCAATCCCTTTTCCAACTAAGGGATTCTTGGTGTATTTGTAATCTTGAAGCGTTCAGCAAAATTCTGGACAAGTATGAGTTTATGAGCAGAATAAGTGGTTCCCAGTTGTTATAATTTTAGGCATTCTCTCTTTTTAAAAAAAAATAAGACAACAAAACCCACTAACCATAAAAACCCAAACAAAAGCAACAAAAGAACCCCTAAACCACACCTTCCCCATCTCCAGATCTCTATTTCAAGACATACCTACTATATGATGGCTTGAACCAAACTAATTTCACCTATTGTGGCCTCCACCACAAGCCGAGTTGGAAGATGGGAGTACTCCCAGGACAAGTGGAGGGCAATTTCCCAAAGGGATTTAAAGTGGATCTAAGACCATAGCGTTCAAAAAGAGATGGCCACATCCTTGGTTCCCTCCTCCACAATCTCACTGCTCCCTTTGCACCGACCTTTAGTGATAAGAAAGTCCAACTCACACCCATAAATTGATTCAAATAATTTCATGGCCATGTCTGTGCAATAGACTATACAAAGGAAAGTAAGTTGGATGGATTTAACACCAGTGGGTCAAGACTATTGGTTCTGGCAGCAAGTTAAGGCTAAAAGCCTATCACAAAATAACAGAGGCAAAAGTGGCATTTCACAGACAAATAATGTACATGACTGTTTATCAGAATATTAGAAGGAATAGCTTAACCCAGTCTATGTCAGTTCTACCCTTCCTTCACACTCATCAACATGATCCTGCCATCGCCTCGGAATTAGCACATCTACAACAAATACTGTGGGTAAATTTAGGAAGGTGATCTGGACAAAATGTAACCCAGAAAAAGTTACACCTGTGCCTGGTTAGCATTCAGATAACCATCCCACTGTCCAGTTAATTTACCAGCAGTGCAGTAAATTCTGACAGGAAGAAGCAAACACTCATAATTGTACAGGAGGGGGAGACTGTGATAGCTTTGAATTTAATCAACTTGAACAGCAAAAAATCATTATATTATTACTCATCACATTTAATCAACAAGCCAACAGCTCTTGAAGTTCAAAGCAGGCTGGTGAATTCATCAGTACACACATTACTAAAGTCTATCTGAAACTCAGGGTCTAGAACGGAGCAACACTTCATTTTTCTTAGTTCTGATATTCCAAAGGGGAGTTTAATTCACAAGTCCAGAAGAAAACGAAAATTTCTGCTACTTCTGATAAGTTATAACAAAGTTTACTTCTTTGTTAAAAAAAATTAAAAAGAATGTATAAAGAGGTATTCGGCTTTATAAAAAGGTTGCAAAATATATACAGCAGTACTTCTAATTTCTTAAGCATTGAAAATTTTAACTCTCTCTTCCTATAACTAGGAACTAACCAAATATCCTAGAAGAAAATGGCTTTTCCTAAATAATTTATAGCACACTTCTTGTGTACTTGATGTTACCATGTCAGTATTTCCTCTTCTCTTTGGCATGACTGCAACTAGAATACAGTATATATGGTTACGGCATTCACCAGCCTGGCTGAATTTCCGTCTTTTTAGCTGATGCCAGACAGATTTTCAAGGACTCTACCTGGGTTTTTTTTCAAACATAGTTAAGTTTAAAATCCTAAAACTTTTATTATAAATTCTATCAGAGGACTATGGAATAAGCTGTCAAGAACTGAATTTGGTTAGAGAACCAAGAAAGATCATACCTACAGTATTCTTACACGACATATTAAGACGAGTCAATGAAACTTATCTCAATAAAGGCAAGAAACAAAATAGCATTTTTTTTCTATGTTAGTCAAATGTAGTCACTTACTGAAGAAAGTACTTTTTAATACTGACGTTAAAGTTTTCTTCTGTTCTGAACTAAAACAATTTCTACTTTTTAAAACCTGCAAAACCAACAGTGTAAAAGTCTTTCAAGTTAGTGCACCGCAGATGGTTATAGCAAATCGCTTCTGCATTGTTTTTATTGTGAAATTGTTTTAAAGTTTGCTCACATGCAAGACACTTTTTGAAATGAATTAAAAGGGAAAAAAAAATCATACATCTGAACAGGGAGCTTGCTTCCAGTGGCAACATGCACTGCTGTTCAGGGAACCCGCTGTGATATTGATACTCAATTTCACAAAGCCACGTTTTCACCCCCAAGGAAAACCTGATATTAGATAATTTTCTGATCTTTCTCCTGTACTCCATGGCAAGAAAAAAAGATCTTTGAAACACCTGCTATTCTTAGTCCTGTTGCTTCTTAACAGTACTAGCAGCAGTTTTACAAAGAAAGGAAAGGACAAAATACAACTAACACAGAAAACAAAACAATTTACATGAGACAAAGCAACATTTCACCGAGTTATAACAACATATTAACTCACCTGCAGTGTTTCTATTTGTTTTCTGATACTGTTGTTAGATGGCATCTAAATAAAGCAATGTGAGACAGCAAAACATAACAAACATGAGAATGGAAGGCACATGCATGTTAGATGAAAAAAAAAAGCACAAAACCAACAGATAGCTGACCGGTAAGGACTCTATTCAGTAGAAATACAGCTTTTGCTACAGTGGCAGAAAGTGTTCCTCCAGCTTTCAAGGTTTTGTGGTAACAGACACAGGCTAAACTGTGAAATGACAATTATTCTTTTCCACCCAACTGATAGACACTTTCCTCTCCCATTTCAGCAGCTTTCTAAAACGGTCTTTCCTCTCCCTGGAGAGGTGATAAAGATACCACAACAACTCAGCTTCATCCAAGAACCTATCAGCTTTTTGACAAACCTACAAGAATTAGTCTACTTGAATACTAGTCAAAAAATAAGTAAAATCTTTTACAATACTGACCCAGTGTTACTGTCTGCAGAACAAAATCAGAATTTTGCCTATGCTACAGTGTATAAAGAAATGCCCTCTGGGCTTAATATTGAAATAGCATCCCAACTGCTTTGTGGGACAAGGTCAGCCATACACGTACCACGAAACCTGGAGGTGTTCAAGACCAGGCTGGACGGAGTTTTGAGCAACCTGGTTTAGTGAAAGGTGTCCCTGCCCATGGCAGGAGGGTTGGAACTTGACCTTTAAGGTCCCTTCTAACCCAAACTGTTCTATGAAAGACTCTTTGGTACAATCCTGGTCTAATCTGACTCTTACAACTCACTTATCCTCTATTTGCACTGGTCCAGGCCCCTCAGCTTCCTCCTTCCAGCAAGGCTAGGATGGTTTCCCCATACAGTAAGCCTGCTTTAAGGATAACTAAAGGTAGCATACACTGAAAACCAGTACAAATGGTTTACAAAGGTAATAAATATTGCTAGCACTGGGTCAGGATTCAGAACACTCTCAAGGATTATCGAGCACAATGCAGCACCAAAATACCGCAGGGTAAAGCTGGCTATGAAGACATTACCCAACAGGTACTAGGGAGAAACTCTGAAGATGTGAGTTTTCACATCATGGCAATGGGAAATTACTTACTTCAGTCACCAAAGTGTGACCACACGGTGTTCATTGCTAGGTAAGAGTTTGCACTGGGCAGTGACCGGGAAATAGAGTGAGCACCATGAACCCATGACCTGTGTTACCTCTTGGCAAGTTGCTCATGGGCCGGTACTCTTCACAGAACATCCCTGGGACAGTCTAAGTGTTGTCCTTCAATCGTTAATTTCTTGATTTTAACTAATGCAGTGCGGTTGGATGAACCTTTTCAGTATTCTAAACTATCTCCCAGTAACTCTCAAAATTATTTTATTAAACAGCAAAGACACTAGAGCAAATGATTTGGAAATCCTTATTGCATTTTACATACTTAGGTAATGGCAAATAAAATAACCTTAGTCATTAGGAAATCAGGATTTAAAATAGGAAAGGGGAAATCTAACAGACTGAATTGATGTGCAATTCAGATTTATAAATTAATGAGATTACTTATTACAGAGTCCATGCATTTAATTAGCTTCAGAAACAAAGGAGCACATTAATTCATAAGACACAGGAGGACAGTGGGGGTGTATTTTTTAAGATTAATCTCAACAAAGTTTTTGAACAAGGTAGGCACCCAAAAAACCAATAGTATTTGCTGGGGTAAATTAAACCAAGCCATAAAATATCCTAAATAACTCTTTGATGGCACAGTATCAAAACACTGCAAATTCTGAATTGCAGAAATTCCTATGTAGGATTTCTGCTGAATAGAGCCTTACAGTAAATGTGTTAAGCTGTTAGTGGTTAAAAAAACTAAGTAAAATATAAAACGCATGCTCAGCAACTACCAGTTAAACTCACTGGCATTTATAGTTTTAATACATCCATTGTCATCAATGGACATTATGCCAGAAAAATGCAACTCCTAGGTTGTAAGAATTTTCTTCAAAGCTTTAAAAACAAAAGCAAAAGCAGCCTCCATAAGCAAAATAAACAACAAAACAAAAAATCAAGCCAAATACTGCAAAAGAACTGCAACGTTAGATGAAATATATACAAAAACCCAACAAGCAACAGAAGAGTGTGAAAGATGTCATGAAAACAAAATGACCCTTTAAAATCCAATCCAAGCAGCTAAACCTGTTGGCCTTTGACTTCATGCTGGTTTACATATTTTACTAATAAGCTTCGGAACTGTCATTCATACCTAGCCAGAATGAATATTGTGAAGGTGGATCAAAGAAGTTATTAAAATTATCAAAATCAATCCACTAAGAGAAAATCATGAACTATGTTAATTAAAATTAAGGAAAGAACATGTATAATAATCAACGCTACGAGAAAGTCACTAAAACAAATCCCTGATACCAAGTATTTTGATCTCTTTATCAACCAATGCATGTTTACAATGCTATCAACTGAAGCCAGGAGTTAAAGGGACACTGTAAGTTTTATTTGGAAAATATCTATCACGGGCTGTAGATACAATCTCTTTTCTAGACTCCAAATTCATTTTCCATTTCTTCAATAAATGAAAAAGAGACAAATGTTGCACTGACTATACACTTTACTTAGAGGAGTAAACAAGGCACTTATTTTCTCACATATAATTTGCACATGAAGAAATACAGATTGTACTTCCTCCAGCATAAATAGCATTTATTAGCAGATACTTCTGCAGATTTTACATAATAAAACTGATAGTCCCCCAAGAGGGCCACATCTATTTTCAGCATTACACAGCATCACAAAAACTTACTACGAAGTTGAATACTAATGGAGACTTAAGACATTTAATTTAAAAAAAAAACATAACAGTGTCCTTTTAAACAGTCAAATATTCATTGTTTATTTGGCATGAGAATGCTGAGAACATATTGGAATAAACGCTACTGATTTGCAACAGTTCCTGAATCGAAAAGGATTCTTACCTTTAGATGTGACAAACAGTTCTGCAGGAAAACGTGCCAGTTATTTAAAAAAAACTGTTTCTGACTGACACACAACAGGCAGGTGATCAATGGGTACAAAGCCTACGAGCAGGGGGGAAAGAGAATCGATCAAATTGCTCTTTGCAGACCTCCCAAGTTGTGTACATTGAGAATGAGAGACACAGTCGCTTCCTGTCCCTTGCTCTCCCAGTTCCAACACTGCACAACAGCCTGCACTAGGACACGTGCCAGGCACGGTGTCCCGGGCATCACAGCCACGTCCACGGTATGAGAGTGGGGCAGGGGACCACGGTGAAGCTCAGCCCCAGCAAGGCTTGATCTCAAACTGAGAGCAGGTCTCACCCCTCCTACAACACTCACTCTCTCCCTGCAACCACAGGATTCGATTCATGTGGTGCTGGGAGAGGGAACTGCCTTGAAGATCAACACTCAGGAAAAACATCATCAAATCAGTAAAAACTATGGCAGATTTTAAGGAACGAAACGCAGTTTGATAAAGTCTGTGAATACACAGATAGCGTGGCTTTGCTTTGCTTTAATAACATACACTCGTTTAACCACCACATACTGCAAATAGTACCAACAGAACACCAAATATTAATTTGGTGATTAATACCAAATCTGACTGCAGATTATCCTGTTACGGAGCGAAAGTTAAGAATGAGGATGAATAGGTAAACTGGAATCTTGACATAATGTTTCTGATTTCATAAATAAAATGACATTGTGAATCCTAACAATTACTTCATGTTATTCTCACAGAAGGAGTTTAACCCTGTACAATGACATATGTTTTCTATGGTCAGAATATCGGAAAGTAAAGATTGTCCTTAAATGAAAGTGAGAATAAATCAATTTAAATTCACTTGAATTTACTGCGTATGCCGGTTGTACCGCAACATTTAGCTCTACATTTCCAGCAAAGTGAAGTGAATCAACTTGAAACATGGCTGCATGGTCATCGAGAATTACTGCGTTAATGACAGATTTAAATCCTTGCTAAAAATGCAGTTTCAAGGGAAAAACTGAAATGCAGTTGTGGTGGGGTAGAAACACTAAGCCACAGATATTTATATCTGAACGAGATCGTAAAAAATATTAGAAAAACAAAGTGAGAGGAGAGGAGGAAACAGGCAGAGCAGGGCTATTAACTGTCTGCTGTTTTGCTGAAAAAGTCTTGTCTGATGCTTCCATCTTTTAATTAAAATCAATTTAAATATACAGTCTCCCTGAATGAACATTCTTTTCAGAACAGACATTACGTTAAATAACTGTGCTAAAACCCACTAAAATAATCAAAAATATGCATCAATTTGAAGACAATCTTACAAGTGAGATAACAGAGCATATATCTTGCATAAACAAAGCAAAATTAGAGCAAATGCACATGCACAATGTGAATTTAATTATACTTGAACCGAGGAGTTGAAATTTAAATTAATACAGCTGTTAGCTTTTCCTCATATAATGTACTAGCTTAAAAGTCTAAGATGAGAAAAATAGAGAAGTTGAAATATTTCTTTAAAATACCAGTGAATGCTTCTTTCTTGAACTCAATTCAAAGGTAGTCTGATAAAGCATCTCCACAAAATTTTTCAAACATGGCACATTCACTTCATTTTTAACAGCCTATTAAAAAAAAATACATACGTAAATGGGTTTAATAGTTTATAAAGAAGGCGGCTTGAATATACATCAAGATGTCCACGAAACCAAGAACATCTAAAAGTTAAATCTCACATTAGTTAAGTATTTGAGTGTATTTATCTGAAATACAAACAGAAGCATAAGAAATCATGCAATTTGCCTGCTATACAGTTAAAAAACCCAAACTGACAGAACATTCCCAAAAGCCATTCAAATACCACTGGTTTAAAAATGTAGCCTGTATTCCATTGTTAAAGAAGAAAAGGTATTTACCACCAAACTAACAAATAAAAACTACACCGAAACCCTTTTTAAGCATAATTTCATATATTTTAAAAATAATACCCATCACTGTTCCCCTCTTCAATGCTGCCCTTTTCTTTTATGCCCTCCAGTTCTGAAAACTGAAAATTTAGGGAACGATACACAGGATTACCACAGCCAACCAAACACGTAAGTTGTCTTTTTTTCAGCTTTCAGAATAAATGAAACAGACCCATGGAGCCCTACACCTTTTTTTACCCACTCTGTTCTTGCATACAGTATAGCCTTCCCTCCACAAACCAGGCTTCTACCTTCTTTATCAGAACCTCTACAAGTCTCTTGGGCTTCTCTCTGGATACCTGTGATGACCCACTTAAACATTATTCTCAACCTACTATTTCACACTGTGTTTCTGCTTTATTTATCAAATTGGAGGGTGGGGGATTGGAGAGGGGTGTTGGTTTTTCTGGAATAGATCCTCTATATTCCTTATTTTCCTATTATATATTTTTTTGTTCATTTTTATTATCCAAAGTTACTGAAAGATAGTCCTGTTCAAAGAACTGAGAAACTAATTATATATTAAATCCCTTCCTATAGAACCCCAAATTGTTTTATCTTTTGCTACTCTTAAGCTGTAAGTTGATCAGTACCCTGCTAGCTTGATACGAGACATTAGTGAGTTGTTGCCAGCTCCACACTGTTGCTTTGGGATATAACCTTGGCCTTAACTTCTCCGCTGTAAAACACGCTCTCATCTGTCAGACCCGCAGGGTCCAGGTCAGGTCATATTTTTAAAAAGGCCTGAATGACTAAACAAAATAAGAGAATTACAGCAAAGAAGTCACAGTGCCAAAACCCAATAGCTTCCTCACTTAAGCAATTTTCTGTATCCAAGATACAGAAAAATCTAGATTCATTTCCTCATGTTTTTATTTCATCTGCTTCCAAAAGATTCAAACTCCCATCTCGCATCTTCCAAGAGGACGGATGACTAACCCTCTCAACCGCATCACAGCCAGGGATGGGGCTCTCCATTTCTATTTAAAAAGCTCCATTTGTATGAGACGATTAGGGACTCCGTGAGTCAGAAGGCAAGATCAAGCCTCCCTCACCAGCCGTTGAAAGCGCTGATTCAGGTGGTGCTTGTAGGAAGCGATCCGCAAAACACTGCAGCGCCGGTGTGAGTGCCTCTGCCGTTACCACCGCACAGCCCCAATGCCCAAAGGCTGCTTCTGCCTCAGTACTGTACCTGCAGCTTTCACTATATTTAAACTATGATTTTGCAAACTGATATTCGTGTTTCCATAAATTCTATGTACTATCGCCATGTGCTGCCACTCAAACTGCCGAGCAGCTAGAGTTCAAAACGACAAATGCGTTCACTTTTTAACAGGACAGCAAATTCTTCTCTAGAAAAGTGCCCAGAGAAGGATCAAGACTTCAGACAATTAAGAGCTACTATTAACACCACCTCTTTATGGTCACGTCTTAAGAAGAAAGATTGTCTCCCATCTATTTTTTTTTTAAACCCAAGGCCGAGACTGTTGAAGGCAGCAAAGCATTTCCCCACAGCTCAGGGCAATGCAAATCATTTGAAAGAGGATGCAGAGTTCAGAGAGCTTTATCTTTCTTTTCCTATAAGCCTGCTTAGATGGGATCCCTACCTGGCATACTAGTCTCTGCGGATTCCTTTCTACAAAATGGGATCTACACATCCCAGTTCTCCATATAAAGGAACATATGCCCCTAGAATTAGTCGTAACACAGGCCAGCGACCTGTCATTTTTTGGGACAGCGTGCCTAACATAGCTATCATTTTAGATGTGAATCACAGAAAGTATCCATCTTACTATAATGAAACATTTTGAGGTTGTGGTAAATGGACAACTTGATGTATACTGAGCTGTTGTAACTTCTTCTTGACCTGTTGGCCAAGCTTTACACAACCAAGTGGAGGGGGGGTGGGAGGAATGGGGAGAAGCTGTCCTGACACTGTACAGCCAACACTGAGATGGTATCAAGTTGTTTTTTTCTTGTTCATGGCTGCTGAGTAATATTTCCAGCTTTAGATTTAAGACATGTACAGGAGATGGTTGTCTGCTCTTCCACCAGAAAGATTACATCTAGTGGACACTCACCTCTCTGAACAATTTTTACTTAATTGGCCAAACCCTCCTTCATCGTTCTTGCATAGGAGTCCACACTCTCCCTATTGGACTGTAAAAATGTTGCATATCTCAGTTTATTCTAGAAAGAACTTAACAGGTTTCAGCCAATAAAGAGAAGTCGATGGGACCCTTGAGTGAACAAATACTGAACCAAGGAATTTTCAAATTTTTAGACCAAGTATAAAATTATACAGAGCTCTGGTGATAAAAGGGTCTAGAAAACAGATAATTTTAAGAGCTTCTGAAGACATTGGAAACTACCTAATACACCAATCACACAAATACATTTACCCTTTAAAAGATAATGTACGGGCTTGTAATTTACTTAATAGTCTTTTTGAATCTGTAAAAATGTAATATGGTGAGGATTTATGGAAGCAATTTTAACAACAAGAGCCTAATTGCAAGTGAGTGGAATAGTGGGGGAAAAAAATAAAATACTTACAGCAGCCACAGGGATGAGAATTTCCACAAACAAACCAGCAAGTGCATGTTTTATATCTTTATCTTTTACTTCCAGGAAGTATTGAGCACATTCCTTAGAAAGGAAGCATTAGAAAAATATTTAGAAAAAAAGAAGATAAATGTCACTATGCCATAAAAAGCACTAGCAGTATCATGTAATTGCCAGTTTGAATTTAAAACATGCAATGTGTTTAAGTTAGTCTTATATTCCTTGACAATATCAACTTTGCAAAAAGTTAGAAACTTTACAACCTGTTTCCCCAGCACTTAAAAAGAAATTCAAAGAACGTCTGTAATACCAGATAGCTATTTCCTTTCTTCTCAGAATATAAAACGTACTCAGAACATAGAATATAAACATGCACATTCTTCCTCATATTATGCCAAAGTTTAAAAAGAATATGTTTATCTCTATTAAAGGAATTAGAAAATATTTTTAGATACCCATTTTCATTTTCAAGGTTACTTTGAAGAAAATTTTACAGAGAAATAAACAATCCATACACGTTTGCACACTCCACTCTACCAAGTTGACCACTCTGTACACAATCCAAAGCACCTACGTGTATGGTAAGTTTTCCAGGATTCAGAGCAATGTCGATGGCTGCTCTAGTAAAATTTACGACGAAGTTGCATTTATTTCAGTTAGTGTCAAAGGAGCAAGTTATTCATTAGCACAGTTTTTAAGCCGCAATCAAGAGCAAACAAAGAGGTTTTAATTCTCTCGGGAGATTAACAAAAGCATTTTTTAAATAAAAGTGGGGTTTGGCATCTCAGATGCTAAAAAAAGATATATCAAGTAACTTTTTTTCTTTAACCCACCGCTTTGATCATTTGATTGCTAGCCATTTTCATCTAGTCTATTATACACTCATATATTATAAGTTTGCCACAATACTGAGACAATTCAGAATGGGTTCTCATTATGTACTCATGAACTGCAAAGAAACAAATGACTCATAGCTCTGAGAACTTATGGACTAAAAAGAAAAGGACGAAGGACGACACACAAGTAGAGTGAGTGACTGATCACAGTAAGCATCATTGTAGCTTTTTGACTTAAGCAATCAAAATTATGCTCATTTCAGTTTTCTGTACCATTCATTTACCTGCATGAACTGAAATGATGCTTCAAAATCCTCCACAGGATACATCTTTACTCGAAAAAACTTCATTCCCATAATCAAACTGATGATGCTTTGTACTACATGAGGACTCTGTTCTTTCTGTCGCAGTTCCTTTAATTCAGTGACAAACTTCTTCCTAACAGCTTGAAACCTGAACAAGGGATATAAATGGCAATTACTTACATTCTTAGTTACTTTTACTTGCTGTTTATAATTTTGAACTGATTTCTTTAGTCTGTTAACAATAACAGCACCTACAGTAAATGAAACGCAAGCAAGATGAACCCTGTTACTTAAAGTCTAGACATTTAAGAGTGCCTATGATGATCTGCACATTAGAATATACTCATGACTTACTAGAATATACTTGTTAACTGAACAACAGCTATTGACTGATAACAGGCCTGCTTTCCCTGCACCTACAGGCTGACAGTAAAGCAATTTGGTACTGTACTAAAGATTACGTCTTGATTTGTTTGAATTTATTGTTCTGGAATGAGGCAGACACGCCAGACTACACTTGACTGTGCTTGACGCTCAAGAGATTAGTAACTGGGGTCGTTAAAACAGGCTATTTAACACAGAAGCATTAAGTCTCGAGTAATTTTCCCCCAAACACAAAAAAAGTCACAGACTGAACTTACTTTGATTGAGCAAGAACCCCTGTCACTTCTGCGTATAAGTCTGCAATAATATGCACATTCCCAGTGTTGGTTCCTGAATACCTGGATAAAGAGGGGGAAAAAAAGGAAGATGTTAAATTCAACTTTGTTCTTCTAATGTGTTCTCAATTACAAACAAAAAGTTTGTTCCATAGCAAGCCAGGTTATTACCATAAAAACAATGAAAGTCAACCATAAAAGGCATGGGTGACATTTAAAGGGATGTAGTTTCACTGAGTGGACATCAGAGATGTATTCTGCATAGGAAATTTACTCTAGTTATCCAAACTCGGACTTTTCTTACTCTGGCTGGCTGCAAATTATTCTCTATCTTTTCAGCAACATGATATTGAACACAGCTGTGCTCTTTCAAGATAGGTTTTCAGTTTCAAGATGCCAGTCAGTGCCTGTTTATAGTATTATCACCAACACTTTACATGTAAGGCAAAGGAGAACAGTCATAACAATCAAGCACAGACTCTTAAAACACACAAAGCATTTTATAGCACACAAGCAAACTTACCCTTCCTTATGTTTAAAGTGCTTAAAAGCCAAGTTTAGGACTTCATGTACTAAAGGATCTGGCACTGGATGAACAGGTATCTGAAATGCAGGTATCATTTATATGTATGTAACTATGCACTGGTATATACACATATGTACATGTGAAGTAAATAGACAGTATTGTGAGATCCCCTGTAGAAACCTCTCCCACCAAAGGGCATAACCCATGTTGGCATATTAAGTTAATTATCCAATATATGAACTTTTACACAACCTGTAGTGACATTCTCTCAAATCATTTTGCATACTGGCTTTTAGGGATTAAATTAGCAAGAAAATAACAACACTAATGTAAAAACTTGAATTCATCATAAAAATTTATCTGACTAGGTTAACTATGCATCTTGCCATGCTTTCTACCTTGCGTGGTGTTACTATTACATATTTAACCTCACAATGCAATTCATCTTGATATAAAGGAAGCCAAAACCAAAAAATGCAGAAGCAATGATCACCTCCATTTTGTGCAGATGAAAGCAGCCAAGACATATAAACATCCTCCTAGCAATAAGTAACAATTTGGTGAGAAACCAAAACCAAGCATTGATGACAAGGCTGTTTCTTACTCAGGCTCTCTTTGACATCACCACTTTTTCTCAGGTTTAAAAGAAAACATTTGCTTAGAAATAAAATGTATTCTTTTAAAAACCAACATATATAATTATGAAGTCATAATGTCTTTAAAGCTTCAAAGCAGTTTAGGTAAATAGAAGAGGATAACCCTACTAAACATTACTGCTTAAAAGCAATTAAGATTTTCACTAAAATAAATCAGAAGAAAAGATTACTGTCTTGCCTACAGAAAATGAATCACTTATTGCTTGAGAATTTCATACTCTTCAGCATCAGGAAAGCTATTTGTCCAACAACTTCCAGTTCCAGTGGCACTGGCTATTTCCATGCATATTCATACAGTGAGCAGTCATTTAAGCAAAAGATTTTTGTTTCTACCTAGGTCAGGTCTGTCACCCTTTCTCCAGTTGCTCATATTACAGAAAGGGCTGGATCATACCCTTTGCACCCTCTAAAACCAGTTTATAAGAATTAAACAATGATAGGGCTCCCAGGAAGATGGATGTAATGTGAATTTAAATACTTTTATTGATAAAAATCCATCCTTTCTGTGCTTTGACTGCTCAATTGCAGATTCACATTACAGGCAGAATATACAAACCCTCCTTCAGTAACTTTTAACACTAAATTGACCAAAGGATTCTCTTAAGTGGTGTGTCTGTGTTTAGTGCCCCATTGCAGGTCTTCAGTGGGGGAAAATATCAGAAAAATACCTCTCCTGACTGGAGCAGAAGTGTGAGAAGCATTAGAGTAATCACCACAAACTCTCTTTAGGACTGAAACTTTGGCACCTCTCCTGACACCTGCTTCACTGGCAAAAGGTACTCAATAGAGAAACCAGTGCCAGTTCAAAAGAGAAGTTGCCTGAACAACTCTGCAATCATAAACAACCTAGGCCATCTCCCTTTTTCTCTTCCACTGATGGAAAATTTAAACGGGGGGAGAGCATGAACTAAAGATTTTCTGTAAAACACTAACACATGAGAGTTGGATGGTTATCTTCTCTGCATCTCTGGGCATGCAGTACAGGAACATCACTTCGGATGATGGGTCATTTGTCTTGGGAGGATAGGCAGCTCTTCTGTTCTACCATTTTCATTTTTCCCTATATCACAAGGATGCCATGCACATCTCCTACAAATTATTTGCAAACTAAACCATAGTCCTTTCGTTACTTAGTACAGAAAGTAATTAAATTTTCATGTACCTATACACAAAAGACATAAACTACTTAATTACTTGAAATGTGAAATTTGCTCAAATCTGCTTCATGTTTCAAACCCGTTCTTACAGCAATCTTTTTTTCCTCTAAAAAAGCAAGTTTGCTACTTGAAGACAAATTCTATTCTCTTGTTCATACATTACTGCAAATTTTATATTAACAGAAAACGTGTTATATCATCTAGCACTACGCTATAGTGCCAAGTAAAATTACATCGTTTCTAATTTTTTTCAAACAGTGACATTTTAATCCTGTCATTCAATGATGTCACATTGTATTTCAAAAATGTTTAAGCAGACAGAAAGTACTTAAACATAAATAAAATGTTTTGGTTTTTTTTTTAATAGTTTTGCTTTTTGCAGTATATCAGCAGGTTTAACTAAGTGGTTCCAAGGGATGTGAACTGAGATAATACAGGCATGTAAAGAAAAGACAGGAGAGGGCAATGGCCTTATGCAGCCAAGAGTATAATTACAGCCTTGCACATGCTTATCACATATATGCGCCAGTTTTTAATATAAAAATGTAAAGGAGATGATCAAAAGTGACATTAAGAGCAAAAGATGAAAAGAAGCTTGCCAAAGCAAAAGAGCTTACCTGTTTTAGAACCTCTATTAAAACTAAACAAAAAATGAAATCTACAGCTAAGTCCCTCCTTTCAAGTAGATAATCTCTTTCACGTTGTTGGTCATCCCTAAAATAAGAGATCAAGAACACGCAAATCATACACAAGAACACGAATATTACACAGAAGGGGTATACATGGCTTTCATGCCATCCTCAATGCACACATACATAAAACAGATGGTTGGAAAGGCTTTGGGGTTTGGTGCAGCACTAACATCTTGCTCCGTCCTGAAAGGATCTGCCAACAACCTCAAGAACTACAAAAGGGACAAACTAATTTGAAATTATCCAACTTCCTTCTGTATATCAACCCCAAAATCATTAAGTCACTTCATGCACATCCTCTACACAAGTTAAATACACTACCTGAAAGAAGCCCATGCTCTTTTTGCACAGATTTAGGTAATGACAGTTCCAAATACAAAATATTTGTAAAAAAAAAAGTATAACACAGACATTTTCTTACAAGTAAGCACACAAAAATAAAACAGACTTTTGCAAGGAAAACTCTTACCCCTTTGATTTTGTGCTAGATCGAGGTCTGTATTCGTAAGATTCATCTTCTGTTCCGTTCTGACGCCTGTACCAGTCAAACAAGGTGCGTAATAAGGAAGGGAGACAGTGCTCTGCTACTGAGCTCATAGAGCTTATCAACTGAAAATAGCAAGAGAAATAGTTCAGCGTGAGAAAGCAATCTGAATCTTAGAATTATAATCATTCTTTCAAATTGATTTTCAATGTTAAAAACCATATAATTTTACAAAGTGGCAACTTTATGTATCATTTTCACCTAAGGCAATTAGTTTAAATATGACACACTGAGTCAAATACCGTCATAAATTTAAGCAGGCAAAGTGTTCTGAAGCTCACAGGGATCCAGAATCCTAAATTTGTACAGATTACCCATATAAAACCACTGAGAAAACAACAGAGATTTTAGGACGTCCCTGAATGTTGCCATATGTTTCTCCAAAGTATATGTAATTTTACATTAGAAATGACAAATAAGGGGTAACCCTCCTAAACTGACCAAGTATGTAACTTTCAAAAACATGCTTCATTGGTCATTACACAAAACTAAGAGCCTTTTAGATATCCTACTCTCCTTTTAATACATTTGATTGGTCTAGAACGTAAGCTTGTGGGCTGCTATTAAAACTTCACTAAGAGGAAGCATCAGAAAAAAAGAACTTAAAAGACTTATTTGTATTGATAATGCTTTGAAAAATCTTCACCAAAATGTCATGCCTAAGAAATGCCTATTGTTTGCCTCAGCTTGGGATACTCAAACATCTCTGCTGATCTCAGTCCAGCCATGAGCAGAAATCACAAGTTAAAAGCATTAATATATTTGGGGGGGAGAGGGGAGGGGGAGGATGTTCAGAAAGCAGAAAGAGCAAATCCTTCTCATGAGTTACTAAACTGGCAGTATTTGAGACAGCATAAAATCGACAATATCCGTTTCATATTGTAAGTATTTATTTCCTACCTTGTTTTGCATCCTCAACATTCTAATGAAAACGCATTGGAATTACTGGGAAGATGAAATCTTCCCTCATATTACATAGCTGCTAAGCAGAACACGAGCCATATGCTTATTCTTCTTATTTAAAATAATTTCCATACTGCTTGGATGATCTGATTCAAGATGATCTTACACAAAAATTGTAAGAAAGCACTTTTATATTAGGATTAAATTATGCCTGGGTTCAAAGCAGCAATCCAGACGAAGAGAGATCCTGTGATGCCCAAGAGACCGGGCCCGCACTAGTCATCATGACGATACTTATATGCCTTGGAATGAAACAGCAAAGTGTGCTCCGGTCTTAAAGGCTGTAACACGTTGCTAACTGCTGCAATGAACATACGATAGAGTACACTGACAGGTAAGGAGAGAGAGAGATGTAAAGTTACAGTAAAATGCTAGAGCCCAAATTCCAGCTATGACCAAAATCCTGATCCAGAAAACATCACTCTAACTGTGCCTAATTATGAACAAGCCTGAACCCCAGAGACACATCTGCTTTCAGTCACCAAGATGGACAAGATACGCTTCTGTACAATCACAAAGTTTTGGTGCCTTAGGACAAGAGTAGGAAATTGCCAAGTATGATTCCTACAAGAAACAAAGGAAGAAAAATACATGCTATTTCAGTTTCAAGCTGTACAAGCAAAAATATTTTAAGACATGGAATATATGCTCTATAAAAAAATTCCTCTCCAGTAGCTTCTTGACGCACTGGGAATGATGAAGGGATAACAGTTCAGAAGTGTATCAACAAAAAATATCCTTCTTGTTTTCCAAAGTTTTAACTCTTGGCTAAATTTATTTTTTTTTTGTCTCCAATAAAACCTCAGTGACAAATAAAAGAATTGTACTATCTGAAAATTACAAACTATTGATTTTGCACACTCAGATCCAACAGCAGCCCTCTTTGATCTGGTTACGCTTCCAAAAGAAACAGCCTACAACCCCATTAAACAGCTATTTTACTTATTCATGATAGGGACAGGCTGTGGGGGTGTGCTCTCCCTCTTTTCCCCCCCTTCTTCCCTTGCCCTGACTTCTGTTTGGGCCGTGGTCATCATGGCCATCACAACATTAGTTGTGGTAAGTTGCACCTGGACTTTGAGGGATGGCTGGCAACACAGCCAAAGCACCATATGGAGTGGGGACCTCGATATATTCCCATGAGAATATGACTACAGGTCAATTAGCTTACGCTATAAACAGTAGACAGCCTAAGAGTCCTTTGAGCTCTCCTGCATGGCAGCAGGCTGCATGCCAGGATCTCCCCTTCTGGGAGGATGCTTGCTTAAGTTTCTACCCCTCGAGGTTGAGAGATTCCTTGCTGTAACAGATTCTTTGTAAGCGACTCATGGCATGATAAACTTTGAAATCTTAGCTAAGTAGCATAAGGGACCGATTGTGCATATATAATCCTTTAGACATAAACCATTGACCAAGTCCGGGACTAGGACTAGATCCGGCCACACCTAGACTCCTCTCTGAAAAGAAGTTTATAAAGCAAGGGGGTCCTGTCTGAACCTCGTGGCTCAACGGGAGGGTCTCCCTGATGCCTTGTCTGATCCTGTCCTCTATGCAGTAAATAATGAAGTGTACCTTCCCATCGAATCTCGTAAAACACCATCGCATTTACTACTGATTTTGTTAAATCACTGTTTCACCTTAAAAAATATTTCACTACTTCTCTTACAAGTGAAGTTAATCACTCTGCACATGACACAGGCAACGCTACGTGCCTTCCTGCTCCATGCCTCCTCTCATGGCTCACTCTGGGACCTTCTACTCCCAGAGTCCCTCTTTTGTTTCAATCACGCTCTTTCTACTCCCAAAGTACAACACTTAATAGCTCAGACACCACATCAGTACAGCGAAAGTCACTTTTCAGACTCTAATTCCTAACTGCATAAAGACCTCTGGGCAACCAAGATTGGCCAGGAGCACCTCTAGCTTCTCTGCTGGATGCTGTGGTGATGGGCTCGGGGACCTTCCTCACTCCATACTTTGCCAATCTGTTTTCCCTCTGTCACCCTGCTGGGGAACTGATCTTAATATGGGTTTCATATACCCAGTAATGAACAGAGAGAAGCAATCTTAATTCCTTCTGCCAAACAAGGTTCAAAATTCCCTATCCAAATTCGCAATCCCTGTCACCACAAGGGAGCCTCTCTGCTCTGACTCTCTGCAGTACTTATTCAGTACCATTAAAATTCAGGTCTTGATGAACCCAAAGCTGATCGCAAATAACAAAAGAACAAAATAAGAACTCTCTCACATACATGCATATACACAATCCAAACAAAGTACTAAGTTTTCAAGAAAATGACCTTATTTCTGTATTACAAGATTTTAAAAGTTATATGCTTTCTTTTTCCACTTCTCTTCACCCAGGCTATTTTTAGAACCTGTATGCAGTTCAGTGCATGACTACTAGTGATTTATACAAAACATCGTTAACTGAGGAAAAATGTGGTGGTAGGAGAGGGGAAGAGCGGACAGAGTTAGTAGAAAAATTAGCAATATTACTGATTTCCAGATATCCTATCTGCATATTATTTAGCTTTTGGTCAGACTTAAGACAAAATACTGTTGCTACCTCACCCACTTTCCTTGTTTATGAGCAAACCTTCATTTAGGAGATAATGGCCTTACAGCAGGTCAGATTAGAATACATTAAAAGACTGAGGTTTTTGGTGGTAGGTTTGTTTCTGTTTTTCTTTAGAAAGAAAATTACACATGCTACTGTTTGTTTCTCTTTCGGGAGGAGGGAAGAGAGATGCATGGATAGATGTTAACTGAAAAGCAGGGGCAAGTCCACAGATTCCACTGCAATGTGTAATACCTGTATCCAAGGAGTAATGGAAAGCACGAAACAAAAATCCAGGTAGAGAAGGTAAGGACAGAACATTAAACTTCATACAGAAGATGCCACTCAGGAACAGTTAAGAACAGGAACAGGCAATTAGTGGGGTTTCATCTGAATGCTGCCTCTTCATTGCAAGGAGGTAGTTACGGGACAAAAACATGCTTATACTATGAAAGAATTAAAATAAAGACAATAAACATGAAAAAAAAACTTGAGCAGTTATTCCAGGTACAGTTCACTTGTAGTAAGCGAAACAGAATAGCCTCACAGTGTGAATATGTACTCAGCAAGGGATGAAGTATCATTTTGAATCTGTCTTATACCTTCTGCTGTAGAATTAAAAAACCTTCAGTAAAAGCCGTATTACTGAAATTAACACTACTTGCTTATAAAAGCAGAACCCCTAACACTGAAACAATAGGTGATACAGGTTGAAGTTACACAAAACCGATCAACAGGAAGAGAAATAAATTACATCTTTTCCTCCCCTACCGCATTTCAGCATCTTTCCTCCAGCAACTTTCACTGCCATCTTCAAATAATTCTATTCTAGATTTTTCCTACTATAATATTCTACAATGGAGATTAAAATCTAAATAATATTCAAGGTCTAAATCTTCTGACGCTTATTCAGATGCGGATGTTCCAAGTCATCAGTGGTTCAACAGTGGAACCACTGTTCTGCAAAAACACAGGCCACCTTAATCCAATAAAAACTCCCTGAAGTTCCATGTTTCCTACCTGATCAAACTGAAGATCTTCACCTCTTTGAAGAGATCTGGACAAGAGCTTTTCCTGTTTAAAAAAAAAACAAAAACACCACCATGAATTTCACAATGCAACTGACTGTTATCGAAGCTAGATTCCTTCTTTCTCAGTTATATTACAGAACATGTAACTCCTAATAGGATTATTTGATTTGCATTATGTTTCAGCTGGAACCATTTCTGAAGATGTGAAGTGTACTCAAAATAGAAGAATACAGACCTAAAATTAATAAAATTCAGGTGCCTTAACAGCAACAGCGTTAAAGATTGATGAAGAGAAAATGTCAAACACCTCTCCCAAAGAGCCGTGCCTACAGCAGCGTGCTCAGTGGAGGGAGCTGGCGGTGGGTGCCAAG
The DNA here is from genome assembly GCA_013398155.1 of Pedionomus torquatus. Taxonomy (NCBI): domain Eukaryota; kingdom Metazoa; phylum Chordata; class Aves; order Charadriiformes; family Pedionomidae; genus Pedionomus; species Pedionomus torquatus. The sequence continues at coordinate 33,074 of VZRU01016783.1, read as the reverse complement.
TCAAACTCACAAGGAAAGCCATTCCCATCTGAATTAACCAGCCTATTCGTGTTCGTATAAGGCAGTTATTGTAAGCTACAAGAATGAATTTTAAAATGCCTTCACAAAGGCAGAGGCAATTATCCAATGCATTTCTAACTTGCGTTTTCCCTGAACTGTAATGAAAAATAGCTTGAAAACCTAGTCCAGGAAAAGGAAAATGTCAGTAATCACTTCCTTCACATTTGGAATAACTTTGTAAGGTACAGAGAAATTACAATGTTACTGAATTTAATTATTACAAAATTTCATTGTTACCACTACCATTAAAAGCAAAATTAAATTATACTCCTGACAAAATAATTTAGTGAGAATTAAAGCATTAATAGACCAAAACACTCATGAACTGTAACAGCAATGTAATCGTAATTCTTACTAGTCACTGTGGAGAATACCAAATTATACAGTTACAAGAAATACAACCTTTATATAAATTTTTATACAACTCTTGCTANAGGGAGAAAAAGAAAAAAAAGGGGGGGGGGGGGAGAAGAAAGAAAGAAAAAAGACTAAATCTCCATGTACTGGCTCTGAGGATCCATGGTTTACAGTAAGCCAAGCACCACAATAACAGCTTTAAGGGCATGCTACAAAACAGGATACGTGTGTACATATATATGTGTGTGTATATATATACACATATATATATAAGGATGCGATTAGCATATCTTGCTACTTAAAAGAAATTTTAAACTACCTTTCACTTTATTATAAATGATTCAAAAATGTTATCTTTGGCGGGGAAAATAGAAAAAGAACTCAAGGTGACGAAATAATAGTTCATGTTGGATTGTGGTGAGCAAACAAAGAGCTTTTATGGAGCAAGTTAAGTCCAGTAGGAAGCTGGAAGAGCTGGTGACTTGCCTGGTGCGGGATGGGAAAGGAGGTGCTAGCAATGCTGATAACCAGTACCGCTCTCAACAGGTTGTGCCTCAGTTCACACAACGTAACCACCCAGTAGTTCATTGGGAGACAACACCCAGGCTGCCAGGGTGCTGACAAAATTTCAGTAAGTCAATATTGCTTGGCATTTAACCCTTGCGATGCTGCAACAGGCCAGACGTTGAACACATGAGATTTGCACCAAGTCCAAGACTCAAGACTGTCAGCTTATTTTCACTTGTCCTAATCGTGTATTTGAAAATGCAAGACAATATATGGCATTTTCTACTACGACTGCAGCTTTCTTTGGTGTTCAAAAGGCTACAATCTCTGGCAACTATTACAGCCTCTGAAAACTTGAAAGTAACATTGCCCGAGCAAAAAGCATTTGCCTACTCTGAAAGTATATCTGGAAATAATACAGGTATCAATTCAGAAGTCAAATCATTTTCACTTTCTATAATAAAAAAAACCAACTAAGAAAGCAGTTATTTGTGTACAGTTCTAATGTAACTAAATTAAAAAAAACACAACACTTAAATAAGGTAGTTTCAGGAAGATGCATCTAATGTTCTAAAGCAGTTCTATTTGTTCATCAGCTGATGTATTAGCCAATGTTCTTCCACTGTGAATTCAAAAGCAAGGGCGGAAAGGTTTCAGATACTGGCAAATAAATACTTTTTTGGAATCTGACAAACGCATATCATTTCACATGTTAAATCGGTTCAAAATACTGTTATGAGAATTATCATTTTGTAGCAGACAATAAAAGCTGCAGAAAGTACTCACAATTCCCTTTTAACTAGAATCCCTTCCTCCTCCCTTTTTTTTATATATAAGGAAATGTCTACCATAGGTGACTTGGTGTTATCTATACTATGCTTTTAGATAAAGCAAACAAATAATTATAATCTTATCTATAAAGCAGAAACACGACAAATGTTCCACCCTATATAAACATCAGATATTGTTAATTAAGTTGTAGGAAAATAACTAGAAAACTATTTCCCAAGAAGATGGAGAAGTGACTTTCCTGTAAGAAGATGGTAAAAGTCAGGTTCCTTAGGTTTCCTTATGACACAATGCTCTGACATGCCATGTTTCCATCAAGGTACTACACAATTACAATACAGGTAAACACTGAGTTTATTATACCCATCACACGTGTCTAAAACCAGAAATAGAAAAGAATGGTAAAAAAGTAAAGAGATGCAAAATAATCTGTAGAATCACAGAACTGTTTGGAAGGGACCTCCAAAGGTCATCTAGTCCAACCTCCCCGCAGTCACAGGGACACCCCCAACTAGACCAAGGCGAGGCCTCATCGAGCTTCACCTTGAATATCTCCAGGGAAGGGGCCTCAACCACCTCCCTGGGAAACCTGTTCCAGTGTTCCACCACCCTCATACTAAAGAATTTGTTTCTAATATCCAATCTAAATCTACTCTTCTCCAACTTAAAGCCATTACCTCTCATCCTATCACTGCCAGCCTTGTAAACAGACTCTCCCCAGCCTTCCTGTAGCCCCCTTCAGGTACTGGGAGGCTGAGATTAGGTCTCCTCGGAACCTCCTCTTCTCCAGGCTGAACAGCCCCAGCTCCCTCAGCCTGTCCTCATAGACAGAGGTGCTCCAGCCCCCTGATCATTTTCATGGCCCTCCTCTGGACCTGCTCCATCAGGTCCATATCCTTCCTATATCGAGGGCTCCAGACTTGCACCCAGGTGGGGTCTCACCAGAGCAGAGTAAAGCGGCAGAGTCCCCTCTCTGGATCTGCTGGCAACACAGCTTTTGATGCAGCCCAGGATGGGATTGGCCTTCTGGGCCGCAAGTGCACGCTGCCGGCTCATGCCCAGCCTCTCCATCAGCACCCCCAACTCCCTTTCCTCAGTGCGGCTTTCTAATACTTTAGACATCTTTAGATGAAGAAGTCAAAATCTGTATCAATAGAGAGCAAACTATTTTTAAGATACTTCTGAAAGTTTAGCTTCCCTCCCCTCACTTCTGTATGATTTGAGACATTTCTGTACCTCAGATGTTGATATAACTTTTAAGAATTTTTGTATCAAAAAGAATGAAGACCTTACAAGTTCATATTCCTATTATTTTTCCTTAGCATTCAAGATCTTAACTGCTAAAAGGTAAATATCCCCGTAGGTAATGTAACACTGACCAAAGAAACGTGACATAACCAAACAACACTCTTTAACCCCCTCATCACAGGTTTACCAAGGCCTCTGAGTTATCTTCTAACTCTGCTTTGCCATGGCTCCGGTCATCTCACATGACTTACAAAAATCTATCCAACAGCACAGAGTAAAGGTCTGGAAACTTTCATTGAATTAATAATTTAAGATTTATTTTCCTGGCTTCCTGAAGTTCAGCAAGAGATGGAAATAAGAGGTCTACATTTATCTCTTATAAGTGAAATGAGGAAAAAAAAATAAAGAAAAGAATAAAACCCCAGCACTATTGAATTAATCAAAGAGTAGTTTGCATCCGTTGTGTAAAGCAGAAATGTCAACATACGGCAGGCAGCCGAGATCAGGATGTAGACAGACCTGCGTGTGCCGTGCAAACAACTGCACCCCTGCATGAAGGTACCACCCTTTGGCCCCCCTCCAGCGCTCGCCGGCACCGGCCTCTGGTGGGGAGCACAGAAAAATTAGCCAGCCTGTTTCTGCCCTCCGAGCTGCAAGTGAGAAACCAGAGGGGCGATGCTGCCTCTCCTCCCGTAGCCCAGGTGCTGGGCAGTGCCCACATCCTTGCCCCAGCCCCAGGGCAGCGTGCCAGAAACACAGCGCTGAAGAACCGCCGTCTGCTAAATTCGACAGACTCCAGACAAGCTTTTTGAAAGTACCTTGGCAAGGCTGGCGAAAGCTCACAGTGCCCACTCCGAGCAATGCCTGGTGTCGCTGCGATAGGATAAAATCGCTTGATGTTGGCAACAGGCTTAAATACTCTCACTAGTTTTGATTTAAACATGAGGCCGACCTGCAATTTAGTAAGTTAGCAGCTTACCTAATTAACAGCTTGGTAACGTGGCACCACGTTAAACTCTCTGCTTAAATTCTAGCCATCTATATGTACGTACAGCCTGACAAAACAGAGTAACCCAATTTGTCACTAGCCTTTTTCACTGGTATGGTTTGTTTCGCGCTTGGGGGAGGCTGGTCTCATGACTGACAGTCACCCTTGCTCAGCTGAGGAAATTGTGTCTGAACCCTTTTTCCTTTAGAGCTACAAACCGTAACAAAATATTTCGAAGAATTAATTTTTTAAAAAGCGTTTTAATTTAACTCACTCACTAAAAAGATCTCCCTGTGGTTACGCTTGCTACTTGGATCGTTTATTTTAAGCATTTGCTGAAAAGCTCTTTCTTGTAACTTTGGGAACTGCGGTATTAAAATTTTGCAAACAGAGAACTCTTAATTAAATCAATCAAAGGAAACTACCAAGTATCATAAGTAAATTCACAGCTAGAGAAACCATTTAGTTAATTTTTTACATCAAAAGTCAGTCACTTCTAAACAAAACCCATACATCTAGCCAAAATTGTACTGTCTCCTTCCCCCCAGGTGCTGTCCTGATCTGAAGTTATTTAAAAAAAAAATAAATTAATTAAGTTTTGCTCCCCTACTAGCATATTATTCTTCAAGTTTTAAAAAACAACCTGTCTGGCTCCTAAATTTAATTGCTCTGGCTCCAAATTCTCTCCAACAGCTTCATCCAACTACCCAGCTTCATCTAACACATTAAAGATTTATGTAACACTGTATATATTCTCCACATTATTATTTGTGGGTGAGTGATCCCACCAAATCCAATCACTCTAAAATGATAAAGGGCTTTCCTCTCTTCCACTAAAGCCTTTTCTCCAAGCTCAGTCAGTGCCTTTCCTGTGCCCTTTCAGCCTCCTATCTTTCTTTTTAAATGTCATACACTAGAACTGAATATTCAGTATTTATATCAAATACTACATACAAAAATGAAACCACTTCAGTAATTCCTTTCACTGAGACACCTAAGGATTCCCTTCTACTTCTTCGTGTTATATAGGCTCAGGTTGGTTCATTTTTCCACATCCTTTTGGCACCTCTTTTAAATTCCTGCTTTTCTACAGTCATTCTTTCCTACCAATATAAAATAAATTTACATCTGATTGCATTAAAACCCTTTTGTTTAAATGCAGTCAACTTGGCAAATGAACCCAGATAGAACTGTTAAAGACCTTCACAAATTACTACTCCAGCAATGTCTTTACTTTCTCATTTTATCCCAAAGAATTTTATACATCCTTTATACACACAAAATATCAATTTCAGAAACCTATTAGTAAAAAATCCTAAGGTAGACTTCATATAATCACCATAAAACCTCAACAGACAACAGAGCTGGGAATTACTTTTCTTTGAGAAGTGCATTAATTCATTAGTTTCGTGGGTTTTCTAATTTTTAATCTGGCAAGGTGTTTCGATTTCATACCAGTAACCATTTTTACAACATTTGTTTAACTAACAGTCGAACAGAACGGTGGGGAGACACAGGCTCAGATTGTTGTCAGAGTATTTATTTAATCTGGTCTAGGGACACGTTTTGGAGCACATGTGAACCCCAGGGCTATCCCTGCTGCTGGTATTCTGGTTAGGAGATATAACTCCGAAGTAGGTATGCCTACAGGAAAAGTTGGTTTTCAGCTCGCCTGAATTACAGCCAGTAAATGTGACTCTGGCCAAGCACTGCCCTCCCCGTACACTGAGCAGATGAATGGAAAAGGGGACAGGGGAGGAGAGTTCCCAGCCCACCCTGGGGGGGAGCGATCTGCTTTTCCACCCCCAGCATCACCACCCCAAAAGCTCTCCTCTCCTTTCTTAGCCACGGACCCTTCACTGTTTGCGTGCCCCTTTGCCTACGAAGCTTCTGTGCTTCCTTATCAAACCCTCCTGACTCTTTTGGATGTCTGTAAGGAAACAGGTAATGTTTAAGCTGTTTGCCTGGTACACACACACATATATAAAATGTATACTTAAGTAGAAGGGTATAAAGAAACGTTTCCCTTTCCTCGGTCTTTGATCCACAGTCTGGATCGCCAGCAGAATTTTGCATTTTGCCTAACTGCAATATATGCCGAGGGCTGTGTTCTTCCAGTCGTTAGCGTGGTTACTCGGGAAAACAAACCCCCGTGCATCTTTTCTTGAAAGCGTATTGTGCAAGTAATATTTGAAAGAAACATCAACAGGAAACACACTTTGCAGGGTTAACAAAGGAACATTTCTTTATTGTCGCTATTTCCTCTTGTAACTTTACAGACCTTATGAATACCAAGAGGTCTTGTTTCCAGTAACCGCTGTGTAACAGTTTTAAGGGAAGTCAATAAAACATAGTCCCATGTAGCAACCCTGTTTGCAGAAGCCTCTTTATCCTTGAAGTAAGCCCTTTGAAAAGCCAACACTATCTTGGGGACGTTATTTTCAGCAACCAGACATATGATAAATCAGCCTAATTTAGAAAAAAAGGGGGGGACCATTTCAAGGGATAGTATGAAGAAAAGGACTCACCAAAGGTTCAGCCATTACAACTTCAATTTTCTTTTCAGCTTGAACAGCAAATTCAGCAAAGAGGCTTTTGATGACATACTCGCCAGGTTTGACATCTGGATCAATAGTAATGTTAGACATGATGATGCCTCTCTTTTCCCAGGTGGAAACAACACTTGGAGAAACTCTGCGTTTATTTACTCTGCTGGGTGGCGTGGAGGCTATGGAAAAAAAAAAAAAAAAAGAAAAGAGCTATAAAGCAGAGCTTCTAAACATAAACAAAGTCTCTGTCACTTCTTTACTTTCTCATCCACCATATAGATGCATTCCCACAGTAAATTCTGTAAACCAGGAGGAAATAACTAATTATAACATCCAACAAAACTTTTCCCTAATTAGGTGGGAAATTCTACTTTAAGGTGCATAAATTAGTTGAATCGTAAACCCTTTTGTTATTCATAAAAGGGAAAATTGTCCTACGCTGAGTGAACCGCCCTGTTCTGAATACAACTGTTCGATGATCATGACAAAGACTACAGCTTTGAGTATCTGGCATCTTCAGTTCAAGTATGACTAAAACTCAAAAGGTTCCATTTAAAGGGTTATCTCCCTACACTGTGAGAGGCATCTGCTTGATTCAGTTTTTATAAATCATCCATGGAGTTCAAGTTTCTACTTGGTATCCAAAGATCTTCAAGAGAAACACTTCCTTGGCCCCTCTGGAGGCTTTTTGTCAGTAAGCTGATTTTCCTAACAAGAACACAAACCCTTCCTAGATGTGTCATGCTAACTATTTTTTTTTCACTCTACAGTCATTAATCTGAAAGACTTGTTCCTCATCAGAAATATTAATCAATCATTGTAAATAACACTGGATATATTAGCCTCCCTCTCTAAGGATAAGTGCTGTCAGCTTTATTCTGAAATTGCCATACTCTTAAGTTTACACAAAATTATCAACCTTTAATTTCCTTTTTCTCCCTAAAAAAGAAATGTATGAGTGCTTATCACAGCTGCCACGCAATGTGAACTGCAGTACCAAAAAAAATCAGGTATCACAACTCAATCCGGCATGAGTTTAATACACACATAACAACTACAGTAAATAATTACAATTCTTGTCTTTGCACACTATGAATCAAAAGAACTACTGACATCTCTAATGATGCCCCAGGTCTACCTAGAAAGATCTGATATTTTTCTAGCACCTTCCCTGACTGTAGAGATCACTTTTAAAATTCATCTTAGGAATTGAGATTCACAATTCTTATCTATTGATATCAAGATCTTATTTTCCCAAGATAGTTGTATAGGGGGCCTAGTCTCAGCTGCCTTTATTGTATTACATGTCGTGATTTGTTCAGGTAAGCTTGTTTGGGTAAACTTTAAGGCTTTTAGCAGGGGAGTGTGAGAATGAACCTGCAAATTTCTTCTGTGTTTTCAACTTGTACATGTGCAATTCCCGTTAGCTAAATCTTATCCACAAGTTTGACTCTAATGTTTTTTCAGTGTTCAACCCATTAATGAAAATACTGGTTGCCATGGAGACTAAACCTTTGGTACTTCACTTTGCATCTTCCTGAGTTCGAGTCTCAACCATTCATAATTTCTTCTATCAGTTCAGAAAGCTGTATTTTACGTAACACAGACTTCCTCAACCTCCATTGAAAATAATCATTTAGCAAACTCGTTAGTGAAGCGAGCAATTCAGCAGGAGTGAAAACAGAATGGTCACAACTACCTTAGCCTCTAACCAAAAAGGAAGGTTATCTTGCATAATGTTGTGAGTACTACATATGGACTGTGTTTTTCCCCTAATTATTATTTGTACAAACTTGCCCTTTAGTTGGAGTAATGCATATTTTTTTTCCTGTACATGAATTGCAGTACGCCGTCTTTGAGGCTGGAAGGACTTGCCAAGGTCACAGAGCTGAGTTCCCAGCAACCAGAGGCAACGCCAGAACGACACACAAGCACACCGCATGCCATAAAGCATTTCTGAACATCCTCTAACACTTTGATCTAGCACTTTGATCTTGGTAACACAGGTCCTAAAAGACACAGAAGCCTGTGCCACACAGCGCGGGCAATGGGAAATCAAAGCCACGGCCACGTTCTAGATCCTGATGGTGGTAGATGAAAGTACAGAAAGGTGTTAGGAAACAGACCACAGAGTGCACACTGCAAAGAAAGGCGACAACCCAGAATACCTGACTTGAAAGAAAAATTCTTTCTAGCCCATATCTGATGATTGGCTTGTCCCTCGCTACGGGAGCATAAACGTGTCAGGCACTTGAAAAATATTTCGTTTCTTTACAATGTCTACATTCCCCAGTATCTGCGCTCCTGTCACTCCCAAGCCCTGATTTTCCAAAGGCAGCCCAGGAAACAAGACAGATGCATTATGTGTCAAGCACAAGAGCCCAAAGCTTTGAGGAGAGAAGAGGTGAAAAGAAGAAATATATCCTTTCTAGCTATAGCTGGTAACAAACAGAAACACCAAGTATAAGATTTACAAAGGAGAAAAATGCTGCAATGCATAGATTTTGAGCAATTATCCTTTCACATCCATCTGCAGATGAACAAAATAAGTCAAGAATCTAAGGACTCCTAACAGACACCACAGATTTCTAGGTAAACAGTTGAGAATTTCTAAGCAAGCTAAAGCTTTGTTCTACTCAACAGACAAACTGGACTCTGTTCTTCTAAATCACACATTGAAGATAACAGACTGGAAAGAAATCAGAAATTTAAGTCTCTTTTTGAACATCATTAGCTATGGCTGGTGAGAAGACATTTAGCAAAGAAGCTACTTTGGCTCCTTCTAGATTTCCCTACCGAAGTATGCCACAGTCCCCACATCATCAGGACAGGGGCCGAGGGAACATGCCACAGCTCCGGTCCAGCCCACACTCCTGAACGATGAGAAGCTGGGACTCAACCCGCTCTTTCACCTCTACAAGGAAACTGGGAAGGACTCATGTGCTCCTTTACCCAGAACCACATCTAGATTTGCTTTACGTAGACAAGTCTCAGTAGTGTGTTTACACAATATGTTTCTGTTTTCACTTTGCAAAAGATCACCTTAAAAAGTCTCCGTCATTTAAGAATCGGGAAAACACTGAGAGCTGATCATCTTCAAAGCACTAGCTTTGCTTCCCATTAGTGAACTAATCCTCAGTTAGAGACCAGCACGGTAAATTTAAAAGCTACAAAACAGCTTCCCTCCCTAAGGATGAAACCCCAAGGCTGTTTAGGCTGATTTAAACCCAGGCAATACTGCAAACAAATCCTTCCCCCAGGCTCAGGCAACAACACAGGAAATCAGTAAATGAGTAATGAGTACTGATGAGTAAATGAGTATGAGTANTCTCCGTCATTTAAGAATCGGGAAAACACTGAGAGCTGATCATCTTCAAAGCACTAGCTTTGCTTCCCATTAGTGAACTAATCCTCAGTTAGAGACCAGCACGGTAAATTTAAAAGCTACAAAACAGCTTCCCTCCCTAAGGATGAAACCCTTAGGTTTCATCTTTAAAATTCATTTTTAATAAATAATAAAAATCATTTTTAAAATCAGCTGTTTAGGCTGATTTAAACCCAGGCAATACTGCAAACAAATCCTTCCCCCAGGCTCAGGCAACAACACAGGAAATCAACTCCAAATGAGTAAACTGGACAAAAACCTAACCCTGGCAAGAAAAAAAAACCAACAAACAAACCAGAAGCAACTGGACTACAACCAGACCAAGTCCCAGAAGTGCTGCAGAGATTCCAGTGCCAGGCAGAGGGCATGCCCATGAAGCCAGGGGAAGGTGGTACCGGGACAGCCTTACATCAGAGGCTGCATTGCCACGGACCCTGCTCCTGGGCTACAGGTTCACACAGCCCCCTCCAGCATTGTCAAAGGCCAGCTCGCTCCTTCCTCCTTGTGCCATCCTCCTCCTCCTCCTGTGCAAGCAAACACGAGCGCGCAGCCGTGTAGTGATCTGAGCTGGACAAGCAGTGTATCTATTAATTTTTTGCTCCGGGTGAATTTTGACACCGTCGGTTGTGCGAATCACTCGGCACGTGACTGCGCGTCCGCCCGCACCGGCACAAAGAGGAGAGTCGAGGCAGGGCCGGCACTTGTCTTCCTGCTCTTCCAGAGCCGTACCTGTCACTAGTCCCTGTGTTCACATCCACAAACTCTTCAGTTGGTAATAAACACCCTCACCCACCACCCACCCCCCCCCCAAAAAAAAAAAACCCAACAACAAANCCCCCCCCCCCCGCCAAAAAAAAAAACCCACAGGAAAAACATCCAATTGAAGCAATTATAAACACTGCCAGGAGAGGATTACAAATATCTTCGTTTTGCTGAAATGCCAGTGTATTCAATAAGCAGAATAAATGACTAGGATTTACTTTTGTCTGTGAACTTGCTGAGGACTCTAATTCAGAACAGTATTAATGGTTCACATTAACAGCCTTGTATATGACAACGTTCGTGGTCTTATCTGCAATGTAAAACCAGTCAGTTAAACATACAGAATAAAAAAAAAAACACAAACACATAGGAGGGACAAAGGGGAAGGAGCTTGACCTTGCTTAATGAAAAGATGTATAGCAATTCCTTAAACAAAAGCCAAAATCTGTTATCAGACTTCTTAACTAGGTCAAACAACATTATTATCTGCTATAATTCTGTTCAACGGGGTTTATTTACTCATGAACTTCCAATCGATAACACTGTAAGAAGGGTCTTGGATTTTAAATAACACGTTTAATGGAGAAAAAAAACCTTCTCATTACAGGCCAGGATTAAGTAATGTCCTTCTGCTAATCTTTGCCATCAAAGCGTAAGGCAATCTCTGCTCTTAATTGCCAGAGAAAGCTTCAAACAGTTCTGAAGCTTCAAAACACGGACCATTCTCCAGAATCTCAGATGAAATCTGGAACCAAAAATCGTACCACTTGCAACAGCTCAGAACCAAAAAAACCCACTTTCATAAGTCGCTTGAAAACACTGACTGTTATTCGCTTGAAACAATATCCTGTTTGTTTGCTCTGATGTGAGCTAGCCCTACGTGGGAAATCTGGGAGCAAGTGCCGTAGGAAATCTCTGTTAAACAGCATTGTTTGGTTGCTAGGGCCACACCAAATTGTTTGGATAGTTTCAAGGAACAGTGAAACAATACAAAGGATAATGAGACAGACAACATACGCCTAGGTCAGAAGTCAACAACGCCCTGATGTATATTAAACGACAAACGAAGTTGTTTCATTTTAAACACCAATGTCCCAAAGTAGGAAAGGTTACTTAATACCCAAGTTGGTATTAAAGAAGGCTGGGTTTTTTTCATCCTGCTTCTCTCTTTATAGACCAAACACATCAAATATTTGAGGATGTAAGTGGTGTTCTATTTGCCAATGAGATAATTCAGGAGTCAAACGTACAGAACGGGCACCAGAAGGTAACGAGCGCAGCCCAGCCTGTGACAGTCTACTCGTGCATTTTGCTTCATGGCTAATAGGAAACGATGCTTTTTACCTTTCATAGCCTGGTTTTGGTACAACTTTACACTTAGCCAAGTGTTGACACTTCACATGTGCTTTAAATAGTACTTCCTAAATTTTCCATGACTTTTTCTTTGAACTGAAATTTGCTTTCAGTCGCTGCTGTTTCTCAGGAAGTCAGAACAGTTGGACTGAAGCAGAACTTCCATCAGGCATCTCCCCCTCTTTCAAGATACCTGAAAATACATCTAGCATTATTTTATGTTTTTTCAAATAACGTATCCAACCATAAAATAAGGATACCCAACACACTTTCGAGAGGGCCTCCACAGTTTTCCTCAAGCAGATCATGTTCTTGGTTGCTATTTTTATGTTCATTGCTAAGGCAGTAAATAATTTTACGCAGTTCACATTTAATGATTAAGCTTTTTACTATTATTTTTAAGGCACACATACTATCACAGTAGTTTAAGTTTCCGGTGATACTTGCTGCAGAATGGGGTTCACATGCCCAACTGACATGATTCTATGACAATACAAAAATTCTCAAAGATTGAAAATATTTTAATTAAGCTCCTTGTCTTCTACACTGATAAACATCTAGAACATTTCATTCTACCTCACAGAAGCGACATTAATATACACAGAACCGTGTCTAAAACAACAGTTAGAGTGCTTCATAGCAACAAATCTTTAGTTATTTTACTAAAGGAAGCATTATTTTTTTCCCAATATGGATGTCAATGCTCAAGAGATGGCAAGTTGGTCCAGTATCATCCCACCAAATTATGAGCAGAGCCAGAAAGTTGTATTTAGGTTTCTTGTGTCCCAGACCAGCAACCCGTATTCTAGAGCAAACAACTTCTTCAATAGCTTTATTAGTAATTGGCAATTTTATAATTCCTGAAGATCATCAAGTTTTTATTATTTTCGAAGTCTCCTTACTCACATCAGCGAAAAAAAGCCCTCGTTCCATGAATACACCTCATGGTTCGAATGAGGGAAATGGTGAGCATTTTTATGAAGACAACGAAGTTCAACATCTGCTGCTCTAGTAACAGACGCACGTTCCAAATCTTAAGTCTCCAGTCCACAGACAAATAGAAAGAAAGAGCCATTCTTCACTTGATCTCTTGGATTTGCTTTCAGAGTAGTGATGGGAGTTGCTCTTCATTTATCCAGCCAGCTTACCTGGGTCGCTGAAGCAGAGGACAGCCCAGCAAACCAGCCAGGTCTACCTCCCTGAGTTTTACCCAAACTCTATGCACCGCTAGCGGTGGCGCGTGGAGTCTGTCCACAAATTGGATTTATTAGTGTCTCACCAGCTCCAGCAGCACTGAATCCCAGCTGATCTCACACACGGCTCTGGCTGGCTTCTTGGTTCGCCAGCAGCAGGCAAGTGCTGGAGTCAGCAGCCTTTGCAGAGATGGTAGAAGGTTCTGCACTATACTCCATTTATCCAGATTTTTCCATTCCTTTCATGAGTGCTCACTTAGCAGAAAAAAACGTTACTCATTTTAAACCGTGCTGATAGATTACAATAAAAGAGAAGAAATTGTAAGCTTGTCTAATATACCCTTATTTTAACCGCTTCCAGTTACATACAAATGCTACTCCAATGTTTCCAGTGATGTGTATTACTCAGTGATGTGCTTAGATGGACTGAGATAAGTTTCTGCTAGATGTCATTTTTTGAGGCATTCTTAGGATGCATTTGTTTAAAAGTACCTACTAAAAAATACTACTCTTGACACTGGTATGAAAACCTGAAGGTGAAGGGAGAGGCACAGCAACCCCCTAAAACCATAGTCACATCACTTTCCAAGACAACCTAAACGCGATTAAAATGCACAGTTTTTGCCAGTGAAATTATCTATCTATGAAGAGTCCTTAAGCACACAAGTTTTCCTAGGTTGTGTTCCCTAGATATTCCTTTGCTTTCTGTAATATACGCCTACTGATCAGTAACACCGTAAACAGAAACACAGTGGTTGAAAATCCACCCCGATACATTAGAATATACGTGACCAAGAAAAACTATCTGCTCTTTCTCCCAGATTTCTTATACCTTAGCCTGGATACATAGCTCCTGATGAACAAGCACCCTATGATTTTCAATACACGCTGCACAACTAATTCGTCTGGTTATACAAGGTATGGCATTCTCCTTTCTCTGTGCTGGCAGCGTACAGTCAATTATCTTTGGGATATGTTTAACAGAGATAATGATTCCACACATCCACTTGTACTACATGATTGGGCAAAGAAAACCAGTATCTCACCAACAAGCCACATGGACTAAGAGCCTAGGATTGCAAATTCTTATTCACCTCTGTCTCTTTCACTGATTTCATGTGAATTTGATGAAAAGAATGAAATAACCAACAGCAGTAGCTGGTACTTCCTTCATGCCTTTATGAAACGTCACATGTTAACGAGAGGAATGGATTATCCAACCTGTGAAGTGGAAACAGGCTTAGAATTGGCTTCGTTCGGTGGGAAAGTTCAGTGGAATGTTTGTAAAACCAAGTCAAATCTTTCAGTGAGAGGAAGTTGTATGTGTATTGATAACTTCCCCTCCACGTCTAAATCAGAACTTACATTTTACTTCTGCAGCAGAAACACTTCCCTACTGAGAGTTTATCTAAGGAGCTTCACGTATGTTTATGTTACGTTTTAACCAAACTCTGGAATAAAGAATCATAAATGAATGCTGCATCAATAAACAGAAGATTATTTCAACAAGTAGCTAATTATGCATATGGCTAAAATGTGAAGGATGCCCTGGGAAGGAATATAGAAAGGGAATGAAAGCTTTTGAGTGTATTGTGGGAACTGGTATTATGACAACTCAGCTTCCATTTGAATTAAAAAAAAAAAACACCACAGAACAAGAACTTCACAGAAATCTCTTCAAGCTTTATCATACAAATAATTTTTCTAGCCCCAAATATGACCATCAACTCTTTATGTAAAGTTGACTCCACTAGGAGACCAGCTGCCAACTTGTCCAGTTACAGGTAGTCACACACAACTTGTTTTCTGCTTTCAAAGCCTCTGGAAACACAGTCAAGAAATTTAATCTTCAGATTTGCCCAGAATGCAAACTTCTCTGCAAGTAAACAGTAACAGAAACATTATTTCAGGTCGACACAGCAGAAATTCTAAGGCATAAATTCCTCATCTGGCAACATCTAGTTTTCTAGGTATTTGGGCCAGATTACTATCCCTTATCAGATAGAATCTTGCTGTAACTGATGATCCTCAAATCTGAAGTTCCGCCTCACCACTAGGTAGTTCTGTCCTTCCAAAGGCTCAGTAGTCTTTCCCCACTGCTGCTTACATCTCAGACCATTTCTTTCATTAATTGTAACTTTTAGACTTGCATTTGGCATCATGCTTTCTAGAAATCTGACCAGTCCGTCTCCTCCGAGGGAGAAAGCAAAATAGAAATATGTTGCAGGAATATTGCTTCAAACTTAAAAGTGATGAGGTTTGTTATTAAAAAAATAAAAAATAATCAATCAAACAAACAAAAAAAACAATTTAAGTTTAGAAGAAAATTTCTCCTCCATCTTTTCCACACCCACGAATATGAGAAGTCACTACTTTGTGTTTCAAACAGACAAGTCCTTGAGGGTCAGTCTCTCTCCTTTCTAAACTTTCCAACACCAAAGTCTTCTGTAGATTTTTTGCTACATTCTCTGCCACATAACACCTTTCCTCTTTTTTGTACTAATATTCAGACACTCCTCGAGGAAGGATTGCGAAGAGAACAAGAAATTCTTCTTGCCTAACTGCTTTAATGGCTAAGCAAATTCTAACCAGCAAATACTCCAGTCCTTGCACAGGACTCGTACGTATCTTGCAGTCTCTTCCCTGCCTTATTTTGAGAAGTTTTATGCTAAGAATAAAACACGTATATTCTTTCTTCCCCAAAACTCTAAAACAGATAGACAGAAAACAGATTACAGAAATAAAATCAGAAAAATTATTTTTTAACACTTCTTTTGCCTAAATTCAGACATGAGAGGGGAGAAATTGGGCTACAAATTTCCCCAAATAAACCCTACTGGCTTTGCCACTTCTTAGATAAGGACTATGGTAGTTATTCGCCTTTCTCAACCTCCCTCACCTGCGGAAAGCAGCACCACTACTCAATTCCAAAACACCAGTTTAAGTGTTTATCCCTGGGCAAAACTTTCTTTTGGGTGAGAAAAAAAGAAATCACAGCAATCCTTACAAATTATTAGCAGAGTGACCCACTATCCTCATCCTGGATGTACAGAACCTGCTTCTCTGTAGAACTGTGACTGATCATGATGAGCAACAGCCGTGTGTGTTATGTAGAATCACCCAGATCTGACAGGTGAGTAATTTACACCCACAAAAGGTTAGAAAACACAAATAGCTTTATCAAGAAATGTAATGGTTGGAAAAGGGGTCAGATCTGACATTGAAGACAGACAGTCAGTAACAGACTATTAGTCATTGCTGGGCTCGCTCTGTCTTCTGAGGATGTCAGACAAAGGCTGCTACAAACTATGGTCTCAAAAGATATTTGTCAAAGCTCACCTATCTCTTATACTACGCAATTCTAACTTGGTTAGTATGGGATAGAAGGGCGAAATGCCCCATCTGTGGGACAGAGGTACTACCTTTGCAAACAAGAAATGTACATTTAAAAAGAAAAACCAAACCACTAAGACGTATGTAAGACCAATTTCATATATTATGGGCTTTTTGAATCCTTAATAACATAACAGCTGGGACGGAGATGTGACACACTGGCTGAGATTGCTACAGGCACATGCACGAAGCAGTATAACTCCTGTGAACCACTTTACAGAGCCTTCTATGGTAAAGCATGCGTGTAGATTATTATCAGACAGGAAAAAAAAAAGAAGAGGAAATTAAAAAATAATTTTGATAGGACAAGATGCCAAAAGACCAAACCATACACGCTGGAAAACAATGTGATAAAGCACAAAAATTGGAGGGGGAAGAGGAAATCAGTTTGAACTCAATTGTCTCAAGTCCTGCCCAGTCATTCTTGATTGTGGCATGCTGTCAGGAAATCCTGACCATTAAAGTGTCAGACCATTAAAAATGTAGTTTATGTAATTTCTTTTCTAGACCAACTGCCAGAATAGAAAACCCCTTCAGAGAAACCATTTTAATTAAAAATCATATTCTGAATTTCATAGAAGCCTTCACTTAGAGAGACATAAAATTTATGCCGCAGCATACTACCGAACTGCTAATATACTTAGCATTCTTGGACTTCATTGTCAGAAATCCATTCCCATGTAAGAGCAGTTTAGAAGAATAGAAAGGATAAGTCTTGGTCATTTGTCTATAATCTAGAACGCCATCCATCACATAAGGTAGTACAGTAATGGCAGCAATGTAAAGGTGCAGGGCTGTAAGTTACAAGCTCAGTGCTCATTTTCTCGTTTTCAGAAACACTTTTACTGTCCTGAAGTTTTATAAAACTGGAGCTTTCAATTAAAATTAAAGCTGCACATATAATGCAAAGCATGTTAGACTTAATATATGAATTTCTGCTCTAAAACAGTTCTGTAATCAAGTTGCAAAGTTCTCAGAGAACAGATACCACCCTACGCATATACCCACTACCTACTGTCTTTTTTCCCAGTAGACTTATTGAGAAGACTTAACACGACCCTGCTGTCAAAATAATTCTGCACAGCACCAGCAAAGTACTGGTGCTGTGTTGCCAAGTAAAAGGGGTTTGTATTCTGGTATCTCAATTTCTTATTTTTGATTTTAAATTATTACTGCAACAGGAGTAAAGACAGCAACTTTCTTTGGAATATGGAGAGCGGGGATAGAATAGTGTTAATTTTGGCTTGCTCTGTTAGGTCTTTGGATCTGCCTGCCCTTAGGAAAATGTAAACCAACCACCACTACGTCTGAGGTAGTTGCATTCCCTGGCTTCCAAGGAGACCTACGAGCTCAGGCTCACCACCAGCCATGGTTATCATGCTTTTAGATGGTAAGATGCTTTCACAGAACAGCTGAGAGACCATAACCCGGGAAAGCAGCACACATCTTTCCTTCAGTTCTAACTCTTGGAGTTGGAAGGACAACTCGAAGGAGCTCAGCTCAGATGTCTAGCTATCTGGCATCAATTCCAATGATTTGAGCCATCTTTTTTTTTTCTCTAAACACAAGTAGTTACAACTTTCTCTGACAGACACCATCCCACGGCTTGCTGCTGGATTCCCAGCCTGGCTGCAGCATTTACCCAAATTTCATCAATCAGGACCCAGAAATAAGGTGTCCATTCAAGTCTAGCAGGTATTCATAATCCTAACCCCTGTATCAACGTTTTCCTGTATTTTGCCATTAGCAGATTTTTGTTTTTTCCCTGCATCTGAAGGGGATGCAGACTCCTACTGAGCAAATTTAAGCTTGCGAGGGGTGGTTTGGTTTCTCTCCATTCCCCCTCTGAGCTGACAAACTGCAGATTGAGAGCCACAGAACGACAGTCAACTTCTTAAGTGACAGGCAAGTCTGCAGGTAAGCTCACTCACGTATTTTCTCCCCCGTGCCTCTCCTGCTTGCCCTGTTCAACCCGTGGGGGTGAGGGAAGCTGGGCAAAGAACAAAACATTCACTGATAAAAGAAAAATCCATTTTTCCCTTCCTGGGCTATCAAATTGAAGGCTGCACCAGGCTGGAAATGCACTGATGCTCTGAATCCTATGTTAAGCACGATATAAGAAAGGTAATAAAATTATATCAATGCTTGGCTAAGTGATGTTCAATTAAAAATCATAAAAGAGGGAAAGGCAGCAGTGGGAAGACACGTTAGTCAAGCCTGGGGTCTAGAAGAGTAGAAAAAGAAGGCAAGAGAATTGTATTTATTAGCGTTTATTGCAGATTTCCATGTACAGTGTCCTACAAGTTAATGAAGCACAAATTTCCACAGCAACTTGACAGTGAACTTACTCTGAACAAAGACTTCCTTTTTATGGTACACAAATTACATGAAGTGAAAGAAAAGCACGAATTAAACCCTAAAGCTAAAAATTTAAGAAATAGTACCTAAAACCCCTAAAACTAAGGCAAGGATATAGCATCAAAGGAATACAAACACACTCATGTACAGGCTGCACAGACTACTTCATTCTAACACTTGTCACTGCAAACATGGAATCTACGATGAGGTTTTCTTTCCTTTTAATATATTAACAGATACACACACACCACACAAAAACTACATTGAGTAACAAGGTCAAAGTGATCATAGATACTCCTTTGTTCACCAGCAAACAGAAAAAGAAACATAAATACCTTCTCTCATCTTTCCTAATCCACATTTCTCTGGGAAAACAAAACTCCACATCCTCAGTCTGAAGAATTAAGAATATAAAAAACCCTAGTGATGCACTGTACTGAAAGAAAAAACAATGGCAAAACACTCAAGAGATTTACACTTGATATTCCAAAAAGATAGCATCAGAAGCCAGCAGCTTTTGCAAGGAGTTCTCATTGAGCACAACCCAACGTAGTTTGTTTAAAAACCCCTCCCACTGCCTGTGAGAAGAGGGCAATTCCAGCTCCCAGTAGAAAGAGGAAAAGACTTTTCCTCATTATGCTCATTATGCTCATTATCCTCAATTATCCTCATTAATGTCAAACTGATACCTTTCCTGAATAAATGCAAAAAGTAATGAATACTGACAGCTTTGCTGTAAAAAGCTATTTTGGAAAAAGACTCTGGAGCATCAGTTATAAAGCAACCAGTAACTTCAAATCACATATCAATAAAAAATTAAAGCCTATTTTTAAGAAGCTATAAAAGAACCAAATTAATTTCTTTTAGCATGCTCCATATAAGCATAATAATATTTAATATGAAAAATACATCTGAAAGTTAAAAGCTCAAAAACATGTCGTTAGCCAAGACTAGGTCCATTTAAAGAGCATTTTCACATCTTTCTAAGTACCTGTCCAGTGAAGTATTCAGAAATACTATAATAGTACTTCTGCTTCTGAGGTATGGTTTGCAAAATAAAGTATCAGATATACACACAAAGATTAAAAAAGGGAATAAACAAATCAATGCATTTGAGCATTGGAATATAGTCAGGCATATACAAATCAGGGTTAGAATAAGTCTCACGCATTAAGTATCAATTTCAGGAAAGAACAACTGTTCCACGCTCTCATTCTGTCAGTTTTGCCTAGTAATCCTCTGTACGAACACAGGAGCTGAAAGGGGAAATAAACCTCTGAAGACTAACTCAAGCTGTCACATTTAACACAAACATACCAAGGAAGGAAAAAAAAAATTAAAAAGAACATCAACATTTTCAAAAGTATATTCTTACAGTAAGTTTGCTGAGGAGTCACAACAAAACAAAACCCAAGTTTCTTGCTCATCCAGGCAACTACCTAAATTTAATTCTAAAAGAAAAAAATACAACATATCTGAAAATATTCCCTAAAGATTTCTGCCCTGCACTGAGGGAAACAGCAGCTCTGAAAATTCGACTCTGTTGGGTTTCAGTCCCCAGTCCAACTGACCAAAGAGTAAGCAGAGAGGAGAAGCTGATTCTTTTTCAACCACACCATCTATCTCCTTGGGATGGCACACACACATCTTACATTGCTGTATATTCTCTGTTTTTAAATTAGCTAGAGTTGTTGGTGGTTTTTTTGCTTACCAAGTGTACTTGTCCGAGCCAAGTCCTTTCATTCACCAAACTCTACAGAAAAACAGCAACGTCAGCTGCTGAGCCGGTGACCGCCTGGGATGTCTATTTTCATTTTTTCTTGGGGGAAAAGAGTTTGGTGAACATGAGAATTTGCAAATATCTAGAAGATTTGTGATTGTTCACTAGGTCACTTATCCACATTTGTTTAGCTTCAGTGGTCAGTGTGGGAAATGTATTTTGAGGCTCCTCAGCACTTTTTAAGAATTTAACAGCATGAGGTAGCGCTGAGTTCACGTGAAGCCCTAGTTAACACTTATTTTTTTTCAAGTAAGCATTAGACACTTGAATTTCTAACCAGGCCTTCTGAAGAAATTTATCTGTGCTAACTGCAAATAGAAGGAAACTAAAGTAGCAAGAACCTGAAGTCCTGCAATTCCTTAGAAAAACAGGCAACAGCCTTGAGGGCTTTAAGTCTTCAGAGAAAGTGCAATAGCACAGCGCAAACCTGGGGAAAAAAAAATCTGCCGTAGCACACAGACATAGCCAGCGCTCGCACTGGACCTCTGGAAGAAGACAATAATACGTGGCGTGCAGTGCTATTCTTAGCCCCCATAAACACACTGAGCTTTCAGAGTTCACAGCTCCTTTGTTAGTTCCAGGGGAGGAGACCAGTCACATCTCAAATAAAAATAGTTTATTATATGCTTGCCCATGGAACTCCAAACTACATGGCTGAATAGGTCATTTAAAAGATTTGAGCTGGATGTGTTGGAATTCAAAGGAAAAAGAAAATGCTTTTGTGTCCTACCTTCCTCAACTTTCATTTTAACATTTTATCTGATTTTAATTTACTTCAGAGAGTAGTTTGCTCTCTCCACAATAAGAACCATTATCTGGTTTCAATACATTGTTATAAGCTCTAAAAAGCACTGAGCAGAACCGTAACCAAGAGGCTCAGAATGGTATGAGAAGGAAGGTCTGGCTGTGGAAGCACCAGGGGAAGTGGTGGCTTGCCTGGAAGCCTGGCTTGCATGAATGGCACTCGGTCACCAGGTCTTGGGGACCTACAGCACGTTACCTGCGGTTTCACAACACACCCAGACCTGGAGACAAAGTACCACAATAACTTGGAACAACTCACAGCTCCAAAAGCACTTATTAAAAATCTGTTGGTCACTGAAGAGACACCTGGGACATGTGGAGAACGTGGCACCTGGCCTCCTTATCTCCCACACCATGGCCATGGATTCCAGACCTAACAGTTGGACACAAGGATTGTGGTGTCCTTTTGCTGGACACCACTTACCTAGTGCCTAGCTGCTGGATGGACATCCTGGACACATGCTAAGAGAGTGAGTGAAAACTCATTTTCCCCTCAGTTCTCATTTTAAATAACATACCCTTTTCCTTTAATATAAGGTCTTACATTTACATCTGACACATTGTTTATACAATGTTGCAACAGTATTTCCTACACTGTTTTCTGATAAAAATTAAACAGTGGGATTCATATTTTTGTAGGAAGACAGAAAATATTCACAGTCTATCAGTAAAGTAACAGACGCTCGCCTACAAAATGAATTGGGGTAAAATCTGTTCTGAAGCCTTCCACGCTGATGGACAGGAATAAAAATGTATTTATATATAAAACCAGATTTTAAAGACAGCAGTCTGTAAGAAGACAGGACAACTATATCACAGCTACATTCAGACCCGTAATCATTTGAATACCACCAGGTTTTGAGGCTTGAAAAGTAACTAAGCATCAAACTTTATGCACTAACATGCTTGGCTATTAATGACAGGAGCAGTATTTGGGTGGTAGTTAGAAAGACTACACAGTTGACCCCAAATGTAAGAAGGAAAGCAAATAAATTGGAAGAAAGATATAAAGCTATTAAGATTCTGCTTTTAAAATTTTCCAATGTCTGGCCTTCTTCAGGAACAGAGGGTAAAATTTCAAAGCAGAGGACATCACAAAAATCAGTTGCATAAGCCATAATGCTCCTTGCTGCTGCTACTTGAAGAAAAAATACAAGGTCACTTAGCTTACAGACCAAAATTAGTACAGATAGTTAGCCAATGCCACTGTCACAGAATCACTGAATCGTCAGAGTTGGAAGGGTCCTCTAAAGATCATCTAGTCCAACTCCCTTGCTAAAACAGGATTGCCCACAGCACATCACTCAGGACGGCATCCAGGCAGGTCTTGAAGGTCTCCAGAGAAGGGGACTCCACGAACTCCCTGGGCAGCCTGTTCCAGGGCTCTGGCGCCCTTACCNAGTAGTTCCCTGTCTCTCTTGAACTGGGGAGCCCAGAACTGGATGCAGTGTGTTGCTGTTGTGACAGACTCAACACCAATAATTTCTTACAGTAACAGCTACTTTATTACACAAAGCTTTTATACTAAAAGCTCTCATGGATCCTCATATCATGTCTTCTCCTCATTGGTCTTACATGCTGTTTTTCTTCCTCTGGTTGGCTAACACACTTAGATGTCTTGAAAGTTGTTTATCACCTCTTTGGTGCTCCACACCGACAGTCTCATGGGAACAGGGCAATCTCATCAAGGCCAATGCTTGCTGTAAGGCTGTCAGGCCAGCTGTCAGCTCCCACAGCGTGTCCCAGTTGTGGCCTCACCAGTACCGAGCAGAGGGAGAGAATGACCTCCTTCAACCTACTGGCCACACTCTTCCCTATGTAGCCCAAAATTCCATTGGTCCTCTTGGCAACAAGGGCACATTGCTGGCTCATGGATAGTTTACTGTCTACCGGGACCCCCAGATCCTTCTGAGGAAAACACTCAGAAGTGTTTTCCAGCAGGTCTGCCCCTAACCTATACTGGTGCCCAGAACTATTCTTCCTCAGTTATAATATATAAACACATTGGTAATGTTATTATGAAAACAGAGCGATGCTTTTTCATTCTTGCTTAGGTATACTACTACCAAAATTGGTTTATGCATTGCCTGACGATTCCCTCTCAACCCTGGAAATCTCAGCTTTTCAGGTCAAGGTTTCAGACCTCAAACTTCCTCAGTCTATGAAAGTTACACAGGCAAAATCTGTATGTATCCTGAGAAACCATTACCTCATTCATCATTCTACAGTAATAAAGCACAGATTAGATTAACAACTGAACCACTTTTGATGGAGACAGCAGCAGCGAGCGGGCAAGCAGTCTGGCTGTGGTGGGACTGGGCAGCTCAGGGGGGGTGAGGGCCTCAAAGGAGTGAGCACTCTGGTGCCGACACCTGGAAGGAGACCAAATGCAAACCACGACATGATAATGAGCTCTGGCCTCTGCTGAGTTACGTTCTCAGCCAGTGACCTAGAAATTGGGAGATTCACATCCAGAGCTCATCGCTCATCTTTTTCCCTGATGGTGTGGTATTTGAGTTTGTATGTTCACGTACTAACAGCACAATAAAATAAGGTGGTTTAATATAAAAGCTGTTTTAATATAAAAGCCCACTTCCCTTCCGAGCTGAGTGTAAGTTTGCTAGACCCACGGAAGAACGAGCTTACTGCCTTCTTCTGCAGATGGAGAGCAGGAGGCACTGGGACCCTGCTACACCACAGCTTCAGCCACAAATCAAGGCAGGGAGCAGTGTTCAGCCTCCAGAAATATGTTATCAGTGCCCTGCTAAAGCAGCTGCACTTGGCAAGAAGGACAGGAAAACAGAGAAATCTATTGGGTTTTCTTCCTAATTGTAGATGCTGATGAAAACTTGCTAAACTTCATGAGCCACTGCGACCTCCACGGAGTCACAACACAGAGAACACTCGACCAAACATCTTCAAGTTAATGAGACAGATCAATACATTTAAAGGTTAGAAATAACTTGTCCCACTTTCACAAGACTGTTTTAGGTAAGACACACACAAAACACACACATTACAGTGCCAATAACACGGAATTTTAACTCGGGAACTGGAGATGGAGGCTCCTGTGAACTGTAACCCAGCAGAGAAAATCCTGTCAAGATGGCACAGCTCATCTTTCCCACCTTCATGGCTCTGTCACGTCTCCCTGGGTTCAAACAGCTAAAGCTATCCAACGGTCACGATCACATTTTGGCAGTCAGTCTTTGTAATCTTCACCTTAAAATCGCATATATAAAATGAAACCAAATAATTGTCAAGGACTTGACACCACTTTTTCCAGCACCACTAATGTAAACAGTCTGAGCAGAAGGAAGGAAATAGAGAAGAGATAGGAAAGCTTGAGAAAGAACTAAAAGCAAGTACAAGAACATATCTAATAAACCAGTATCTGAACTAAAATTAACTGAGGAATCAGTACTTTCTGACTTCAGGTCTTCAAAGTAAGTAGTTTATACAATTTTTTCTACTCTGAAAGCTTGCATCCCTGGGAAGACACCGGTTGGCCACAGTGAGATTCAATTTTAGTGTGGCTGAACTTTAGCTCAACTCATTTCAAAAAGTCTTCATGTTCAGTGCCTGCATAATTCACATCCTTCACCACGGTTTACATAATGAAATCCTACAGGGTGGCTGCCAGAAATACAGATCCAATGTCTGTGCCTCTCCTAGAGCTCTCCCGGCCTTGTCCTGCCATCTTCTCCCTACGTGATTCAACAAGTTATGTTCTTGTTTCCCTTACCCTCTCAAGACAAGCACTCTAGTTTTCCAGTTGCAGCATCCCCCTTCAGCAGTAAAAGATAGGCACAAACTATAAAGGATAAATAAGTAAATGAAAATTTTTCAAGCAACCCTTAGAACAGTACTACAATGACAAATACTAGGAAAACTTTAACGCTTTCCTTTTGGTCACCTTCCGCCATGTTTCTGAAATCTGGTCTTACTCATTGTTTTGCTGAATGTAGTACTTTCAGAATTAGTGATACACTTTTACATTCTTTCCTGAGGAGGAATAGTTAACAGACTGAAGTACCCTTTCAAGGTTTTCTAAATTAGTATTTAAGAAGAGAAAAAAAACCAAAACAAAACATCAAAAGCCTGAGAAAAAGACTCCAAAAATCTTTCTTCTCCGTGCACTTCTGCCAGGGAATTTCTAGGTTTCGGATTCTTCTTTCCTCTTGTCCTAGCCTGGTAATTTCTGAAGATAAATTCAAAGATAAGAAACAGAAGAATGCACAATACCACCTTAATATCGCCTGAGCAGTCTATCACGGGTTTCTGGCCACAGTGTCTTTAACAGCTATCAAAAAAGCTTTGAAGTTCTCAGCCAAACCTCAGTACATCTGGGTTAGTTTCCCTCTTTGCTTTGCTGTCATAAAAACCAAGTGCCAGTTGCCAGCCTTTCTTTTTTTTTTTTTTCCAGGACAAGACCTCATTTGTAGCTGAAAGAACAGTAAAAATCTGGTGATATTTGGCCCAACTGCTACGTCCTGCTGACAGCCAGCACAAACAAGATGTTAGAGAGAAGAAGGAGACAGGTTTCCACTGAGATGTCAGACTCTCGGTTTTCTAAGCCTAACATTGGCTGCATTAAGAGCAGCTTAATGCAGTTATTGACCAGCATCCCTGGTGCACTGGCTCCCTCACAAACCTCACAGCTCCAGACCTGAAGATCTTACATTCTAGTTCAGCAGCGTGAACAAAGGAAGCAAACAAAAGAAGTGAAAGGAAGAACATCAATAATTCCTAAGGCTACTTATGCTGCTTGGATAGCACCGTGAATGTAACAATTCTTTCCGATAGCCATTAATGAGTTAGCACTGATTTGCAAGGGTTTAAGGCATTCATACATCTCTGCAGGCCAGCATTCTGGTCTGCAGCAAATGTCTACAAAGAAAACTTCAAAAAAGTAAAGTTGAAAATTTCCCCAAATCACACGCCAGCTGTGCCCCTGGCAGAACCACAGGATTCATTTATACTTCCCATGCTGTGCTTTCTTAAGATCTCCAAGAAATTAATTACTCCTAGAACTCAAACCAATTTTTCAGCAAGAAACCTATAAATATTAATGTTTTACATGATTATTTTTTTTTTTTATTTTAGAAGCTCGAAATGGTTGGGTTTTAAAAATCTTAAAGATCTATTTCTGAGGCTATGCAAATCTGAAGTACTCTTTCACCCCTTTGGATTTTCAGATTCTTGATTCTTAAGAGAAGAATGTGAAAAGGTAAAGATTGTAGAAAAAAGATTTGCATGCTTCTTGTTTTCCACTACTACTCTGAAAGCCTTATATATTCATTAGCAATACTCTGAACTGAGTACAATCTCTCCAACACAACTTCTCTTGTTTGTTCTGACTATACCTACTTAGGGCATCAAGTCTAAATTCTGATAAAAATAATTTGAGCCATAAACCATGTAATTCTGTAACTGTATTGAAACATTCTCCACCTCTAGCTTTTTGATGTTCACTGTGTTTTAAGTATTTCTGGATCTGTCCAGAAAAACTCCTGGATTTGTCTAATGAAAGTCATCAGTGCAAAATCAAGGCTATAAAGTTTATTTCTTTCTATGCTTTAATTTTCCAATAATTAATATCCTAATGTTAAAAGTCATTCAAACAAAGCAATTCTATGCCATAACACGTTATTTTCTTTTGTTATTGCAGCCTTCCAGCCTGCTATACAAATCATACTTCAAACTCTCCTGAAATTTCTCCCAGAAAGTAGTTTTTACCAGACCTACTGATGTAAACCTTTGCCTGTGACACTCATGCAGGCAACTGGGACATCAGAGTTCAAACACTTACTTCATATTTGCAGTAGCACGCCCCACTGTCTTTTAGGNGTTGGTTGTTGTTTTTTTTTTAAAAAAAAAAAAGTCAGCAGAAATGGGGTATTTGATGTGGGTTGTTGCCATTGGTTTATCTGGAGCTTTCCTGAAGTCTATGCAGAGCACGCAGTTTATTCCAGCAACAGTAGCTGACAGAGTGGTTTGCATTTGGGGCGCTTTCTCCTTTCAACAGCATTCTCTTCTGCAATTTGAATCATTACAGAATGAAGCCATGGGTTTAGCAAAAAGTATCTTCCTTTACTAGAAAGAATACCCCAAAGGAAAACTCATTTTAACATATCTATGCCTGATGAAGACAAATAATGTATACTCTAACACATAATGTACTTAATACAACATAGGCATCTTATTAAAAAATTAGTATGAAGAAACTCACACGTTACAATCTTAAAAAAAGTTTAAAAATCAGTTCAAGGTTTTCCATGTTGATGTGCTGAGAAGTCCAAAGTAAGGCCCAAAACATCATATACCCTTATCTACTCATGACTGGTAAAAATCTGATTACATACACTTCCCTAATGAGCATCCATGCCCGTAAGCCCTATTTACATGAAAAGCATTATGGTATAGACTGCAGGCAACAAACAGATAAGGCAGGGAAAAGTGTAATGTAGGTAGGTATGCATGTTTAGCAACAGTGAAAGCTACACCAAGCCAAAAACTCCCCCAAAATAATCTCAGAGTTTCGGTCACACAAAAGAAAAATGGGCAAATAGAAAGAAGGCTTCTATGCAATACACGTGAGAGCAAGGCTCAATGGTCCAGCTGAGCTGAGACACCCATACGCACCCACGAAAACATGCAGTTGGCCTATCACTGTGAGCCAGGTGGTTCTGACTCTTTTACACCAGCACTCGTGTCCACCCTCCTTGCCTTGAGATGATTCAGCTGGATAATTTAGCAACAACAGCAAAAAAAATCTCCATCTTCCCAAGAAAATTTCTGCTGATGTAATGACCCAAAGCAGCTCACTAAAAGGATGAGACAAGTACTGCAGTTGGCAGAGAAAAAGGTGACAAGGCTGCACTCCTGGGGGCAAAGCCACCACTTCTAGCAAAAGAGCTGAGCTCAGCAGTCTTATGAAACTTCCCTCATCTTCCTCCTGCTCATCTGATCCACATCTAATGGAGTGGGACTGAAGAGGTTTGACAACCTCAGAACTTTCACTTATGTATATTGGGTATTCATCAGCTTCATGGTGGTACATTGGTTTGACTGGTCTGGATGATCTACTTATAGCCTAGTTGTCTTCTGCCAGCCTAGATCCATTCAGGATGTAGGGCCTTGTTATTTCAACCCTGCCCTGAAAGAAAAGAGAAATTAGGGAAAAAAAGCTATCTTCTCTTTACATAGCAGACTTCACAGAATTTAACTGGCATTTCATAACACTGATTTTGCCACTGGAATATAAAACTCTCATTAAAAGATGAAAGTTCTCTAGAGCACTGCACTCTCACCGATCACTGCTACTCCAAAGAACAGTTTAGAGGAGAAGCAACCATGTAATACCTCAGACCAATTTTTTCCCCATGTTTCCTTTAGTTTTTTGTCGTGTAACAGTTGCTGGGAAAACAAGCCAGAATTTATCACACAAAACAATTCCTAAAATATAAACAAATTGTGCTTTCATAGCTTTTTAAAAGTGTAATCCACTAGCAAACGGCAACAGAAGGAGCAAATCTGTCCTTTTGCTAAAGCCACACACACCTCCGCATACGCTCTGCCTCACCCCATCTCCTCCCAAAGAACAAGACCAGCAACAAAACGTCCGTTCCACAATTCCTCCTATGGTCCCTTTTCACATACCTTCCTGTCACAGCTCTGTAAGGTGATCTTGCCTTTCTTATTTAAATTACACCTTCACTGCTGTCACGAAATGAAAAGCCACAGGATAAAAATGAATCCATTACATCTCCTTTGTTAAATACTATATTATCAGAGCAGAACCTCTCTTGAGAGCCAAGAGTTCATTTTGGGTTGGTAAAAGGAGGCAGTAATCTTCAGTCAAGTTAATCCTATGGGAAGGTAAGCGATTCTTCAACTCCAAGTGCTTTTTTCATTCACAGAAAGAATGATTCAGAAGCATCTGCCAGGCAGCTCCCTGGTTTTCACATGCTTGTCAGCACCTGGCAGCCATAGCTCCAATAATTCACTTCCTTTTAAAGTTGCTCCATTTCTTTCTGATTTTATAATACATTTTTAAAGACGACTGCCGTACAGGCAGATACAGCTCGCTCTCCTGCCTCGACTTTGTTCCCAGGCTCACAAGTGTAAGTAACTTTGAACAGCACCGTCACAAACCCTTACCCAAAAGAGGCCAAGGGCAATGACCTCGATGTAGCTTTGGCAGGAGCGACAGTAAGAGCAGCCCCTTTCTCTTAACGGGCACGAATTCTTGAAATATATACAGGATGTCCCAATCGAGCCGAGCAAGGCGATATGAAAAATCTCATGAAGCAGCTCCAAGGCTGGTCTACCAGAAGAAGGCAGGGGCGACTTTAAGGACAAGGTAGCACCCACAGGACGGGGGTACCCTTCTGTCCACCAGGCAGGGACAACAGCAGCAGAAAGCTGTGCATTCGTTATCAGAAAGACATTCGGAACACTTTTTGTTCCCTTTTTATTATCCAGAAATAATTCTTTATTTCTGAACCGCGCAAGGTTATTAACATAGTAAATACTAAAAACACAGAAGAGCTTTTGAAAAGCAGTAATGGATCATGCTCACGTCTACTGGAAAGCAGTTGTTCCTGTCTAGACTGTAAGCCCCAGAAATACATGCATAGTTTTGATTAAAACACATGTCGTATCTTACAGAAAGGTTCTCATTACATAATGCTTTTCATTGTAAGCACCACCACATTTGTTTTTTGAAAGCATATACTGCATTGCCAAAAGTAATTCTCGTGGCATCCAGACCTCCTTAACCTTAAACGAAGGTTTTTGTGGACAAAAAAAGGAAAGCTTTCTCGCACCAAATTATATAAATAACAACTGAAATTACTGGGTTTGCTACAAAATCAGAAACCTCAAGAGGAATGATTAAACAGACCCCATATTCAACATGCAATGGACTAAACAGCAGAATCCGTAACTTTAAGAATATTAAATCGCATTATCACAACTAAGATTCCTTAAATACTATGGAGCCGAGTGACCTGATGACAAGTCAGTATAAAGCCTCCCATTATACCCACAACTTCACTAAGCAAATAATTCTTAAGCAGGGACATCCTCACTTCACTGTTGGATTAAAAGAACATTCCTGACTCCATTTAAAGGGAAGTAATGCCTAAAATTGTTGGCACAGAGACAGCATTCTGAAACTAGGCCATATGAATGTCACTTCATTGTTGTTACTGAAAGAAGAAAGATCAACTACAATAAAACCTTAGCCAGCGCTGCAACAACATTATGCCAGCTAAGCAAGCCCTTCACCAGACCCATGGAGCTTTGCTGCCTTTCTGTTATACGCTTAAACACTCTCTACACACGCTTATTTTTACGGGTATGGAAAAGCACACAAGCACACCCACTCCTCTTTTGACGTTCTGTAGTATACAAAATTCTGAAGTTATCACATAAGCCATAAAAATTAGTGCTTGCCTAAAAACCTGTATGGAAACACAGGGAAAAACCTTTCTCAAGTTTAATTTCTCAGCATATGCATGTTTAATAGATTCCCGAACACACACTTGACGTAACTGCTGCGTAATTCCTTCTTCTGCACCGACTGCATCGCTCGATTGGAAAATGTTTTAGGGAAAAAAAATAAATAAATAAAAAAACCACCAACAAACCCAAAAGCAACCGGCTCAGCTTGCCTGCTCAACTCAATTCACCGAGCCGGCCGTGTGAATCTCACTCTGAAACCCGGCACAGGCTGCACACAGAGGTCTGCTCCCGGCCGGTTTGCGGAGTGGAAAGCCACGGGAATGCCACTCTCACGCACTTTCCAAGTGCAGACACGCAGCCGTGCTGTAATCGCCGCAATTTTCACCAACGGAGCGACAGTAGTGGAAAAGAAGTGAAATAAACCCCAGCTATCTAATCAGCAAGCACAGACAATTAGTTTGTTGGCAGATGAGCCAAGTACCACTTCCTGACGGAAGAGTCAGGAAGATCTTCCTCCGCTGTGCTTACATAACAGAGGACACACGGGAGAAAATAAAGCATCGGAGATAACCTTATCTCTGATACCCTTTTTTTATTATTATCACTATCTTATTACAGCTGACCGTTGTCTAGTCTAGATTCTGCAATTCGTGCCCTTATCTATACAGCAATAGTTTCTCTAGTTGCAGACTGAATTTATTGTGACAATGCATCCTGTGGTTTACTTTAGTTTGGAAACAATATACATTAATAAAATCAACTTTAAGGATTCTTAATAATTTTCACGAGGCACTTTCAAGTTCTGTTCTAAAATAGTAGAAAAACCCTTCCGATCATATTTATTTCAACAAGAATGTTCATAACTACCAACTACAAGGTATAATTTGGAACAGATACAGTTAATCTGCAAGACACAAACCAAAGTGAAAAGCAAAACCTACGAGGATGCCTGTTTTGAAATATTCATTGTTTTAACTTAGTTACTGGTCTTTAACTGGAAGTTAAACCAGTCCAAACCACAAATGACAGTACTTAATGAAAAAAGCAAATTTCACATCTGAGTAAGGTATTAGGGCAAAGTAAATATCTGCATACTCTCCTAGCACTGATTAACACACTGTACAATAAATAACTTCCTACTAATTCCTCCAAACAAGACAGATGGGTGAAACGACCAACGGTGTACGGGGGTAAAAATCCCCACGGAAGCATTCTGATGAAGTGTCTGGAGAGTGGGAACTGCATCCCCGTCCACCTCACGGAGCAATTAATGAGACATGACTTAAAGCTGAGGTACTGGACACCTCCTGCTTTTGACTTTTTAAAAATTTTTTACAAATACAAGAAAGTTAAGACACAGAAAACACTGAGCTGACGTACAATTACGTCATCTCGTGTCACCTCCCGGCGCACCGTCATTAAGCTGCTGTGCTCAGGGTAGCAGAGCCTGCTACACGGTGCAAGGCAGCTCCCGAGCCCGAGCCCCTGCATTGAAGCATGTGCGAAGGGGTGATCTGAGGACAGCTGGGTTCTCTGTACCAAGAGCAGCATCCTCCCCTTCACCGATTCAATTAAGGCAAGAAATCCTCATAGAAACTCTGGAGCTGGGCTGTTTAGAAGATTAGAGTGGGCACTTTTCGCAGGTATAACAATGTGTTTGAGGCGCAAAAATAACATCTGCTGTGAAACACTCAGTCTGAGGATGACTCTTTGGCTTTAAAGGAGCGTTTGGAGCTTGGCAGAAGTAAGCCACAGTGTCAGCATCCGACAACTCCGCAGAGACGAGCACCTGCCTGTCACCTCTCTTGGACAGCAAAGGGTGGAAAAGAACTTTATCAGTTTGAAACAACCTAAGAATATGCATATTTATATATATATGTGTGTGTGTGTGCGTGCATATAAGTGTATATATAACACTGTCTTACGTGACAGCTGGGAAGCAGACAGAGCGCTTTGCTTGCCTTATGCTGGCCATGCCAAGTTGCACGGAGGATCGCTAGAAGCCTTTTTGGAAAGCGGAATTTCACACGGCAGCATGCAAAAAAAAAATAATAATAATAAAAAAATATATATATTT
>VZRU01016782.1:301448-311462 GCA_013398155.1 Pedionomus torquatus | reverse complement strand
GGGGGGGGGTAGAGGCTCTGCATTTTTCCAGAGGCCACTAGGTGCTGCTGCAATCCAAATAATAAAAAATAAACGGGAAAATAGACTTTTGTCCACATTTCTGATTAGATTTATTTAGGGTTTTTTGTTGTTGGCTTTTTTTTTCAAGAGTCACACCATCTCCCCCCTCACCCCCAACTTTTTTTCCTAGTTTGCTCACGTTGGAGTGTGCCAGAGTCAACCTGAGTCAACTACAAGCTCGGCACTAAAACAAGTCCAGAACCCGGGAGCAGCTCAGGCTATTGAGGAGAGATTGCCGCAAGCATACAGAGCTCGGGAGAATGTGAGTTACCGTGACAAAACAGTCAATTTACAGACCGCCCTTTTTTGCAAGATACCACTTGCTAAGTTAGAAGTAAGAATAGCACTTAGGGTGGTTAGCGAAGCAGTCGTCACGAACTGGCAGACTGTGTGCCTCAGGGAGCAAAATGATTGATGGCTGAGCTAGGGAGGAAACATGTTTCACCCTTACTCAGTGATAATTTTGGATACTCAAAGTCCTGCTGTAGTTATTGCTGATTTCCAGCATCGGTTACTTTTCCCTTTTAATAGCTACTATAGCTGCTTGAGACACTTTTATGTGCCAGAGTATATTATGATCCATCTCAGTCCAAAACCTGTGTGTAGAGCCCTATAAGAACATTTAATTGAAATTTGATGATCTGTTTTGAATTGAATGTCAGAAATTCCGTATACTCAGGCAAAGGCTTATATTTTTGATCATTAAAAAGTTAGAAGCTTCCCATTTGAAACATTTCTAAGACTTGCTTAAAAATGAGGAGTTTTGGGACAATTTTGGAAACAAACAAAATACAGTATTTTAAAATCACGGGTATTTAAAATATTACAATTTCATAAGCACGTTTTTATATCCTTATTTTCTCATCACTCTGAGCTTTGCTTTACCCACCCACTTTGTGCGCAGAACATTTTCTATTTCCATTTTCTATAAGCATAGCAATTATGTTGAGTTCATTTCACAGATTTTGCTATAATGAAGAGCAGAAACAGGCAAGGAAGGAATATTTAAAAGGGAAGCTAGGGGCTAGTGGAAAGGAGAAGATTATGCTGTAACATGAATATACATTATGGTGATATTATGTATAACTTTCTGTGGAGCATCTGGCCTTAGGTACTGGTGGAAAAGGAGAACCAGGTCAGATGGACCTTTTCTCAATGCCAGTGTGACCATTCACCTGATGTTTTATGCTTTGTATTTACCGAGCCTTCACTGTTAAAAAGAATTAGTGGAATTCCAATTTGTTATAAATCAAGAATTAAAATGAGGTCACCAGTGAGAGTACAAAGATGCGTTAAAGGCTAAAATGTGGTGTCACAGGAACAATCTGAGGAAGCTTGTAACTTTTTTAAAAGCCGTCCTCAAGCGTTGGAAGCTCACTGCATGTGATGCTGGATTGCTCTAATCTCTTTGTATAAGAGAACTCACTGGCTGTGAGGTTAATTAATTTTCTCAGAAATACAGTACTGTTTAAGCTTATATTACTCCTTATTTCTTACTTTATGGTAGTCCTGTAATTATTCTGTAATAGTTTTTTTTAAAAGATAAGTTAATATGAGGAATCCTTCAGAGAGAAGATATTCAATATATACCGTCTTAGTTTTCCGTTTTCCCACAGCATATAGGCACTAGTAATAAACATTGTTCTTAAAATGTTAAGATTGGTGTGTAATTGCAGTAGGATATTTTAGTAAGTCTTACATTTTACTGACTTAGAAGGTGCTTATTTTTATATGAGAATGTATCCATTGAATTTACTTATCTATTGAACTACAGTCTGTTTGAATCTGTATGAGGAATGAGCAAAGTGTATATAAAAAAAAAGTTGTTATAGATTCTGTCTTTATACCAAATATCCTAAGATATGATCATGCAGCTGACTCCATGCAGGCAAATTTTATATTTGGTGATTCTTCTTGCTGGATCAGACCTCGGGTTATATTTATCTTTAGAACTGATTCAGATTTTATCTCGTAAAATCCTTGAAACATGCTTTTTAAATTGTGTTACATTAAAACTTGCTCTTCTGCTTGGTGGTGAATATCATAGTTAGAAGATGAAAAATGTGTTGCACATAGTTAAATGTAAAAATTGCTAGAGCATTTACAGAGAGAACATAAAGTTCTCATCATGGAGCAGGAAGACAATGCTTGAGGAAGAACAGAGGCAATCTAATAGTCCAGAAGACTTTACAGTGTTTCAATTTTTAGCTATTTTCATAATATTGCAATGATAGATAATAAACAAACTTTAAAAAAAATTACATACGTTAAAGTAGTTCTTCTGCAGTTGTCCTTTCTTCTCCTAAAACTCTTGTTTCATTGTGGAGACTGGGTGAACATTATGTTAAAGAATGAGATTATAAATTAGCTATGCAATTAATACCTCTTCCACTTCCCCTGCAACAAGCAGTGTACATGACATTCAGTACATAAATCATAGATTAATTCAGTTTTGAGGTCCCTTTTGTAGTTCATTTTAATTAGCTTTAGGCTTACGAGTGAATCAAGCAAGGCAATCCGGACGTATATCTAATATTCTGCTGCTTGCAGACAGAACACAGCATTTCTTAGTTCAAAATGAACACTTTTATGTTAATCGTATATATATTCACTAAGTCAAGGGAATGCAAATCCTCCTGGTGATTTTGTAAAAAAAATAAAATACTGAGGGTCCACGTTGCCCCTATAAAATTATGTGCATTTAAGATTTACTGTATGATTTCTATGTTAGGACACAGGCAGCTACAATTTCAGCGTCTGTCAGACTACAAGAACTAAGACTAGCAGGTTCCAAACAGGGCATGTGAAAATGAATATTTTTTTTGCTATAATTTCTTTTTTCAGAGAGCAAGGAACAACAATTTCCCATTTTCTTCTCATGACAACAGACACTGTCTGAGGAATGTTGGAGAGTACTTTGATTCTGTAAGTAACCAGCAAATATTATGTAAGTTCATATCTCTCAGATGGCCAGAGATTAAATACATTATCTTTTCTGTCCTCTGCCAAAATTATAGATGCTAAAAATTAGGAGAGAGAAAAAATATAAACAGCAAAGAAAAACACTTCTCATTAGTAAAGGGATGGGAGTCCTCTGGGGCTGGCACAGGTGTACAGCAGCACACATGGTCATTGAGAGTGGCAGAATACAAGGGGAACAAAAACCCCATGGTTTGGTCTGTGACAGGCATTTTCTGGCAGTCCTGGTTTTTGTCTATTAACATAGTTTTGTACCCAGTTACATGTCCTGTTAGTCTGCTAAAAGTGATTGGCCTCATGATGAACTTTTGTAGGGGTCTTAGCTACTCATATTCACATGTTTGGTTCAGGCTTGTCTTTATCATGTTTAACCAAAAGCCATAGGACACCCACAGTTTATCTCCAGAATGTATTATTTTCCAATCCACATCTCTTTATAATATACCCGTTTAAATGTATGTTGCAGAAGCCACAACTTTGAATAGAATTTAAATTGTTTTGGGCTTTTCTGTATGTGCAATGGTTTAATGTCTTTCCACTTTTCTTAGATTGTTGACATCTTTCAAGGCAGTGGAAGAAATAGTGCAGTTCACAAGATAATGAGTAAAAGAGGAAGAAGTGAACTGTGATATTGAAATCTGGTCTGGCTTTGGGCTCTCTTAGACCTAGATTTTTTTTAATATTCATTATTTACTGAGTAACCTCCATTTCTGTGCTCTTTGTGCAGTGTCTCATAGTTTTAGAGATACTGATCAACCATAATTCCAAATAAATTTCCTGCAAGCTATGGAGTATGAAAATCAGGCTCTGTCTCTGTGTTTGGACACAGAAGGGGTAGTTTTGAGGATTCAGATTTCACGGTCTGTCTCAGTTTCTTTATTGCAGTCTGAACATAAAATTATTAACCTATTTCTTTGGGTTGCTCTGAAGATTAATATAGCTGCGTATAGCTAAATAGCTTTGAGTATATATTATGGTACAGAAGTGTAAAGTATAAGCGGTTTATTAGTACTAAGAGGTGGAAGGTCAACAGATTTCCCATTATATACAAGCCCAGAAATGTTCATCCAGGCAAGTCTGACAATATTATTTTTAACTTGCTAAAGATCAACCATGAGTTCTTGAAATCACTGTGGTAACAGTTTCGTTAACTTCCCCGTGGGGTAGTGACTGTTACAAGATTCATCTGTGAAACTGTGATTGTAAGTCATATGTTTACATGAATTTTTCTTTCCTTTTTTTTTCTTCACTAGGGTATGGGCCGGAGGAAGGTGGAACCAGAGAGACGGCAACAGAACTCGAACAACTTCTTCCTGTGGGCTCATGAACCAGTTCCTAGCAACGAGAATGGCTTAACCACTTACCAGACATCATTTATGAAAAAGGAAAATACTGAGAGTCCATTTTATAGGCGGTTTCCGAAACACCACTTGGAAAAATGTTACTTTGACAAAGCTGTTCCTGAGAATGGAAAACCACTGCAGCCAAACAAGTCAGCTTAATTATAAGAACACCTTTGAAGCATCAACTTATCATCATCAGAGCCTTTTCTCAAGATCTGAACTACTCGTTGCTCAAATGGATAATGAAATAAATATTTGTGTAAAGTGAATGTGGTAGTACAGTTGAGACTTCATTCAAATCAACAATCATGTGATATTCTAAAGACACACATTACTACAAAGATTTTAATCAAGAACAGCGTTAAAAGGGAAAGCATGTTTGTACCTATTTTTAGAAATCGTAGAACAGAGGTAGTGATTGTACTTGTGTTATTTGCTACTGGTTGACCCTCATCTTGATACAAAAGCTCCTTCAACTTCAGAATGAGTGGTGTGGCTGCACCTCAAGCAGCTGACAGGAACTGTAGTGACAGAAGAATATGACTGAACTGGATCCTTGAGGGTTCACCACAACAGGGAGCCACAACCACATGCTCAGGTAAGAGAAACTTTTCTGTAAGGTTTCATGGGTATGAAGGCTTTAGAGAAACTAGACAAAAAAGAAGCAGCACATTAGATTGCAGTGCAAAATAACTGTAACATTTGGTTATAAAACAGTGGTTATAAAAGTAAAGAAAGAAAGGATGATGTAAACAATGTTTATGTGCTTGTGTGTGCCCTCATGAATTGAGTGTACTGTCACAGACAACTGTGTGTGTCATTCCTGGCACTAAGGGGAAAAAGGCTCAAGCTGAAGGTGGAAGGATGCACAAAGGTTTTTATGTTTGAGGTGGACTGGATCTGAAAAGAACTCATGATTTTTGTGGTTACATGTCCCTAAGGAAGTGAATTCAGAACCAGTCCTCCAAGACCTCTTCTCCCAGAATGCTTTCTGGCTTTAGGATATGGAAAGCCAGACCTCCATATAATGTGCTTTCCTCTTCTGAATCATTTCCATTAACATCAATATAATAATAAACCAAACTGTGTATCTTAAAATATACTGAAAATGAGCTTGTTGCTAAGCAAAATAGTGTTGACTAAAAAAATTGAAGCATGTTTATGGGATAATTTCCTTTGTTTACAAGATAAATGGAAAAATAAACCCCCAACCCATAGAATTCCCTCCATTGTAAGAGACGCCTTGGAAATGAGCTCTGTTAAGAAATGATCTCTGCCTTTCAGGGAACAGATTATCTTTTTGTATCAGGATGCAGTGGCTGACCTTTCTGTGTGCCATCAAAATAGATGTATTAGAATATTTCCCCAAATGTCTAGCAATTTTATTAGCACATGATGAAATAATGAGCTTTTTTTTTTAAAAATGAAGTTCCCCCTACTAAAGTTTTTGGGGTGCTGTGCAATATGCAGAACTGCAAAACATTAATGAACAATGTAAAAACAGATAAAAAGCCAAGTAACATAGTGCTATTAAAAAGGATTATTTTTTTCTCAAAGTAAAGACAGCCCTCCTGACAACTCAAGAGTCAGAATTTCCAGAGCTTTAGCCAACAATTCTGTCTCAAAACTGATTCAAAACTAAAGTGTGTGCCAATCACGTGGTAAATGCAGTACCCCATGCTGTTTGGCATACTCAAGAGGGCAATCTTGGACCTCCATCAGAAGGAAGAAACACATTCTTGCTACATTAGTAATGTTTATCTGTGGTTTAGCATTACAACTGGATATGGGGAAATAAATTGCAGTAGTTTGTTGTGCCTTAAAACACCAATAGAAAGATTCCAGATTTCTTTTTCTCCCCTCCTTCCCCCCCACCTCAAATTTTTACTCAAACATGGATTTATTTTTTTTTAAAGTAACTGTGGATTAATGTATCTTCTTAACAACACTGTGATAAAGATTCCAGAGGAAAAAACAGAGAGCTCATGGAACCTCAATACAAATTGAAATATACTGTGCTGGGTTGAACAAAACAGGTGGTTCCCACGTATCTCATGCTCTGGCTGTCTTTCTTGGGTAACTAACATGAGATAAAATATACTGAGTTTCAAAATATATGATAAATGCCTCAGATAAATTCCAGAAAGTCATAGCCTTGCATACTTTGGATAGAAACCACCAGTTGTGTTTAATCTTGTGATAATAGTGTCTCTGAGAAGAATGCCCCATTGAGTTAAAATATTTTTGCAATAATTTTTTTTTTTTTTTTTTCCTTCTTGGGGCATGGCAGAAAGGGGAGAAGGGCTGGTAACTCCCATAAAGGTTCCTTGGTCAGTGCAGGAAAGTACTGCCAGCTGGTGGTTAATGAGGATCAGATGGGTGTAGGAGGACTGAGCAGAATGAGCATGCTATGGGTTAGCTGTTCTGGAGAAGTAGAGGTTATGCTCTAGGTGGTGTGGATAAAGATGGACTTTTTTGTACCTTGTTTTGTTAAAAAAGAAAAACAAGCACGTTTGTTACAAAATTTTCTTGACAGTATTACCAATAGTTTGAACACAGTCAAAACCTCTTTGCAGAAACAACAGGCTTTGCACTTTTGAATGAACAGCCATTGGTACCTTCTGTTTTTTTAGCTAAATTCACAAAACTCAAGCAAAATTGATTAAAAAAAGCCAAAACCAAAACAACAACCAAGGGACTGGGCAGATGGTTGTGAGTTCCTTTGGTTTAATGAGTTGCTACTGATCAGCTGGACCCCACGACAGGTAAATGTTAATGATTAATATGGCTGAGTTGGAAAATACCAAATTTGTCACTTAATTTTCCATTCACTGGTTGAAGACCACTTGTTTCTCAGGTTGCATCAGTTGAGCTGCACTGGGATACAGCCTCATGCTTGTATCTGCATGGTTATTTCCACTTGTTTAAAGTGTGTTTTGTTTTTTCTTTTTTCTGGCCTGATTGCTGATAAATTAGGTCTGAGAAAATGGTCTCAGTTCAAGCTGCCGTCTCTCGGACCACATGGCCTCCTGGTAAGCTGCATGTCAACTTTCTTTTTATAGCTGTTTTCATTGATGAAATGTTGTGCCCTATGAAATGGTTTTAATAATTTTGACCCTGATAGACAAGCTATTGATGTTATATGATAGCAGATTTGGTTTGGTACAATAGGAGGCAAGATTGAAATTTTGCCTTTTGTTTTCTTGGTGTCTAAAGAAGCTTTGAGAGATGTTTTGAGCCTGAACTGGCCTGGTTTGGGGACAATTGGGTGGAAGGGGGAGTGCTGCTGTTTGTGGAGCTAATAACTCAATGGGGATGGAGCAGCTTAACTTCCAAGTCATGTGCTGCTAATCTAATCACTCTGTGTTCGTAATTGAATCATTCCATGTAGCTGAAATGTTGTTTCTTGGCGTGTACTCTCAAGGTTAGTTCAAGTGAAGTAACTTAATAGAAATGTTGCACTGAAGATGAGCACTTTTCCTTCCTCGGGCTACACGCTTACACAGTTGCGATACTGTTGGAGATCTGTCTAAACGCGAAATATGCTGATGTATTTAGAGTGATATAGTTGATGTGTGGATAACATTAAGCATCTATGAATGTTCTTATACTGGTTTACCGTACCCCTAGCTGAGCAAAATACTGGTATAACTGCGATGGTGCTAATATTGAATCAAAAGTACAGGCCTGTATTCAATAAAAATGCTTATGTTGATACCGTGACCATGCTGGATGACAAGAAAGAAAAATTCTGAAATTAAGTTGGATTAGACATATCTATATTTAAAGCAGAGTCTGCAAACCTCTTTAAAAAAAAGTTATTGTTCCTTACCCTTTCCCCTGCTGTGTTACGTAGTGAGCAGTAGGTGCCAAATAGAGATTTCTTCCACTCTGGAGTGGGAAAGGACTTTATAGAGCTACCTCAGCCCAAATTTCTTGGTTCATGTCTGTCTCCCCAACGAAGTAATAAAATAATGAGCTGTTAAAACGTAATCTCTGGAAGATATAATGAAAGGGAAGCCTGTTCAACAGGGGATGGATTCTAGCTGACCTTAATTTGGTTGTATGGCAATAGTGGGTGTGAGTGAACCATTAAAGCACCCAATTTGTGATTCAGGTAGGCAGCTGTGTAGCATTTATGAAAAGCGCGTTGTCAACTTGCTCTCTTGGCTGATTGTGGTTTTTTATTCACCTGAAAGTGAAATACCTCAATTTATCACTTCTTAAATGTGGTGTACAGAAAGAAATGTAGTTTGAAATAGGTAAGTTTCTTGCCAGTACAATCAAAGAAGTGCTGCTTGAAGGGGACCTCTGGAATGTGCCTAGTCCAGGTTCCTGCTGAGGCCAGACCCTTGTCAGCACAGGGCTGGCTCAGCTGGGGCTTTGGTGATCTGAGTCTGGATACCCTCCAAAGAGTTTACCAAAAAGTTTAGCTGCATCACCTTTGTAACTGTTCCCCAAATAGTCCCAGTCTGGTCTCAACCTCATCTATAGCAGCCCAAACAAATCCATTTTCTTCAGCCACTCCTCACAAATCACGTGCCTCACATCATCTTACTTTTTCCTGGATCTGCAGCCTGAAGTTGGTCAGTATTCTGGATTCAGCCTCCAACAGTGAGGGAATATGAACATCTCTCAACCTGTTTATGTGAACTGATTCTCAAAACCTTAATCTGACCTGAAGCCAATGGGTTGAAATAATCTGTTTGGATAGTCTGTAAAACAGGGGTTAAAAAAATATTATTAAAAAAAACCCCAACCAAAACACAAAGCTGAGCGAGTTTGCATTTTTGCTTCTTTCTGAGATGATGCAGCTAATTCTATAGGTAGCAGAAGAGGAAACTAGTAATAGTATTTACAGAGACAATATATGTTTGAACAGTTGTTAATGTGGTGGCAGATGCTAGAGATGTCCAAGTCTTTACATGCCACTTCTGGACAAGTCTAAAGTGTCTTAGGCTTGACAGCATCAAACTCAAACCTATATTGGGGAAAAGATCCAGAAATTAATTATTCTCATGTTACCACTTTATTTTAAATTAGAAAATGCTTGAATACATCAAGTTGCTCAGAGGGTATATGAAGAGCATCATGTCTGCGTGTAAGAGTTTAATTATTACAATGCCCATTTGAAATAGGCTCTGTTCTTTCCTCTGTTCTTGTGTTGTTTTAGGGAGAGGGTTATGGCTTACTATACAATGATGCAACTTTTCTTTACTTTCCTCAACCTGAAGCTGTCTCGTGCACAGAATATTTAGATGCCCAATGAATCAGTGAGAGAAAGTTCATGTGTATCCAGGAATGAGCATGATGGTCTAGCCCAGAGGACAGGGCACCCACCGGAGGGAAGGTGTTACTTACATTGGGGTCCTTGGATGGCTTTTAGATTTTAAGTAAATGTTAATTGAAACAAAGGCTGGAACTAAGATCTGCCTTCTCACAGATGAGTGCCCAGGCAACTGAACTAGAGAAAACTCTGCTTTCTTTCAGGCTCCATGTTTAATTATTGCATACAAATGTAGCTCTTTTCTCCAGACTACCTGAACCAGTTCAGAAAATCAGAAGAATCCTAGGAATACATTCTTGTAGTTCTTTTTTTTTTTTTTTTTCCTTGCTGTGGGATGTCTAGAAA
>VZRU01016782.1:289559-301418 GCA_013398155.1 Pedionomus torquatus | reverse complement strand
TTTATCTTAAAAAAAAAAAAAAAAAAGTGATTTTTTTTTTTTTTTTTTTTTCCTTGCTGTGGGATGTCTAGAA
Organism: Pedionomus torquatus; assembly: GCA_013398155.1. Lineage (NCBI taxonomy): Eukaryota > Metazoa > Chordata > Aves > Charadriiformes > Pedionomidae > Pedionomus > Pedionomus torquatus. Next base: position 301,345 of record VZRU01016782.1, on the reverse strand, counting down.
ATACTGATGTAATGATCATAAAGTAATTATAGCAATGAACCAATCCTTACAGTAGCTCCATGAAGTATTTAAGTAGTAGTCCTCAATAGCCTGAGGGTGATTGCTCCATCAGCAGCAAAGCCATGGCTGTAAGATGAAGAGTCCTGACTCCTCGACTTTTGCTGTAACCAGCACTTCTCCCCCCGTGTGTAGATTTTCTATAGAGTATTCAGAACTTTATTAGACACATAGTTGCCTGCCAGTGTTTTAATTTAAGAAACTAATGGCTATGTATAGGTCTTAATGATCCCTTTTAATATTCTGTGGAATGACAGATAAATCTTGTAACTCAAAGTGTGCTATTTCTGAAATGGAAGTGGTTTTTTTTAAAAAATTTAAAATGAACATCTGCTCATATATTTAGATTGTCCAGCGTATTCTGATACCTACAAATGGCAGTGCCTACTATGCAAACAGACCAACAGAAGTATCGAGTACTGTGCTCAGCTGTAAATTCTTGGGGGATCAGGCTCTATAATACTAACCAGACATTCATGCCTCAAATGGCATTTTAGGTATGCATTAATGACCCTAAGCGACAGACCTTCTCATCTTATTGCTTAATTAATCAATGGCCCAGTGGCACATTGGCAGGGCTCTTTTTCAAGCTGTGCCTCCCCTCAGATGGTAATCAGATGGTATATGGCTGTATCTACTTATGGGAAAGTCAAAACCCAATAAATAAAGTTTAATTTCCTGATTCCCCTGGGATATAGTGATTCTTTTTAACAATGCTTCTTCAGTTGAGTTGAAATTAAAAAACAGCATGATCAACATATTGTGTAATATTTCATGGCTGGAGTTAAGTACCAGGTTTAAACACTTAAAAAAATGCAAGAAAGCTGGTGGGGGTAAGACTGTTGATACAGAAGCAGAATATTTTCCATCAAAAATGCCTAATCCTGTTTTTGTTACTGGTGTTAAACTCTACGTTTTCATCTTTTAAGCAGTACTGGAAAGGCTTTCTGTACATGCGTGGCGTTAATTTTCATTCTAAATTAAGCTTGCTATCATTTGGAACAGAATTAACAGTTAATCTTCAGCACGTTTCGTACCGTGCAATACTGCTGGGTACCGGGGGAGGGCAGATGTGTTGAACAGCTTTATTTTGGGACGTGTTCCGTTAGTGCAAGATCTAAGGGAGCGAGTTGAATTAGCCGATATATAGCTGTATCAGTGAGCTCTCGGTCACGTCAGAGGAATGCAGCAACTTGATTTGGACAAAAATGGAAATATCTAAGCCTCATGGGTTTTTCGGATTTAAATATCTTTTTCCAGTTGTTCATTTTTGATGCTTACAAAGTTGAAAGATATTTCAGTCCGCAGTTATTTTGTTTTGCTTCTGAGAGCAAAACACATCTGACTACAGCTATTTACTTAATCACTGACAATATCCAGCAAATTGGCAAATTTGTTCTTTAGTTTGCTACTTATATTTAATTCAACTTAATTTTTCTAGTGTCACGTTTTCAGTATGTGCTAATTTATGCTACAGTTTTCTTTATGCTTCAAGTTAAATTCAGGCTTAAATAGAAAAGAGCTTTAGTCTCTGGGTTAAATAATTCCTTATGAAATTTGAAATTCCATTCAGTCCATATTCGCCTTTTGACAAGAGTGGAAAAATGAATGAAACTTGCTTTGCTGGAGGAAGAAGGGTGTGGACACTTCCATGGTGAGACAATCCCTTCTCGCAGAGTGGTTGGGCCAGACCCTGCTACAGTGGTGGATTCCTGCACACTGAGCTTGTGCCGAGGTCCCCACTGACAGTCTTAGACAGAAACGCTGTCTCAGAAGATGGTTGTGATCTCTCCAGTCTGTCCATCTAGTTCTCGTTTTCCTAACCACAGAGCATCACAAAGGGGAAGGTCCCCGCTGGGTTATTAAGCAGAGGCTGTCCTGCAACCTGGGAGTCCTGCTTTCCTGTAATGACTGTAGAACGACGGCTGCCAATGGGCAATACTGTTTCTGCTTGAAGTTCGGAAAAATCTCCAGCATCTTGAGTTGAAAGAGCAAGATGAACATTTCATCTATCTCATATAGCGATGTCCCTGAAGTAGAAGAGGGCTTGTTAAGCAGTGATGACATTAAAAGCCACAATTTCTAAGACAAATCTAGTCTTTCAGATGCAGGAATGACTATGGCAGCCTGACCCTTCCTTGCTGTTTAGCTGACCCTGCAGCTTCCATCCGAGGCTGGCCGAGGCTCTCTCCAAATACACAGTAGCACCTGCAGAAGGGATTCAGCCAGATTTTCTATGGCATGAAGCAGCTCTAAACTGCTGTGGAAGCAAACATTCTTAGGTCATGGGAGGATGATGTGGAAGAGTGGTATTTTGTTGTTCCCAGACCCAACAGCACACAAAAGGCAAATTGAACCCTAAAAATAAGTTATCACAGAGTCTGTTAGCAGATGGGTCAGCCCTTGCCTGCAGAAGAGGACACTTTTATTCCATATCTTTCTCATATAACACATCTATAGACTATCAAATTGTACCAAAACATAGTTTTGGCACTGTACCTTATAGAGGAAGATCCTTTTCACCTCCAATCTCTCCCTTATTCTCTGGTTGCTCTTATATTTAAACTTATTTAGATTCTGATCTTACTGCCAAAGTAGATATCAGGAGCCTATATGGCAACTGTCATACTGGCAAAGATCCTGCTGAGATCTGTAAGAATAATTCAGAACACAACCCATCTGATAATTTTATTTATCTTGATATGCAGGTGTCTTGTTGGATAAATTCAGAATAATTTCAGCCTGCTGCCCAGTGTATGGTCTAGATGCTGGTATGTAAGACATGAATAAAATCTGTCACAGCTGTCGATGTCCTTAGTACACTACACACAGAAAGTCTGTCTTCACGTTTGTTTTGGGCTCTAATAACAAGTATCTACAGCTTTCTTTGCATAACGAAACCCTCTCTCCCCTTTTCCTGAGTGGTGTGACCGTAGGTTAATATGCCAACATTGCTCTTTTGCAAAGATGCACGAACTGCCATAGCCAGCTATGGTTTGCTATTTCTTCCTTACTTCTCCCCATCTCCCCTTTAACTCCCCCCAGTAGGATTTTGCAATACGTTTCTAGAAATATTGTATGCACTCTGACACAAAACAATATCTTCAGCAGTAATAATAAATTAGACGCAGTGGGAATTTAAGCTTGTTCTTTTGTCCAAGGTGATATAATGGAAGTCATTCATAATGAAGAAAAAAGTAATTGTTATGCAGCATTTTTGTGTTAAACATGCCTCCCCAAATTATCCAGAGTATAAAAGAGAATGTTTTTAGAGCTTTGTTAGAACCACGGCTGAGCAAAATGCATGTGAATGTCCTCTTATTTACATAAATAGGATTTCTTAAAATGCAAACCATTCGTACTGTGTTAAGCTCCCTCAAGCCTTGCTACCTCCTAAGACATATCATAGTTTTATCATTAATCAAAACAAAGCCAAAATCAATAAACACGCATAATCAGGATTCTGGTTTATTCTTTGTCTCTGATTCCAGTATGCAAATACACTACATATTGATGAAATGTTTCTGAATCTAAAATAGTTTTACTCTTTTTATTTTTTTTTTTCTCCTCTCAGAAGTCCCTCAGCCTTTTAATTTTAATATTTTATGCATTGCAATGCAAACAGTAGAAGAATGAGTTCATGTATCGGAGATAACAAGTTAAAAGATAAATGTTGGATGAATCTCCTAATAGTTTTTGTTCACTTTGTTGACTTTAAAGGCAGTTTATGCTTCGGAAAAGCTGGTAATTACTTGACCTTTAAAGGCCCAATCCTGCAATTGGCAAAAGCAGTTGCTCTGCTGGGTGCTTCCCTGCTGGTACCAGAGCACGGGCAGCCGGGTCCCTGGGCCCTGTGCCAGGGCCGTTTGTTAATTAGTGAAAATGAGTTGTTCCTTATGTGTAGGGCAATGGAAATGTTACAGAAGTGATGTTCGGTCACAGGTTTGTGTCCCTGACGTGTGGCCAAAATAGCGCTGGGTACCTGCATCTTCACGGAGCAAGGACGCTGCTGGGGGAGACGTGAGCTCTGCTCCTAACTTGAGTGGGAGCTCAGCTCTTCTCACACACTAACAGATCATGCAGATCTTTCCTGAGATGTAGCATGGCAGGCCCTCTGTTGTTTTAAATTCCTTATCAAACATATGTACATTACCATACAAGAAACGTTGCCATCTGAAGATGCATCCATAAATAAACATTTCGCCAAGAGACTCACTTTCATAGTTTTCATGGGGTTTGCACCATGCCAGTTAAGAACCCCTATCAGTGTAGGGCTCAAATTAATGCTGCAAACACCTTTAACCTGAATCACAAACTTCTAACAAGTGAGCTGTGATGGGAGAAATCTTATCAGCAACTACTGGTTACCTCACTCTGAAGCTGTGCATATCCATAGGAAGTACAAAATACAGACCAAGACACGGGCACGTCAACAACCAGAGGATTAAAATAAAACAGAATTCTATGAAGGCCAAAGTTAAAGGAGAAGGACGAAAAAAATTAGTGGTGGAAAAGCCAGGCTGCAATTAAGCTGAAAAAGTTCTTTGTTTGCTAGTCAAATAATAAGCCGTGTCAGAGCTGTGGAATTGGCTATTCTAGTGTAATTGCATCTCTTGTGTATCTCTGGGACTCTGCTAACCACAGGCACGATCCTCTCGTGAGAGGCATCCCCTCTGAGCTGATTTATTAGCCATGTGAAAAGTTTAAAGGTGTGATGTTTATTTTATATCATAATAAAATAAATGTGGTGGCGATCATAGATTAGGAAGCAGAGATTCAAACTGTGGGAGTCTTTTAGGCTTATTAATTTGCTGTGGACGGGTTTTTCTATTTACCAAATCATGCTTATTTTCACAATCATGGAGTGTTAAAAAAAAAAAAAAAATTTGGGGAATTTGTGCTATTTGTAGGAATAGCACCTATTCCACCTATTTGTGGGAATAGGTGCTCACCTGAAGGGAAGTGGTAGATCCTGTGCTTAGCTGCAGTCCTTGTCAACAGGCTTGTGTGTGTATATATACATATACATAGATATATATGTATTCATAGTTAGATGCCGTGGTTTGGGCTGGCCACAGTAGATCTATAAGGTGAGGGGTGTAGCGAGTTCCTCAAAGTCAGTTACTTCCTGAATTTCATTTGCTGCAGGGATGGTTTACGGGAAACTTTGTAGTTAAATGCTTTTTTAATTGATTCTTCAGTGATCTGATCTGAAACTTTTCTTTTAAAACTAGGATAGAGTGAGAACTATTCATCTTTGCTTGAACCTTTGCTTATAGAGTCTGAGGTAGACATTAACCTCTAACCTTTTCCTTCCTGATTTTGGTAATTGCAGTGCCTTGCTGCTGGACTATAACATCTCACTGGGGCTGTGTCTGCTTTGTCCGCTGTCACTTACAACATTGCATGTGTGAGATACAGCATTGAGTATTCCACATATGCTAGTTGTTTATTTTAACTGTAATTTGTCATTTTGGTAGGTCTAAGGCTAATTAGTAATTGTCACACAAGTTCTGCATTACATCTTTTTGTATTCAGTTATTTTCAAAAAGGAAAAAAAATATTCCATCAGCCAAACCGGGAGAAACAAAGTCTATCTGTTTTGGCAAGAATGGTAGAGGGAAATACAACTGAGGCCATTTCCTTATTGCTTGTGGAAGGTATTCAAATAAATAAGCAGGACAGAATGAGAGTACTGATGTGAATGATTAATATTTTTTTAAGCTCTTGGATTTCTTTGGCTCAAACTTCCTGAAGAAAGGGTGGAGTATTAACATTAATCACAAGCAAGGACCTTCAGTCTCCACCTCTTCCCCTTGTTGCATTTAAAAAGGAGGGAATAAATAACAATTACCTGTAGGAACATTGGTGGAGGGAAAAGGAAAGTGTGGTCTTCTCATCCAAGTCTGGGGGCTGGAAGTTTTAACATCAAGGTGCTTTGCAACCCAAAGGAATGATACTGCTTGGTTTTATTAGTCTCTAGCTCCACGGACTGCCACTTGCATTTAGACTCATACAACGTTTTGCATTTTGAAAATATTTTTCACATGAGACTTCTGAAGTGCATTGAAGAGCGTAAATGGACCTCTCTCCACCCCGGAGAGGTATAATGAACTACTTGGCAGAGATAGGATTGGAACCAAGGAATCCCCCTCGCCTTTATCTCCTTACCCTGCTCTAAACATTTTCATGACCTTTTTTGGAAAAGTTTTGCAAAAGTAAGATTGAACAGAGGACTTTTTTCCATGTCCTCCTCTGTTTTGTTGCACAGTGTGGTCTGTTTTAAATAAGCTCTACAGTGCAGTCATTTAAGGAAATGAAGATATTTCATAGCACGCTTAGCATTTGCATTTGAATGTAGGCCACCCTGCTGTTTGATTAAACTGGAGTTTAAGAAAACTGTAAGAATTGAGGTTCATATGCAGTGCAGTACTTTACGCTCAGATTGCAAAGGTTGTTGAAGGAAAAAAAAAAAGATAATATCCTTGGAAGTACATGACTAATGAGAATATATATAGCTCTTCTGAGACAGCTCAAATATATAATTATTGTGAGGATTTCACAGACACATAAATATAATGATCTTCAGCTAAGTAAATTGCTACCTACCAATGAAATAAATATGGTCCCTTCAGAATTTGAAATAATTCAGTGCTGGAGGTGGTGGGAAATGATTCACCTTAGCTGTTATCTCTGGAACAGTAATATAGAAATATATCTGCCAGTACTGGTACATTTACATTGTTCTTCATATCCTGTGGAGTTTGTCAGAAGATCTGTGGTCCCCGCTGATTTCCACCCCCTTATTTTGATAAGGCTCCGCACAGCATGGCTCAACAATGGCTTGGAGCAGCTAATATTGTTTACCACAGTAGGCATCTCAGCCATAATATTTTTCCAAGAAACACTGATGTGTTTAAAGGTCAGGTTGATACTGATTTGACTGCTAAACATGAATTCATTTTTCTCGGAGTGGAAGGGTGTACATGCCTTGGGATAAAGGTTAAACTGTTGTTTATGCACTCGATAGGTGGAAAACACAAGGCTCTAATACCCAAATCATAATAGCCTATTCTGGTCAGTCAGGGAAATGCAGTGCTTTACATTTAAATGGAAGCTTTGAATCCACAGGCGTTTTCTGGCTGTTGCTGTAGAAGAAAAGTCACTGAAAGCTTCAGTGCTTGCCTGGAAGATCTAGGCTTTGCAACCAGTGTAAACTTTTTTCTGGGCACTGTAGTCCAGAACTCATCCAGGTTTTTGATGGTAAAACTGAATTTTGCCACCTCCGAGTCCCAGAGATTGTTCACCACCCCAACTCTGGTGAGGGGAACGAAAGGAAAGAGGCAGGGAGAGATGGACGGACCTACAAGTTGAGATTTGCTGTTCTTGCCATCTTTGGGAGAGTGGTGTGGTGGTGTCTGCTTTTGTGGAAATGACAGGTCACCTCCCCTCTTGTAGCCACCACGTCTCCTGTTCAGATGCCTTTTTCTGTCGCAACGTAGTCATGGTCAGTAAGGCTGGTTTAGTCAGGGATCTGCTGCCTCTTGTGCTTATGCCAGTCTGACATTCCTGGCAGGAAGCTGCGCTAGAAACCTGGATTCAAAGAAAGATGGATCCCATTCTGATAGCTTCAGCTGAGCTTGTTGGGCTTCCCAGGAAGGCAAAACTTAGCCAGGAGACATGCGCAGTTCCTAATTTCTTAGAGGTGACACATCCGATGGAAGTGTGAGCACTCAACCGAGCTGTGCTCTATCCATAGCACCCTCTGTGCTCCATCTGCAGTGTTCTCCAAGCTAGTTGAATAGGGCAGCACATCCCAAAGCTGAGAAGGAACCTCTACAACATCCACCTAGTTGTCCATCTCATCATTCTTTCCTGGTTTCCATTTTCCAGTTATTTGTTCTTATTTAAGTATAATTTCCTGCAGCCTGTAAGAAATTTTACTGCTCTCAAGAGACCTTTTATCCAAACCCCACATTTGGTTTTGTGGAAATGATTTTTTTGCTTCCATCAAAGGATGCCAATGGTTTCCTTTCTTTCTTGTGCTGTGCCCGCATCAGTCACCACCTCCTTTGCCATTCCCTTCCTTTTCTCTTCCTGCATCCTCTCGAAGTCTGAGTCGCCTCATTTACCCATCCTGTTTATACCTGTCTTTCCAGCTTTCTTCCTCCTTTCTGTAATGAGAAAATCTTTAATGTCAGGTTAGAAAAAGGTGGCTGTAGCCATGTGGGAGGCTAACAGACCTTTCAAAGAAATAACCAGTGCTCTCTGATCATATTACCCATTTCTTTAACTGCACCTTTTTTTCTTTTTTTTGGGTTAGGGCTTTTGGGGCTGTTAGGTGTGTAGAGGGGCTGTGTCACCAGTGGTTGTCTGGTGCTGTTTTCAACACAGCATTCAGCTCCTGTCTTTACTGGGGCAATGGGCTGCCTCTGCAGTAGACCAACACCAGCTTCAAACATGTATTTTAAGAATTCAAGTTTACTTATCAGCACTGATAAACACACAATTTCCGCTTTAAACTTTGCATTGTAAAATGATCAGTTCTTTTCACCATTTAACTTCCATTGATTCATTTGGGTTGTAAAATCTTCTTGATAGCCTCAAAGTCCATCCAGGAGTTTTCCTATTGAATTATCTTATAAACATTTTCTAGATTTGTTGTTGTATTTTATTTCTGCAGATTTTGTTTCTGCAAAGACTCCAGCCCTGGCATGGCTACACAGGTTACTTCTTTGATCCGATTTTCAGTAGGATGTTCTGACACCTTGACCATCTTGGCATTTGCTTTGAGAACAGATGGAGAAAACAGTCCATAATACGCCTGTTGGCCTAAAAGCAGAGAATCTAGTAGTGCCATGAGTGGCTTGCTGGCTGACATCAATAGCACAGGATGCTGTATTTGATTAGCTTTGCTTTCACAAGAAAGACCCACTGTATTGTTTTGAAGAATGTGTTCGGTTGTTTTAGCAAACTTAAAAATCCCCCGTGGCTACAGAAATAGAACATTGAAGTGAAATGGCTGTCATGTCAGGGATAAAAAGCCTTTCAAAATGTTCCGTCTACTGATCACACTCAATTCTGAAGCTCTATCAGTTCAGAAAAACTTCTGGATTTCTTTTTTACTTTCATCCTCTGAAGACAGATAAATCTAGAAACCCTGCAGGAGGATTTCTGACTTGCAAACAGCGCTTGCCTGCATTTTGGGTTGGTATTTCAGCTCAACGTTACAAATACTTGTGTCAAAGATCTTGGCTTGAATCCTGGAATTATTTCAGATGCAATGGTGTGATAATCAGAAAAAAATCCTCCCTAGGCTTTCATGCCTGCCTCATATTTCTGCCAGGTTGCTGTTATTCTGTTACTGAAAAAGAGAAGTTGAAAAGCGAATGTTATATTATTGAGGTTTCTTATGGGAAGATGATTTCCATGGATGTTTTGTAAGGAAGCTTCTTTACTGTTTTTAAAAGGAGAACATAGCACAGAAAAACAACAACAAAAAAAGAGGTCCTCTGGAGGAAAAACAGCACCAGGCTGGAACTGAGAACTTTCATTTTCTGTCTGTGGCATGTTTTTCTTCTTCCACCCCCGCTCCTCATGCCAAAGCGAAGTCCTGTGCCTTCTTTCCCATTCTCAGTATTAATCATTCCCCTGCGCTGATAACTTCTAATTGCTTTCTTAGAAAGCCACCTCTCTGACTTCCTGATGAGTGGTGCCTTATCCCTTACATGCTGAGCAGTAGTGACAGCCACTTGTTAGATTAATCCCACGTATGTATTTTACAGGAGGAAGTCCATATTTCTTAAACATTTTTATAACTGTTTAAAAATACAGTACAAAATAGATACTGTATCTAATATCTACTCTTGATGGTCTACTTTAAAGGAAACCAAGTGAGTATTTACATTTGGTTGGTATTTTAGAAATATAATTCTATATTTTTTTATAGAAATCAGAAAATTGAAAAATATGGGATAAATGCTATTCCACATTAGGGTTTTTTTTATTATTTTTTTCAAACCAGGAAGAAGAAGAAAAAAAGAACATAATCTGTTAGAGAGATGCTAGGGTTTTTTTCCTCTTCAATAGTAAGCAACGCATACTCACTACAAAGTGTTAGTTTAAAAATATGAATTGAACTAGACAGAGGACACAATTTGATTTTCTGTCTATTAGTGAATTTCATGTCAAACTCATTACCACTGTATCTGGATGTTTTGGAGCTACCCTTTAAGTGCAATAACTGGCATCTGTCACGGTTGTTGTGTCTCGTCTTAGGGAGATTTTTTTATGCACTTCATCCTTTGGGTTGGTACGGTCTTGATTAGGTACTTTCCATCCCCCAAAAAGTACTCACTGGGCAAATAAACCACATACCGTGCACTAAAAGTAGACTGTGAAGTATGTGGTGAATTTTTGGATCCTGAATTGCTGATCAGAAGAGTAGGTTAAGTGATGCCTCGCATCTGAATGCTATCGAGCTTTGCATCTGTTTCTCACCAGAGCATGTATCACTGCTAGGTAAGCTCTGTCTTTAATGGAAACATAGAAAGGGTAATGGGTAAGGAAGACATAAAGATACGATGTAAAGCCCGGTTGTATAGATTGAGACACTGTATTGCTCAAGTACATTGAAACTGTCTTGAAAGGAACTGAAAAATACCAGAGTTTTCTCAATAATAGCACAAAGCAAACCCTTAACTACAAAACATTGCCTGGGCAATTTTAAGGCCTATTTAATAGTAAAAGCAAAACAAACATTTTGGATTTAAAAAAAAAAAAAAGGGGGCAAGAAGAATGCGGTTCCTGTTAATAGTATGAGGCAAGGGTTGTAGACACCTTCAGATTAAAAAAGGCAATTAATATTTATTTCATATCAAAGTAGATTGCTAATTAGGGCTGTGCTCTTCCCATCCCCCAGGGAAATAATCAGATGAGTGAATCTCATCTGGAAAGTTCACATGTGGCAATGAGAAGCTCATCATGAAGATAAAACCAGAAAAGAACCTGGACGACCCAATGAGATGTTCAGGCTATCTCATAGACTTTGCTCTCTAATGGGGTTTAAAAGACTTAGGATTAGTGAATTTATTTTCCTGGTTTTCTGGTGACACTTTCTAAGAGGCCATGATTATATATAGCTCAGTCACTTGTCAGTGTCCTTTCATTAACATGCCTAAAGAATCTTAATTGCTCAATCAGAATAGCAGATTTTTCCTTTGCTGGTAAAGTTTAAGAGGTTATTCAAGCCAAATAGAGAAAATGGAAATTCTGCCCAAATGGGTGCAATAGAAAGAACGAACTATTACAGGAGAAAGTCAAACAAGACTAAGAAGGAAATTGAAGAGCAGAAAAAGGAAGATAGAAAGATAAACAAGAAATCATTTCAAACATATCAAAAGCAAGACTGGCAGAGAGTGAGAGACAAAGGCAGTGCTGGATATTGATATGTCAAACAATGACAGAGCTGAAATAAACCAGAAAAACCAAAAAACAACATTTAAGCTAAACTGGATGGATGTCAATATTTAAATGTTTGAACTGCTCAGTAAAATACCCAGTCAGTCCTACCTGCTGGGTACAGTGCCATATTATGGGCACACAGTACAAATTGTGTGTACATTTAAATAAACACCCACGTGATGAAGGTGGTATAGGAAGATCACTTGGTGAATAAGAATGATACAAAATTTTCTGCTAATGAAGAATTGCCTTTTTTTTTTTTTTTT
>VZRU01016782.1:233853-289552 GCA_013398155.1 Pedionomus torquatus | reverse complement strand
CTGTACGTGTGCAGAAGCAGTTTGCTTTCCATTGGAAAATTTCATCTCCTGTCAGCCTTCCCAACAGCACCATCGGAATCCTCTTTGTTGAAGACTGAATGTTTGGGGTTTGGATGAAAAGTTCCTATTTCTGTCTATAAAACAAAATTAAAGAAATTATTGGGGAAAATTCCTGTTTCAAAGCAGATCTAATGATATCTGCACTGTGAGAGACAGGGGAAAAATATAACTGCTTTGAAAATCCTGTCTTTCTGGTCTAGTAGAAATTTTATTATTGTTAACTAGTTAATAAATTTGGGCTTTCAAATGCCTATGATAAGTTGGTAGAGGAACACAATTGTCAGAGAGAGAGTTAATTTTTCTTCAGTTTTGTAACTACTTTTTAATCAGGGAAAAACCCTGCTATTAGAACAACAGTCAACTTCTAGTGTGACAAGAAATTAGCAGAGATGTGTCCCAAGGGTTCCTATTGGCTCTCATTCGATCTCTTGACACTCAGGATATAGTATGAGCAAAAAGAAGGTTAAATTTGTAGATGAAACAAATCAGCTATTTACTGGAGGTTAAAAAGGATGGTGAAACTTTGGGGAAGCCAATCCACATTGGTGTTTGGACATCAGAAAGGAAATGGCATTAGGTGTTAAAGGTGCATTAAAGCGTATTTAAAAGAATCACTGTAACTGACCATCTGGATTTAACACAGGTAGTTTCTAAATTAGTTCCAGGCTCTCTGGAAAAAGATTCAGAAGTCCCTGTGAGAAGATTAATGGATAAACTTTCAGAAGTATAACTTAACAATAGTTAAATATAAGGCTGTTTTCAGGGATGCATAAAAATAAACCTAGGTATTGTAATGTCTTCTATCGATTCTATGCACAGCATTACCCGAACCACTTTACACTATTCTGATCAACCTGTATTCGAAAAGATTTAGAGGAAACAGAAGAACTAACATATATTATTACAGCTATGGGGAAAAAAAACCCACCTTCCCCAAAGAATAAGTAAATAAAAAGCCTTCAAAATAATTCAACTAAAACCTGGTAAATTTAGTAAAAGAACCATGCAATTTTGGTGACGTTTTCCTGTGTGGGTGTACACATATTTAAACTTCTTCAAATTGAGTCTTTGATGTTTTGTAGATTGTATTATGAGCTTTGAGGTTTTTGTGTGAGGAAAGGTGAATAGCTGCAATTTTTCCTTTCCTTTCTTTAAACACCCTGTTTGCTATTTGAGATTTAACTAAAAGATAGAGGTTGTCTCTTAGAAGCTGAATGTTATTAAATCAGCAGCAAGATGTCTGACATGGATTGCCATTGTTCCTAAAAAATAATGAGATGGTGTAGTGGAGTCAACCCCGGTGGAATACAGGTATATCTGCTTTATAACCTTTAAGACTCAAGTCTTAATTACACCCTGGCAGTAGTCACTTTACCACTTCAGTCCATTTTGCTGGATGTTGACATTACTAAATTATCTCATGTTCTCAATGCAAAGTAGCTGACTTTTCCTAAATGCATTTCTTGGCAACCAAGAGATAAATTGGTCTGGTTCCAGTTTTAAGAGGGGTCCATTAATGATCCTTAAATTAATCCAAATAATTCCACCTGAGAGGATGCCACTTCTAGAAAGCATAGAACAAAATCATGTATTGTATTGCTATCATGCATTCACAAATATTCTGTAGTTGCTCCTGTTCACACAGAGATTTCTAATTATTTAAGAACCAAGATATAAATAGATTAATGTCATTAAAGAGCAGCCTTCCTGCCTTTGAATTTAATAGTAGAGCTTTAGGTGAAGTAGAGGACAGTTTGTCCTAGAAGAACACAAGTTCATTTTCAGCAGAATGAGAACCCTTCAATTAGATGGTAGTGATACATTTATAGGTACACATCGTACGAATTTTTAATACATCTCCAATGGACTTTCCTTAGTCCATCTTAATCTTAGATTGATCCTTTGGAACAAGAGACTGTCAGTAAGCTCTAATGCTCAGTGTTTGGGGGTCAACATCCTATTACCTTTGCTTCCTTACGTAAGGGAAAGTTTGAGGCACCGAATTTCAGTGCCTATTCTGAGATCAAAAGTGTGTTCAGAGGAGCCAGAGCAGAACCCAAGTCTGTCACTTGTTCCCAGGGTCTCTCCAAAGAGTCTTTTGTTGTTGTTGTTTTGTTTGTGTAAATCTTTGATCTCATAGTGTTTTACAAGTATTATTTTGGACAGAAGTGGGCACTCTGTATGTTTAACAAAAGGGAAGCCATAGCTCAAGGGCTCTTACAGAACCAAACCTGCAGGGTAGTGATGCCAAGAGCTGGGCCGCATGTTCCCACACCATCTGGTGCAGCCATGCTTTCTCCTTTCCTCCCACAAACACGCAGATACCACCTCTTCCTCCACCACATCAGTCTGTAGCTAAAGCAAGGATTCCCTCACACCCTGCACACAGGGAAAGGACACCATGTGGCTTCTCTTTTCCTTTCTACTCATCTGAAGGACCAAGAGAGAATCCAGTGATGTGCTGCAGCTTGAGAAGTGAGGAGATCTTTATGTGGCGCTGATTGATGAGAGGCCCTGTGAGCATCACTTACAAGAGCAGATGATGCCAAACACTTGAAACTGTTGATGCAACTTTTCCTTTCTGTTCTTTTTGAATATGCAGCAGGAATCTGCAGTGTAGCACCAAATGTGAGGCTTCCCCGGTAGATGGTGCTGCTGTAAACTTTTGCAGAGCTCGACGTTCAACCCATCCCTCGGGAGATGCAGGCGCTGTCTCAGGACATGGGTGTTCATCACAAATCTCCCAGAGGCCTTTCCAGCTGAAAAAAAATCCAGAAAAAAAAAATCTCCTTTAATTAACATAGCATAACGTGTTTTGAGCACCGTAATTATAGCTACATATGCCGATTAATAAATAAAGTGATACAAAAAGTTACTCAGCAATATACCAGCTCTATCAGATCAGAAAGACATCCCTTTTTGTACCTGCAAAGAAAGCTTCCTGTACTGGCCAAGAAAAGGAACTAAATCAATGTAAACAAACTATTCATGAATCTGTATTAGTGTATCAGAAAAAGAAGGGACCATGTATGCTCCCTTTCATTCGTACATGGTATCAGGAAATTTTTGTACTGTACCATGCAGTAAAAAAAAAAAGAGGGTTTAAGGTTATCTTTATTTGCCATGCTTTTGCCTTCTTTCTGTAAGGGTAATTATTTACAATTCTGTGATTCTAGGCTAAGACAAATAGGTATGGTTAATGACAGTAGTTCAAACTCTCTTCCCAAATGCTTTTTCTCTGAAAATTTTAGTAGTAAATTTCCATATTGGCTGCAGAGTTAACAAGGAAGGAAAGATCTCTTTTAAGAGTTAAAACTTTTGATTCACTATCTCAACCTTTCTCTTAAAATCCGGGATAGTCAATGGAGATGTTAACGCAGTCCTTAATCAGCAGAATCCCGTTCCTTCTAGAGGCCTCAGATAACTTGGATTTGAAACAGGGAAGTATTTACCAGTTAGAAGATTAGTAGTAGATTAAAGTGTCACCTGTATCAGATTTTTGCAGTTATTGTAGATAAAGTTAGCACAATGTGCTACTTCTAAATGAATACAGCTAAGGTCCCATCACACCTTGCTTGGAACAAACCTCTTATCAGAAACTCAGCAGAACTTTCACTTCTCTACTGAAATGCCTATTGCAACGAGGGCAATTAAGTAAAAAGTAGTTAAGAATGTATTTTGCAACTGAATTAAAACAGTTTAAGTTCGTGATGCTGCCAAAAGGAGCAGTCTGGGTTCTTGCCTGGTTTTTGGGCTCATGGTCCTGGTCTGTCCAGCACTGACAGTGATGCTTGAGACCAGACACTCTGATCAGCGAGCTGATGCTGCTGCAAGCATGCTCATCTGAGAAAGGAAAAGGAAAACTTATTTTCTTGCATGGATTGCTCAAGCTGAGGCAGAAGCAGCTCTGGAGATGCACAGTCAGGATGGAAAGGTCAAGATCACCCCTTTCAGAGCTGACATAGTCTTAAGTATTCTTCAGCTGGCTGCTACACTGTACCTGTAGGCACCCTAATATTAAGTAAAATTTACTAACTAACTTCAAAATGGAATTCCAAAATACTTTAACTTCCTGGCTATAAAGATGTGAAGGTGCCCAAGTCTTTAAATGCTTCTGTTCCTTACCCATGTTCACGAATTGCCTGGGAATCCTCCTTCATCTGAGTATAAGCTTTGAAAAGGCCAAGTGAAAAACTCCAAGACCTTATCCCCCAAAAGATTCTGAGCTGTAGCTGGGGAGGGGGTGGAGGGACAGCAAAAGGAGTAAAGTGATCTGGACACCAAAATGACTGGCAAACTTCTGTGATCAGAGTACTTACAGGAGTAAATATCTTGTGTAAACAGAGGTGTATGTTTGATTTCCTCCTTTGAATAGTGAAATTCAAATCTCATCTCTCAAGTGATTTATTTGAATTATAGATGGATGGGACAGGAGCATTACTAATTTTTCCTGTTCAAGATTCATTAGTCCAGTGAACACTGGTAGGAACAGGGGACTGTAACCCAGTACAGAGGGCATTCAGTTTGAAAGGGAAAAGGCTGGGTGGGATCTGTCTTAAATCTAATGACTGGCTTGACATACGGAGGAGAAATGTTTTAAAGGCAGTCTAAAACCTATTATATATTGAGTTGCTGCGTCTCTGGGAAGTTATCAAATCCTATTAGTCCTAAAATCAGACCTTAATGTAATTTATTGAGGGATCACAACTTGTGCATTTATCTCCTTGTCATACCATTTGCAATATAGAGCTCTGTCTCTTTATGACCCTCTGTGGTGGTATCATCTGACCAAGAACGTAGCAAGCTCTTGGACAAAATGAATGCTGTACGCTGACTTTCTGCTGTTGTGTGTGTGAGCGTTTGCGCTGTAACCAAGTTAGCCACGTACCAGGACAGGAGTCAGTTGAAAATCTCAAATTTCAGGTAATCCCACATGAGAAGTGCCTGTACAGAAATGGTTTTCATTGATTCTGCTGAAAGGTTATTTGATTCAATGAGAACAGTGACTTTTTTTTAAGAACAAATGTGCTTTGGAAGCGTTGCTTGAGAGTTTGAGGTTAGGATTTGGTTGGTTTTATTTATATGGGGTAAAGACAGAGGAGATTTTAGAGGAAGTGGCAGTATATGCTTATGTTGATTTTAATACAAACCAAACTCTGCATCTACTTCTAGAAGATAACAACAAACCAATAATTGTGGTTAAATAACTGCCCTGTGGCTGCATTTCTGGTGTCAAAGATAGCTATATCTTGCATTGCTTTTATTGCAACTGGCAAGTGAGCAAGTCACTAATAGTAACAGAGACGTTGTGTAATCAAAGCTAATCCTTACTCATGGTAAGAATCGGAGTCAAAAGCCTATAATCCTACTGTAGGCTACATTCCTCTACAGGCTTCCTCTTAATTTCTCTTGGTTTTTGCTTCTTGTGACCTATTCTCTGTGTTTTTAGATTAAATTCTTGACCTGAAATTTGTATTGTTACTTTTTGAGAGTTTTGGGCTTTTTTTCCCCCTCTTTTTTCTGTGGGGAATGTGTTCTTTGAGTTTGCCTCAGTGCCCTCTTCATTGCAGAGCAGCCTGCCTTTATGTCTTCAGAGACAATCACAGCACTGGCAGCACTTACACATTTCTATTTGCTGCATTGCTCACATTCCAGATTTTTAGATTCCTGCTTTATTCCTGAGAGTCTCAGCTTTTATTTAATAAAGTAAGAGGAAATAAAGTCTCCGTGGCTTTGGAGAAAGGTCTACTAAAAAGGCCTATAAAAGAGGGAAGAATAAAAGACCTTCACGTTCAGTCCTGTGTTTTTGCAGGCCTGATTCAGAAGTTTCGAAAACTTCCAGCTTAATGTGTTAACACTTAGTTTACAATTGATGGTGGGTACACGGGGCGTTGTGTGAATGCGTATCTAGGTGTTCTCAAAGGCTTTTCCTTTTCTGCCATAGTTGAACAAGTGTATTGGAGTCCTCTGAACTAAACTGTTCATTTGTTAGTGATCCTGTAACAGTTGCTGGAGGTTAACTCTGACTCTTTAGTGCATGTATGTGCCATTGCCTGATGGACTGAGTTTATCAAGGCAGTAATTAATAAGTAACAGCTGTTCTGTGGCTTCTTGCACAAAGTGATTTTTTGGGGATTACAACAAATATAAATTATTCCTAACTTTAATATGTGGCTTTGGTGCCTGTACTGGGATGGATTGTGGTTTGCTAACTGGTCCCTTCCAGGGCTAACATTTCAAACTGCAGAACAAGGCTCAGTGCTCACCCAGACTATTCACTGGCTCTGTGGGAAAATTCTTCTCTGAGACCCTCTGGTGATCATCTTACGGCCTGGAGCATGAGACCGAATACTTCTTATTATCTTGATTTGAATGGCCACAGCCTCTATAAAAGGTGGAGGAGTCCCCCACCCTCCCTTGCTTGTGTGCTTGACCTGGGGCAGGGGACTCTCTGCAAAGCCAGGCTGCCTCTTGGTAAGACCATGCCAGGAAACAGGGGAGAATGGCCCAAGCAGGGCTCACGGCACTCCACTGGGAGTGGGTGACTACTGTAGCATGGATGGTGATGGGAAATAGGGAATTTAGCCAGCCAAAGCATTGCCTGACTGAAATGGAACATTTTTGTGGGCCATGAAGATGATTTCCTCTTCTCCTGTCCCTCGTTATTTGGGAGAAGAGACAAACTCAACCCTTGGTACAGCCTCCTTTCAGGGAGTCACAGAGTACAAAGGTTTCTCCTCAGCCTCCTTTGCTGCAGGCTGAACAACCCCAGTTCCCCCAGCTGCTCCTCACGAAACTTGTGCTCTAGATGAGTTCCTCTCTCTTCCTTTCTCCTTACTCTGTTTTTCCTGTAAAATACTTGGAGTTGCTCCTTCTTGGGTATTTTTCCTTTCTGAAACTTCTTGGGTATTGAAGGCCACAAAAAGGAATCGCAAATCCCTGTCTAGCCAAAGAACAGACAGCTTGAGAAAGAAAGCTGCTTTAAAATAACTTTTTCTGCCCCAAAACAAAAAGAAAAAGAAAAAAAAAAAGATTATAACTGCGGGGACACTACAGTGTTGACTAATGATGAGCTGAATAAGGAGGTTTGTAGACAGACAAGCATTGGTAGCTAACGTAATCAGAAAACAAGATTTATGACCAGTCTTCACTGTACTCGTACTGGTTTAAACAATTTAATTTTGTATGTAAGTTATGTAATGCTGATGGAACTGAGATTGGTATCAGTTTCAAGTTTGTTGTTTCTCTTGCAGTTGTTTCAGGTGGAAAAGAAGAATAGAAAAACCTTTATTTCTGAAGTTTTGAGCTTGTTAGAGTTTCAACTCCCTGCTGGATACAGTGCCACACTCATTCTTTCACCTGCACTTCATTATCACTCGCTTTATAATCTGGAAACTTAATTACTGCCATTAATTACTACAATTGAACAAAAAATTCTTACCACCTATGCTTCCCTGATACAATACATGTACTAAACTCCACGTTCAATGCAGAAATTAAGCAGAAAACTTCCCATGCAGTTTCAGACAGGCAGTTTGGATTTGTCTGCTCGTTAGAAGTGTCCTTGTGACACTGTGTGGTGTTGTGTGCTGCCCCTTCTGTTTCCAAATAAACTATGGTAGTGAAGTGTGAAACCAGAAACACTTGATACGCTGTGTCTCAAAGTCACAGGGAATTAAAATAAAAAGCTTTATTGTCTTCCAAAGAATGCTTCTTGCTTGTCATCAGCAACAATGGATTTTATTTTCTTTTCTTGCTCTTAGAGTTTGGAAATCTCTGCCAGTAGACAACCATGAATGAAGAGTTTTCACAATGGCCAATTTATTTGTTTTGTTTTTAAATTAGTAGGAATTTTGTCTATTTTGGAATGCAGGACTTCACTTGAAGCTTTATTTAAATAATTTTAAACCTAGAGGGGCCCAACTGGGTGAGTGATATGTGCATATATGTATAATACTGGAATAGACCTTACAGAGGGGTTGTGGTGGCCCTGTCTGTGGAAGCTGGTTGGCCTCAGAAGTTAATAGGTATCAAAATCCTTTTTGTGGCTTGAGACAAACTAAATGACCTCAAGAAGTCCCTCAAAATTCTATTATTTTATGATTAAGCAGTAACTTTCCAAAGGTAGCTCTCATACGTATCTTTTTTAAACGCAGGCTCACGCCACTCGAGTGAGATGAGGCTTTATACCAGAATGTCTCATCAACCTAAGTCTGCTCAGCTGCAATATTTAATAAGTACTGATCTTAAAGAAACACTGACTTAAAGGGAAGAGAACTTCTCTTGAAAGTAAAGACTATGTGTGCTAGGGCACTTCCCTGTGGGACAGTAAAGTATCCCACTGGAGGCAAGTGCAGGAGGGTGCAAGCAGTTACAGGAACTGGTTGTTAGTTCTTGCAAATTCATGTAAGATATGTACATTGTATTATGTTCTGGAACTATACCCATTAAGTAATGGGGGTAAGAAATGAAGAAGATCCCAAAGACGATTAGGAAGCTCCAGAAGAATCCAATAGCACTTGTCTCTTCTGGCACCATGTTTGATTTTTGAGTCCACAGTCTAAAGAAGCTATGAAAAAACTAGATGACACAGAACTATAAATACAAAGACACCAGAGGAAGGATGCAGTGGATGGATGAGTGTAATGAATGACAAAAGATGATTCAACGGGGAGGAAATGTCAGCATATATTATACATAGGAGACAAATAGTTTTAAAAAAAATATAGTTTATTTTACTGAACTTTGTTCATTGCAAGCATGTAAGTTAAAGGATCAGACCCGGTTATAATGCACTTCATCTCCTTTAGCATCTGGTAATAAAGTTTGAATTGCTAGATGCTATGGTGAGTTTCTACCAGCTCGATCCACTGCCTCTGCTTTCATGTACATCCGTTTTCTAAGCTGTAGCAATTAACACTGGTGATTCTGAACAACCCCTTTTATGTGAATAGATTTATTTTCTTTTAAGTATTAAACTGAGTTGCATATAATACACCTCTCTTGCAGAGGTGGGGCTTTGGGTAGCAATAAACATCCTCTTCTGCTGTCCACAGTTTGGCCCCGTGATCTGTCTTCAACTTGTAGCTGTCTTACTCCTGTGTAGCCGGTGATGGGAATTGGTATTTACTCACTCTGCAGAGAGGGTGAAACACTGAGATCCAGCAGAAAATGACAAAAGCTCCACCAGAGACTTTACAACACTTTGCACACATTTTATAGTGCAGCATAGTGTTTTACTCTATTCCAGCTTTCAAGAACTGACTGAAGAGTAATTTTGTATTTAAAGTAAGTAGACATTTTCAACTGGCTAAGCCACTTTATCTGTCAACATTTGTGCCTCCTGTCAAATGGCTAAACCTTGCCCTCCTGTGTATTTGCAATTTCCTTTTAACCATCAGGCCTTTGCAGAAAGTAGATGGCCCATATGCTGCTTCCGGCAAATCTGGTACTTCATTTAAGTCAGAAAGGGTCATTATGGTCATTACATCTAGTTTAGTCTTGCATGTAACATATATACTCCAGGATTTTACCTGGCTATCTGATTTTTGAGTGCAATCATTTTTCATTGAGGAGGAAGAATCTGAGTTCCATTTATAAAAACAATCTTTGTTCTCATGTAGGAGGAGAACAGAGTTGGAGATAATCTTTATCTCTCAGTCTCTTGATATTACCAGCTATCTTGAGAGCTGGCTTTCAAGTAGGATGGAAAAATTATTTTCCTTATGAAACTTCATTTTTAATTTTCAAGTAATTTGAAAATATGGAAAAATATAATTGATGGAGGTCATGAATTTGTGATCACTGCAAATAAACTTGAAATTAATTACAGTTGGCTTTTTTTATGAACAAAATGTTCTAAATGCCTCAATTGACAAATATATTTAGCTAACATGTATGATAAAGTGATGAACAAGTGTACAAAGGAAACTAGAAATAAGAGATGACTCTCTTTGTGGAGGATGCACAAGAGTTGCGACTGTTGATAGAGTAGCACCGTCATCAGAACCAGCTGGTTAATGTGCACATAACAAGGACGGGCCTTAAAGCATGAGGAAAAGTTTCAGTAACAACAATGGGAGCATTGTTGGGAAAAATGCAGAAAACCCATCTGCTGAAGAGATGTGACTGTGAGTCATGCCCCGAAATGCAGAGGAGGATTGGGCATCCCGGGATGCAATCTGGTACTCAGCTGAGAGAAGATGTGAGCTAGAGACAGTCTGGACTTGCCTTCTGAACACCTTCCTAATGGGGGAAAAAAAAAGATACTAAAAAGAAATTTCAAATAAAAAGTTCTCACTTGTTCACATCATGGAGTGACCTTTCCAGAAACTCTTTAGAAATTTCCAACCTCTGAGTCTTAGGTTTGAAATATGAATTTAAAAAGGGTGGGGGGCGGGGGAGAGAGGTAGAAGGGGAGTGTGTCATTTCTTTTGGTATTTTGTTTCCAGCTCTATCCTTTGATCTCGGCAGCAGTGTGGTTCAGACAATCTGTAGAAATATTGCTAAACCAAGTTACTTTGTTATATTTTACTTCAGCCATTTGTCAGCATATGCCATAAAAATTTTAGTTTTCTCTCTTGATCTTTATCAGAGATTGCTGTTTCTCTTTGATGTCTCCCTCCTTATTTGACATTTGGGTCTGGTTTCCCATTTAATTATCTAACTCTCTATTGCTATTTTAGTTTAAAAGTTCACTGCAATATTTTACTCCTCCTGTTTCTCAGTCCATTCCTCTGTGCTCCAGCTGAGGCACAAGAAAACGATGAGGGTCGTCACCGTGTCCAGGAATTTTATGCCTGAGCCCTCCTGTGAACAGAGGGGAACACAGACCCATTGGTCAGGAAGCGTGGGCTGCAAATGTGAGCTCAATGCTGGGTCTCCTAAATCAAAATTTCCAGGGACTGCTCTTTAATTAAATGGCAAACTTAGACCAGCAAATTTAATCTCATCCCTCCTGATACACCAAAAAACCTTTTCCTTCTCCTGCACACAATGCCTGAGTAAGTGGGTTCTTCTGCAAGGACCCTCAGGGGAGTGGGAGGAGCGACTGGTGATGTGTGGCTACCCAGTCCATCCCCATATAGGCCCATGGGTGGCCCTTGCAGTGACAACAGTTGTGTCCCTGGCTCTGTATTTTGACAGCTCCCTCAGTTTGCTCTAACAACGGGCTTTGCATCCATTGCGTGGACAGGATGGTTTAGCTTCAGGTGACTGCAGAGTATTTACTTCCCCAGCATCATGTGTGTCCCGTGGAAGAGAGAGTTTGTACTGGATTTGTAGCCATGTATTGCTTTATAAAGATGGCTAGTATCTTTCTAAGTTTCTTTTCAAAGTGATCACACAGGGGAAAAAGAGAGCTAAGGCATTAAGGACTTTACACGCTCAGAAGGACAGCAGCAGAAAAACAAAGAAACTTAATCTGGGATACACAAAGAAGAAGCCGGGGAGGGGGAGCATGATGTAGCCGTAATGAGAAACGGCACGATTGACATGAAAAAGATGGGACAGGCAGCAGAGTATAAATAGTAGCTGCAGTTTATTTGTAACTTTCATTTTTAGGTGGGGATGATTGACACATGGATGGGCTGGATGAAGGTAACCTCCCTGATCTTTAACTTGCAGGTCACATGGAGAAAACTTTGAGAAAATACTCCAACATGTAGATGTCAAATTGAGTGACAGCCGCGTGTGAGGTGAATTGCATTTACCGGCTTTTTTACATGCATCACTTCACAGAAATGATGGCTGCCATTTGAACAAAAAGACATCCTTCCCGACCAGGGTCAACAAACTGACAGTGCCCACCCATTAATAGAAAACACTGTCATTTAGAATAAAATGCTATGGAGAAAACTTCAAAAATCTATTAGCCAACACAGTGGATAGTATCAGTTTATGCACATGAATTACTGTATACCATTCCAGTGTTAATGTACAGCGCAGTGTGTGGTACAATTTTCATCTGTAACAATATATATAGAATGCCATATGGCTGACAGCATGTACTACACATGTCAGGCTCTTCTGTTTCCTAGCTCTGTACATCTTATTTGCTTCTGTCTAATTATCTGGTTCTGTTGAGGGGAGGGAGAGAAAATAGTAAAAGCCAATAGGAATTCAAAAATCAAGGGCAGCAAATAGTGCCAGTTACTTAATTCCAGTGTTAATGTGTTTCTGCAGTATTTCTTAAAAGATGGAATTGGACATCCGTTGCTGGAGGTGGAATGTGGTGCTGTAATAAAGACTATCTGTGGCATTTCAAAAAAAGAAAAAAGCAAATGAGAAGGAACAGCTCTGCTTTCTGTTGTCTGCTTATATTGTTTAATTCTAGGCATAATTTTTCCAGCTGCTAGAACGTGCCCATATTGCTTCCTATTCTTAACTCTGTCTAAAAGCAGGATTTTTTTTACCCAGCTGAAACAAAATAGTGCTGAAAAGGAATGCTATAAAATTGGACCCCAGGATCTGAAATGGTCTAAGGAGCTTCTCAGAAGTTTAAGCCCTGAATTTAAGGTGTTTTTTTTTTTTTTTTCTGAGGGATTTTATATTATTTAAAGGTCAAAGCCCCAAGATTTGTCTTCAGAGATTTAGTGCTGGCTCGTCTGTCAGTCACTCTCACCCTTGTAAAGGCCAGAGGCAATTGCTAGCGTTCCCCCGCTCTGCTGCGCTCCCCTCTTGTTGAACTGATGCTCCACTGAGAAATACCTTGTCCTTGACTGGAAGGAGGAAGCTCCCATCTCTTCCGTAATGAAAACTGGAGATAGAAAAGAAAAAAATGGGACTTTCACCTACTTGCAAAGGTCCCAAATGAGCAGAACTTCTGCTCTGCTCCTCCTGCAGTAGTTGAGGTGATGGAGTTGAGGACTGTTAGGGAAAACATGCTAAGAGAGCTGGGGTTGTTCAGCCTGGAGAAGAGAAGGCTCCTGGGAGACCTTAGAGCCCCCTTCCAGTCCTTAAAGGGGCTCCAGGAAAGCTGGGGAGGGACGGAGGGAGAGATGAGATCTCAGGAAGAAATTCTTTGCTGTGAGGGTGGTGAGACCTTGGCCCAGGCTGCCCAGAGAAGCTGTGGCTGCCCCATCCCTGGAGGGGTTCAAGGCCAGGCTGGACGGGGCTTGGAGCAACCTGGTGTGGTGGGAGGTGTCCCTGCCCACCCAGGCCAGGGGAGTTGGAACTCCCCTGGGTATTTAAGGCCCCTTCCAACCCAAACCATTCTGTGATTCTATGATTGCAGAGCTGCTGGGATGGGATGTGGGGGTGCCTATGATCCTCCTTGGATTTTCACCCATAAGGGGGAATTTGTCAAGTCCCAACTTCTTTTAATTTGTGCTGCCCCAGCACTGGGGATGGAAAGGACCAGAGAGGTTGGGACTTGCAGCCGCTGCAGCCTTTGTGCAGGGCTATAAAACAAAGCCCTTAACTCCGTGGTTAGAAATGATTAGGTGGTCCCACCGTGAGCTTAAAATAGTAGCGTTTTTGGATCATTAACTTTTACTAGCTGCTGCTTTTGAAATGAAGCTCAATGCGATGCTGAAAAGTCAATATAGTTAGAAATAAATTATAAAATTGGTCAGGAAAAGCGAAGGACAAACAACTGGCTCTGTGCACGAATTTTAGGCTGACAGATGCTAAATAATCCTAGTTAACGTTAGTCTGCATATATAATATATTCGTGAGTTAGACATATAAAGGGAACTCCACTTTTAATGCACGGAGCATGGTCTTCCAAGCAGGAAAAAAATGATGAATCCATGAACGGGCTGTTCAGAGCTGCCTTGATGCAGTACCTACAGTCTATGAGACTGGGACGTTCCAAAAGGGGGCATTCTTTGATCAGCAAGGCAATTTTTTTCCCTAATGTTTTCAACAGTGAACTGTTTTTGATAGTAGAAATCTTATTGAAAATTCAGGAAGCAGCCAAAGTTAACAGCACTGCTCTGTTGTGTGAGGATCCCTTGCCATATTTTCTCTTAAACCTAATTAAAGCTGACTAACCATTTAGGAAGGAACCCCTAGTATAATTTTCCAAAAGTTTTCTTAATTTAATATATGATCACTTTATACCATGACATTTTACTCAGTGATAGGGCCCTTCCTGCTAAACTTACAGCATCATTGCAGCTGGAGCTTCCTACTCCCAGAAACGTTTGCTCTTGCTATGAGTTGCTGTGATCTTTGTATCGATTCCAAGTACGTGATATTTCATTAACACACATTTCTTCTCGTTCATATTTTTGTTGATTGTGTCAGATTCCTTCTGAACAAATTCCATGGTAATTATGATGAAGAAGCATGTTCCATGCTCCCATTTTGGTGTGAAACCTGTTCCAGCAAATGGCATGTAATTCCTCTCTCCTGACTTTAAAGTGGAGTTTTAATTTTCGCAGGAGAGGTGTCTGAAGTTCCAAAATAGGGGTGTAGTGAAGTAAGGCAGAAATAGGAAACTTTTAACATAGAAAATATGAATATTTAATACAATGAAAACAAAAAAAAAATTGAAATTCTTAAAAATACACTCTGAACAGTGTTTGGTTTCCCTGCTGAACATGTCTTACGTGAGATTTGAGGCTTCCTTGAAGGTTTAGAGTCAACAGCCCCTGTTTCAATTATGGATCTACATCCTCCTCACTGTAAATAGGCTGGCTGTCTGGTAGGGATGAGGCACTAAAAGAAAGATTTCTTACAAATGGAAAGAGCCCTAGTCCTTGTGTTTATATTAAAAAGAAAGAAAGAAAAAAAATAAGTTGTTTTTGCAAAGTTGAGAAAGAAATTACAACAGCATTGAAAATACTTTGGGGGGAAAAAAGGGCCTGGGGCAGAAGAATGAGGTCAGGTTGACCTTGGAGCCACCGAATGAGACGTGAGCTGTGCTCCCCCATGTGTGCTTCCTCCAGGACACAAACAAGGTTACCTTTGCTCCATATTTTTATTTTTCACCCTAAATAAAATGGTAATTTAGAAAAATCAAAATCTCAATACATGTGTGAGTGAGCATCTTACTGAACAGCCACATCACTATATGCATATTTTTACCGATATTATATACTATGAGGTAAGTTCAGCTATTTCACCCTTAGTCACAAAGATTCAGCCCTCCCAAAATAGATAGTTGACAAAGATGTGGTATGAATGGAAAAAATAGTTCTGTTACCCCTCACAAATTACGGGATCAGGTTCTATTCTGTGTCATTAGTGCAATCCATAGTTTTTCAGTTACTTGAGCATCATTTCTCTGGCTTTCTACCACGGCAACTGAAGCCGTGGAGTATCCCATGCTCTACTGTCTGTCAGACTGCACAGACTGAGGAGTATTTTGGTAGGGAATAAATTATTTTTATGACATGTTGAACGTAACACTAAGCCAGGTTCCCCTCTAGGCTCGGGCAAATGAGGCAGTTGCCTGGAGCAGGAGAGCAGTATGGGAAGTGAAATGGCCATGGCCCTTGTCCACTGCCTGCTTTGCTACAGCAAAACCCCCAGAGAGCCAAAGTGGCTTCTGCTGCTGAGAAACCCATTTTCCTGGAGGGAAAGCATGGCAGGTATGGGCAACAGGAATAGGGTGTGAGGAGCCCCCCACAATATTAACAGTAGATCTCTTCCTTTTCAATGTGATTAGCAGAGCCAGCCCGACTCCCCAGCACCCCCGCTCCCCTTCCTGTACCCGACTTCTCTGTTTCAAATGTGCTCCCTTTTTTTCCCCTTCTATCTTGATGCACGGCCCAGTTGCAGCTCTGGCCAAGCTCCATGCTCATATCTCCAGGATATGAACACTGAATATTGCCCTTACTGCTGAGAAACCTCTGACAGAGCTGTGGTGGTTGGGATCTCTACGCAGTGGCCACAGGTGTCATTTTGTGACAGTAATATTTCAATAAACTGACCTGCAAGAATAATATCTCCAGTGCCTCTCCTGGAGCTTATATGCAAACCTCCTGTAGCTAAAGCTAAATTTTCCCTACCTAAATATTCCCCCCTCATTAGCTGCCCATGCTGGGTTTCTCTTTCCCTCCAGTCTATTGCTGTGAAGAGCCATTACAGAGCATCTCTGTTACTGTCTGAGAAAAGGACTGTTTGCATCGTTGTTTGGTCTAGGGCTGGCTTCTGGGTAATATTAATCATTAATTCTAATGAATTTAGTGGTTTGGGTCCCCCTTCTGCGTTGCAGGTTTGTAAAGAACACTTACATTCTTAGGATGAAAGGTTCAGAATAAATGTGAGGTATAACCTGTAATGGGTATGAATAGCTCACTTATTGAAAACAGTGTGAGTGATTAGCTTTGGCTGTTTGGTCATTAATTTTGGTCACAGGCACTTACAAGAAAGCAGAAAACCTGCAGGGAAATCACGCTAGGCCTTCGCATCTGCCCTTTCCACCAGAAAAGACTTTCCTCCTGCCTCTTCTTTGTGATTACGAGAGCTATTCTGTATGTGGAATGAGTTTACGTATGGAGAGATTCTACTTGTATGACCCTGTACAGTTGTTATTTGTGCATGTATGTATAAGGCCTGTATAGATTTCTGTGGCTTCCTCTGCTGCTGCCGTATAACTCAGTGCCAACACGGGTGGGAAATGGGGAGCCTGTGGGACTACAACTCTGAGGGGCCAAGTGGAGACACGTCCATGGTGTCCATAGCTCCTGCTTCTTGGGAGAAGAAGCTTCATATCCCTATAGACATTGCAAGCTGGTCAAGTTATTTCCCATAAAATCTTTATGGTTGTGACCAGGAAGAGGCTATTGCAGAGGCTGTGGTCTGTGGTCCTTCTCTGGCACTTGATGTGGACAATCCAGTATGGTCCTGCCTCAGCCTTTGTTCCAGGTCCTGTTGCTCAGACTTTCAGGAGGTGTTGGTTTGCCAGAAGCTGCAGAGCTTATCTCCATTGCTACTGTAGGCTGCCTGTTTGTAGGTTACACATCTCTGCCTTGTTCTACACACCTCTGCAACACTGAGGCCCCTCAAGCCCAGCTCATTTCTGGGCAGCCAAGCTGTTGCTGCAGACCAACTGTTTCTGGCCTCACTTGTGCAAAAGCCTCTGATTTCTTCCCAGCTGAGCTCTGAGGTGAGCAGTGTGCTTCATGCTGATGCCTCCTCAGTGTCTCCTCTTGACATTTATAGAATCAATGAAGTTTTGTTTGGCAGGAACCTTTAAGATCATTGAGTTCAACCATTAACCTAAACCATCACTAAAATGTTTTCCTCAGCACCACATCTACCTGTCCTTTAAATACCTCCAGGGATGCAACTCAGCCACTTCCCTGGGCAGCCTGTTCCAATGTTTGATGACCCTTTCAGTGAAGGAATTTTCCCTAATATCCATCCTAGACATCCCCTGGCATAACTTGAGGTTGTTTCCTTGTGTCCTATCACTTGTTACCTGGGAGAAGAGACCAACCTGGCTGCTACCTCCTCACAGGCAGTTGTAGAGAGTGAGAAGTTCTCCCCTCAACCTCCTGTTCTCCAGGCTGAACAATCCCAGCTCCTGCAGCTGCTCCTCATAAGTCTTGTGCTTCTAGTTCTTTTTACCCAAACACCATTGTACTTTGAGTCTTTTAATCTGCTATTGGAACTGCCTACTCTTGTGGTAATATTTCCATCTCTGTGTATCTGGCTGCTCAGTGGGAAAGACAGTTCCCAGAACAACTTCTGCAATAAATGCTTTTTGGCATCCAGATGTATATTCTTTCATGCTGTGCTGGTTCTTGTGTCTGTGCATCAACAAGTGTGGACAGGTAGGGAGGCATCTGGTGATGTCATTTCATTGCTGACTCTGGAGAGGGGCTTTCTCATAAGAACAACCCCAGCTCCTGTGCCTGCAGTGTTACAAAGGAGACCTCTTTAAAGTCAATGGCAATTCTGTTCTTTGCTTGGGTATTGACTGATTTGCAAGCGGGCAATTTCCAATCCATTTCAGCCACAGATATGACTGAAAGCATCCCACTGAGAGATCCTGTGGCTGTTTGTTAGGCAAATGATTCCCAAACAGGTAGGCTCTGATCTTGATGTGACAAACCCAAGATGACATAAATGTGCTGTCATTAGTCCCTCTCTGTGTTGGATCGCTCTTCCAGAGTGACCCTGGGTTGCACAAAGTGGGCGCAGAGGAGATCTGTGATTCTTGGTGGTGCTTCATGTTCCTAAAACTGCAGAAAAAAAGTAATCCATTGTATTCCAGAAAAATGAAATTTAGATACACAATGAAGAAAAATGCCTCTGGTGGGATTTCCTGCAGCCCCAACAGCTGAATTTCTTTTCTGCTGCTATTCTTTACATGTCTTATGCCAAAATTGTACAGAGGATCTACAGATTCAGAAGCTGTAATGGGGAACTTTTAGCTCTTTGAATTACTTTATTATCTTTCTTCTGTCTGTACCATATGCTAAATAATGCTGTTAAATTTGGCTTTAATTTTTATTGTTTTACAGTCTTGTAACATTCATCATCTTGGCTAATCCTAAGAGTGTTTATTTGGGAGCCTTCTTCATTATTTAGGCCAAAATATTTAAAATGTCTGTCAGTTCTGGGGCCTTGCTTTTTTTTGGTGAGTTTCATTTGGGTTTTCTGGACTTGTCTTTTTGCAGCAGTTGCAGAAGAGCAGACACTTCAGAGGAGCATTTCTGTCCTGTAAAGCAGAGGAACCCTCTGCACTGCCTTGAGCGCTAGGCTGCACGATGAGTCTTTGCTGTAGATGTGAAGTGACCCCTTGTCATCACTAGAAACTGGGCTGCACTGCAATGAAATAAATAACAAAATAAAATCTTTAGCTGCGTTAGCCTGGCCACGCTGCCCTGAGAGATGATGTTTGCTCTTTCTCAACTCCCCTGCAATGTCTGTAGGACACAGTATTCAACCAAAGCTCCTGCCTCAATTTTTCTATTCCAGTTGTGAAACTACTTTTTTTTTCCTCCCCTGAACTGCTACTTTCCAGTATTGAGTAAACCCATTTTCTGTACTGAAACCCTGTGTTTTTTTTCCCAGAGTTTATTTTATTCATGTGTTTCCTGATGATGCCTAAGGGCTGACAGTTGTACAAACACCGAGCAGCAGCCAGCTCCTGCCCTGCTGAGCTCCCAATCTAAGTAGACAGAACACACGGGAGGGTGGAGGGACGGGTATGAGACACAAGCAGGGGGAGTGGCACGGTGGCAGCAAACGGCATCCCAGCTCCATTGCTGTGTGTGCGCTTTGTGAGTTGGAGTGAGGCTGAACCATTGAAGAAGTGGGTCAAGAGAGCAGAGGACCAGCCAGAGAACAGGAGCTGCAACAAGGAATCAGCAGGAATCACAGAATCACACAGTTTTAGGCATCGGGAGGAACCTCTGGAGATCGTCTAGTCCATCTCCCTGCCAAAGCAGGATTATCCACAGCATCCAGGCAGGGTTTGAATAACTGGTGGACCAGAATTGGACAGAGTGCTCCAGATGTGGCCTCACCAGGGATGTGAGAATAGGATGGGGGAGAAGATCTCCGTTGAGCTGCTGGAAAAGGTTGACCAGAAGAAATCAGTCAGGAGGAGGAGCAGAGTGGATTGGGTCCCAGATGAATGGGCAGTGATGGCCCTTCTGCTCACCTGCTTCCTTTTACCCATGCAACTCTGCATCTGCAGACCCTGGTCTTAACTCTTGGCCAAAGAGGTTGTAATGGGCTTGTTTTCTGCTGTAAAGTAGCTCCTGCAGGTCATATGCCCGCGCAGCCATGGCTGTGAGATGCTGCCACGTATACTCAATGCTATAGATTAATTAAACTGAGTAGAAGAAGTCTCCTATAATGGCAGCAGCTTGACTAACCAAACAGCCAGCTCTATGAAGCAAACTGCATTTACTTCCCATCGGGAGCTCAAAGTGGCAATAATCCCGGACACCAGATCTATAAACTTCCACACAGTACGTGTACTTGCAGGGAAAGGACATCTGCTGCAAAACTTGTACATAGCTGAGCTTTTTGATGGTTGTGAAAATTTATGCCATGAACATAGAGTGGAAGGTGGCATCTTCCTTGATGAATTGGGAGCGAGATGCTACGACTACATTATTTAGATCACTTTCTTATAAGCGGTTACAATTTTTATTGCCTGTTGCAAAACAGATAGATACAGTAGATCTTCCCAAAGATCAAAGTGTGTCTCTAGGGCAGCCAGTAAATTAGTGGAGATTATAAATGAGTGCATAGCCATTGATGTCTTGAGAGCTCGGCTCAAGAGATCAGAGAGTATTCTTTCCCCCTTTCTGTTCATAAGTCTCTTTCTAGAATAGATTACTTTTTTTACACTTAAAAGCAATATTCATGGACTTCATAAGAACAAGTATTTCAGTAGGACATGCTCTGATCACATCACTCCCTGTTGTATATGGTCTTATTATGGACTGATGCTTCCCTGTAATACAGAGTCATGGAGACTGATGTCAGTGATGTGTGTTCAGGGAATCGTATCACTTAACTGATTTCATCATATTTTATAGCAAGTACAGCCTCTGTAGGAACTTTTTCAGCAGAATGGGAGCTCTTCGAAGCTCTGTTATGAGGTGCAATGAGTGTATGAAGCAAAATAAAAGCAAATTAGAGAGCACTTCACTATCCTGAAAGAGGAGATTATAGCTATGGTGGGGAAAAGTAAATATAAACCAAATCACACTATGCCAAAAATTGCAAATAAAACCCCCAAGAATAAACATCCATTTCATGAAAGGATTTGAAGTTAACTTTTAATATCCAAGCTGGGAGATAAGTCAGAATTGTGTCTTTGTGCAGAAGATGGAGCAGAGCTCACATTTACTATAACAAATCTGGAGTCTGTATATTGTAAGAACAACCTCAATCTGAAACATTTAAAAACTTTTTCTAAAGTGTCCATATATTTCATGAAATAGAAAGAAAAGAATAATCCCAAACCAGAATTTTCTGGACCACTCAGCTTTAGAGAAATGCTTTGTGTGGAAATTACTACTGCAGAAATAACTGAGGAGGATTATACTTCCAAGTTTTGAGACAGTTACCTGGTGGTGTCAGTGGAAGTGCCACATTATCGGGGTGGCTTTGATTCATTCATCGTAGTGCTCTGTTAGAGGAAATTTCTGCTGCTGTCCCAGTGGATGCCCTGGTCTGACTGGTCTGAGAAGTTTAACCGAAGTAAATGGTTCCTAGTGGAAGGGAAGACTCATAGTGCAATACAAAATACAACGAGCAGATCAGTTGGTAGTGCTTTTCTTCCTGTCTGTCCGCTCCTGTCATACACTGAATGTCTTGGAAAACATTATGCCCTTGGGCAGCTGAGTCACTTTTTGTTAGGAATAAGTTACCTTTTCCTTCAGGCCTATTCTGATCCTTGAACCAAATTCCCCTGAGTTCAGTAAACTGGACTTTTTTTGCCTTTGCAGTGACAAAAAGGTCAGCTCCGTTGGTTTTATTCCTTGTTTAAATGAGGATTGGCCATGATGAAAATACTACAGAAGCTGTCAGGTAGAGCAAACACAGTTTTGATGAGTTGGGCAACCTGAGTACTGTTGATATGTTGGCAAGGGGACAGGTTATGTTTTCTGCTCCTCTAGTCTTGACATTATCTGGTGGGGCCAGGTCCTGTGTTGGGTTGCAAACATGTATGGGCACAGCAGGATGACGGTTTTTATGGACAGTAGCGTTTCATGACTGGCCACTGAAGCCCGTGTGATTGAAGGGTAAGATGTTACCAGCCCCCAGCACTGCTTCCAAGTGAATTATAGATTCTTTTTTTCTAACTTAATCCATGCCAAAGGCTCAAAGGAAGCCAAAGATGTCACAAGGATGCCATCAAGCCCAATTTGATTGAAAAGTTCTAGATGAAATGCCATGCCAGAAGTAGATTCTTGCCAAGAAGAGGTTTGCCAGTACAAGATGCGTCGTTGTGGTTCACTGCAGAGCTGCTTCACTCCTTACCAGAGGGACTTTAGATGTGCCTTTGCCTTTTCTTTCCTCTTGCTGTGACTGGTAGGGCTAACCAGGCCTGGAAGCTTGCACCAGCAGAGCAGTGGATTTTCTTTCCTAGATTAGCATGGTTTGGACTGGCTCCAAGTCATAAATTTCTTTAACTGAAACAGTGCTACAAGTTGTAGGCACCCATTGGGCCACCTTTGCTGCCACTGGAAAACTGGACGTGAAAGTTTATAAAACAGTGCTCTGTCTTTTAGGGTCTTCACATTTTGATGAAGAAATCCAGTCTGTAAGAAATTTCTGATATTACCTGTTGCCGTGGTAAATAGCATCAAATAAATTGCTAGTTGTAAATCATAGTACCTGGGCTTTGTTTGCCATCTTTGCACCGTCACCCAACTGAAGTGAGTGACATCCCCCAAAGTGACATCCACCATGCTGTCCGCACTGCATCGCTCCTGCGGTGGAGTTCCTAAGGGCTTAGCACTGCAAGCTTTCTTCTGGTGAGCACTGTAAGCTGTAACATCTGCTCAGAACTGCAGCAAAAAATGATGTTATTAGTTTTTACAGAAGGAAATTCCTACTCCCCATGTGAATTCCTTTGGAATTTGTTTTCCCTCTCTGGATGCAGAGGATTTAATGAGTGACAAAATACCACGTCAAGAACAGGTCTGATTATTGATGTTTTTTTCATACGGAGAAGAGTGGGTTATTTGGGGAAATTCTTTACTTGAAATGTGGACCCTATTTTCTAAGGTGATTCCTGGAGGGATGAAATTTGTGCTTTTCCACCTACACTTACAAAATATTTATGCTGTTTTTTGAGACCTAACACAATTGTTTCTTAAACATCAGTTGGTACAACTTTGCTGACACCTTGTGCTGATGTCTGCACTACTGAAACTCCAAATGCTTTAATTTCCTCCCTTGGCTTTGTTCGGAGGTCTTGATTACCCACTTTGGTTGTTACACAGTGGAAGTGTTTGCTTTATTGCTGAGATCCATCTGAGGACAAGCTGGGCTGAATGGTGAGTGTAGTGTAAACACATGTGAGTAATCCGGCTGGTATGGTGTGGCTTGGTCTTTAATATTCTGGACTGAGAGATAATGTCAGAGTGGTCCTGGCAGATGGGGCGGGAAAGGGGCAAGAAGCAGCTTCCTTTGGATCTGAAAAATAATCTTGAAAGGTGTTAAACTGAGATTTGAACCAGTCATCAAAATATGTTTAATTTTGGGGTATTTTTGGGGGGCAGTGATTGTGTGAGCCAACCTTTCATGCAGGGTTGAGTGCTCGAGGTGTATTCAATAGCTAATTTACCCCTTTTGTGTTTCCGCACAGGAGAAAAAAATACCCTTAAACATTTTAGCTTATAAAATACGGGGAGAAAAAGCTGTCCCTGTCTGCTCTGGCGGAAATGTGTGGGAATGCTACCTGAATTATCTGGCATGATGCGTTTGCTCCCTGTCACTGCATTGCTACTCTGCTTTTCAGTTCTTTCTGGGTGAGGAAACCTGTACATGAAACATGGATTGTGCATGAACGTTTCTCTTGTGAAAACAGGTGAACTGACTCAGTAAAAAAGCATTTGGCCTCAGAAATGTAGATGTGAAATGTTACTGCTCTAGTACAGTAACGTGCTGTGCAAAGTGATGGGAAATGCAGAGATTTTTGAGACAACCATGGAAGAATCCTTTTCCTTTGGGGAAAGGATTGACCTTGGTGTTGACCAAGTTTCTCCTGGTACCTGGGGAAGTGATTAAGTTCAGAGGGGAAATAGGAAACACGAGGTTCGCAAAATAATGAGAGACAGGGCAGTGGGAGCCAAAAATAAGACGTTTATCTCAGTGCAGAGCTTTGCTCCTTCGACAGATCCCACATCCTGAGCCGCAGCCCGGTTTGGAGGAGCAGAGCCGGCAATAAGCTGCTCATCCGTCTCCCACGCATCCAAGAGGACGGGCTACGGCATCTGCATTACCCCGGCCACCGCCTGGCCACGGCTGATGGGCCGTGAGCTGATTCATATTGATCGGGATGCTGCTGACACCCGCTCAAAGCTCCCCGCTCCCATCGCCATGGCAACCAAGAGCCCGAATACTTGTCCACATACTTTAGGAACCTCATTAAATCAGGCAGCAGGACAGCAGCTGTGGTCTCAATGTGTTCCACTGACAGCCGGGGCTTCGGTTTATGATGCTCAGGTGATTTTTGGCCCTCTCTAGGCCAAACTGTTGAAAATGTGGGGATAGTGGGACAGATGGCAGAATAAATAAATATTGCCAATATGTTTAATGTGCACACATCTTCTGAGAGGTGCAAAGCAACCGAGCTCGGTTTTATCAACTCTGGTAATTTTAAACAAAGCATAAATAAAGGATAAAAGAGTACAGCTCAGCTGAACGGGTTCTTTTTAAAATTTATTTAAGTAGCTGATTTTAAGAGCATTTGGACTGAACTCAAGGCTTATAGTAGATCTCATAAAATGTTGCACAGGTATAAGTAATTAAAGTTTTCTTAGCTCAATATGTAATCATTAAAATTCAGCAAAGCAGGGCTGAGATCAGGCATTTTTACCACTGCCTGCCGTCAGGTTCTGCCAGAGGTAACAGCAACAGGAAAGCGTCTGCTATTTCTTGGGCAGCGGAGTTTCTCATGCACCATAGGAGTGAAATATTCCAGCCACCCCCCCATTTTGGCTTTCACCGAGCTCTCTGATGCACTCCCCTGAGTCCTAGTATTACTAATGTTAGTGGGACTTTATACCATGGGGCTAAGCTGAAGATAAATTTAGTCCAAAATCACTCTAAAATGATATGTAGTGCATTTTATGTGATAATGATGGCAATTATTTCATGTTCTTCATCATTCACCTACTTTGACTTAGGGTATTAGAAAGCAGTAAAGTCAGAATGTAATTAGATGCTTCATGTCCCAGTATTTTGCATAATTTTTAGTTGGCTTGGGCTTTTCCATTATTGACTAAATAAAATGGAAAAATGGTGGCATAGAGTTCTCATCCTGCTTTTTAATGTAAATAAAGCTGGTTGCATCGCTGATGGATGATTCCTCCTCATGAAAGGTGATCTCCAAGAGTATATTCATGGTTCTGATCACTTCCAAAGGACCAAAGAAAGCAAGGAAAACACTGAGCAACGTAGAATTAACATGGTACAAATCCTGAGATCTTAAAACTAGTGTGTCTCAACAAAAACTGAAAAATAGCAATATTGTCAATCCAGGTGTCTTAATTATCCATGAAAGGAAATGGCAGATGCCTAAATTATAATTTGTAGATACTAAACAAAGAACCTCAATTAGCCACTAGTAACGCAATTATTAATATTGGCTGGAATCCATTCTGCCCAGATCTCAGACTGCAATCCAGTCCAGTCGGCTGCCCACGACTGTCTGACCTGGTAGGCATCTTAATTCATTTGCTAATTGCCTACATCGTTTGAAATTGCTCTGGGCCCTTAACCTTATAGCCAAGACTAGGTTCTTTGTTTTGCATTTGGATTTTTTTGGTAGCCGTTGATGGTGTCCTATAAAACAGGCATGTACTGTAGGGCACGTGGCCTGAAATGCAACGGCTTCTGCCTTCCCAGCCAGTGCAGGGTGTTTGGAGGGAGAGAGATATTGCCTGAGCTCCTCTCCAGCTGCCTTGTGAATTGTGTCTGCCTGAGGTGTTGGGGGGAAAAACAAAATCCTCTCAATCTGCTTATGTCTTTGGGAGGTCAATTCAATTGCCTGCAATGCCTAGAACACAGGGCCACCTTCTTTTGTCCCCTTGCCTAGTGTGCACAAGCAGAGCCCCACTGCTTCTAATCTGATCCATGAGCACATTCAGAGTTGAAGAGTCCTAGAAGGTCTGGATGCATGGTGGAGAATAGCCCCTGACGGTTCCTATTCATTCTCTAAGGCCTCAAAGAGGCAGACATTCATCTTCTCATCGAAATGAAGCCTACTGAGGGGTTAGTAAATCTATAAAAAACACTTCTTGCTCAAAAAATCCTTCATCTGAAAACAGTGAATGGGAGCACTGGTCTGGCCACCCTAGAGGACAGGACTCTGCCTGAGATGGACCTGTGGTCCTGTCTCAAGTATGACCATTCTTTTGCTAAACTTTAGTGGATTGATTTGCTGTCGAGAGGTGCTTAAATTTTGTCTGTAGCCATTTGGAAGAAGGAAGTACATACAGGAAAAAGGTTGGGTTGCTCTCCATGATTCGCCAAGTTTTCCATTAACTGTATTAAAGATGAAGCAGTTGTATGAGATGGACCCACCTGCCCCTGCTCACTGCAGGGACCTAAAATCTCAGTTGCTCAATGACTGAGACCGGGTTGTCAGAGGGACTGTCAGGGTATCCCTCTTGGAATAACACTTTCTGATAACTCCAGCCATTTTAGGAATACAATCTGTACTATGCGTGGAAAATCGGACCCTTTCTTTTTTTGGCAGGTTTATTTTCTCATCCGCTCTCTTACTTTTGTGTATTCGGAAGTGAGAATAAATGCATTGCTTTATATAGTTGGTGATTGAGGACACTTGTTAGGCAGCTAATTTTATTCTGTCTATTGAAAAGAAAAATGATACAAACACCTTTTTTGACTGTGTGAATAAGATGAGTGAAAAGAATCTAAATTTAATGACCAAATCTGGGTTGCTGCTCTCCTGCAGTAAACTCAAGGGAATCTGCTTAAGTAACTAATGTGCACAGAATCAGGCTTTAAATGTGGCTGTTTTACCTGAGAGAGCCGAAGGACTGACTTAATGGCATTCTTTGTGATTCCTGCACAAGAGAGAGATAATGCCGCTACGTATGCAGATATTATGTGATCATAAGCTGCAAGTAACTAGGTGATAAAAATGGCTTTTGGTTGCCAGCACAACCCGTAGGAGCTCAAGGAAAGCTACTGGGGCTTTTCTGTAGCCCAAGTGCTGCACAGAACTGCTGATAAACAGTCTCTCTTGGGCCAAGTTTCGCTTTTCCAAGTGGAGCACAAACCACTTCTGACACGTGCTTGTCAGGGCCACTCACCTCCGCTTTACTCGTAATTTGTAGCTGTGTAGGTCTTGGCCACGGAAAAATATATCGGAGTTTTGACTTTGGTAGGACAGAATTACACTCTGAGACACACATACAGTATTTTCTTCGTTAGGCTGTTAGGCTGTACCATAAATTTCCCAACCAGTATCATATAAGAGAAGGAAAAGTCTTAGTTCTAATGGCCTATCGTTAGTAACTGACATGATTACAATAGTGACAGAGGCTGTCAATTCCCAAAGTAACTTGTAGCAATGTTTAGTAACACATAATATCCTTATTCCTTCCTTATATTCATTTTATGGGTGCCTGCTTAACATAAATATTTGCATTGTGTAATTAAAATGAATTAATGGATTCCCCAAAAACATGTATTAATTTAAAATGACTCTTACTAAACCCAATTAAACAGCAAGTAATTGTTTTACTTTGTATCAGTAGTTTCAAATTGGCTTTTTAAATTGAGAAGCAAAAGATAGCACCACGAATGCACCTGTGTTTCTCATTAACCAGTCCACAGTGGAAAAAAAAAAAACACCAAAACCAAGAACACTTTAAAATTATAAGAAGTTAAATCCAATTCAATGCTCATTTTCATATTTGTTGTGCCCAAAGATAATGCTTGAATCTCAACAACTTCAATGATACTTTGACAAACTTATAAAGTATCTGTATCTACGCCTGGACTTTGCTGAAGAGTTGATTTAAATGATGCTGGTGACAGGCAGCAGTCCTGCGGGAGTCACCCGAGTTATATTAGCACAGGAGAAAATAAGCTGTCCTGCTAATCTAGAATTTCCGTAATCCTCTAACAAACTCCCTTTCATTATGAGCTACTAAAGCAGTTACTCACATTGACATGACTGATAGGTTTCAGTCTCCATGTTTCAGCGGAGTTCGCTGGAGGCATGACAGAGTACACAGTCTTCAGTTCAGAATAAATACCTTAGATTTCTTGGTCCTTTGTTCTCAGAGAGGTCCAGTTTACACTTAGAGGACACCTACCATCCTAATGGGCATCCAGGCGGGAAGGACCCTCTTCTCAAGTCCTTCTTGAAGCACATGAACTTGTGCATGCTAAATACAGAAACTTCACTTGCTCCCAAGTAGAAATGACCATTTTTTCAGTACCAAATTATTTACTCATTAAAAAAAATAATTGGTCAGTCCAAAATTTTCCATAAGGCCAGCAAAACCTTTACCTAAAAAATTATTTTTCATACTGTATTTACAAAATAGCAGTTGTCCACTTTTCTTCTCGGGTGCTAACTCAATGATGGTAGCGAGCCCTACAAGAAACCTTGTTCCTGCCTGAGTGACTGATTCAGACACCCAGAATATCCCACCAACTATATGGAAAGTAATCTAAGGTGAAACTCTGTACCTCTAATGGAAAGGATCTGGGGAAGGAGTGTGCTGTGAAGGAGGTCTCCACCATCTGGGAAACATGCTGGTTTGAGCATCTGCTCCCCTGAGATCAGGGTTGTGCTGCCAGGACTTTGTCTTGGAGATGCTGCCTGAGAGAAATGTGTCCTCATCTGGATAAAGGGATTAAAAGCAGATTCAAGTTAAATTTATTCTTTCCAGACCTGTTATGACTGGGAATATGATGTATGTGCTTCTCTCTACTGGCCCTAGGCTAGTTTGCACATCCTGTGGGAAAAAGGGCTGGCCGCTCAGCAAAGTCCCTTTATGAGCCAGTGGACTATCAAATAGAGTCTCAAAATCTCGTTAGTAGCATCGCTTGGACTTCTCTGTACATAAATACCGGTGAACCAGGAGGTGAATGTATTCTTCAGTGAGTGTATGATTTTACAGATTGGTTTTCAAGCACTAGCATACTTTAAAAATTAATCTCTTTTAGATGAAAAGTTCATTTAAAAATGATGTTTAATGAGGTCTAATGCATCCTGAGATGCTGGCAGGAGAAGGTTGTTCTGCAGCTGAACCTGACGAGGGAGGGTGGGGAGGTAATTAACAAAACCAATCAAACTTTCATTAGTATTGATAAAGACTGCAAGTTAAAAATTTTTGATGCAAGCAACAGCTATTTATGTTTCAAAACCCCTTTCTCTCTTTTCTATCAGTACATCTTTTAAAGATGCTTTATTGTGTGCGTTTCTAGTTGACACCACATGTAATAGATTTCTTGGAAATAGAGTTTAACCATTAAACATGAGGTTGTATGTCATTATTTTCTGCAGCTAAATGCCTGAAGGTGAAGCTGAGTGAATTTAATGCATTAAGAAAGGTAATTATCAGATAATCTTGATTGCCAAGATTCTTCCTGCTCCAAGAAAAACTGATGGTGGCATAATCTGTGTACAGGAACATCTCGTTTTTACTTTATGGCTTTGATTTTGGTTTGACAGCAATACACAGCATTGTTTCTAGGCTATTTTTGTATTTTTCTTCTAACATTTCTTCTGTATTTCTCATCTGTTATCTTCTTCATCTCCATAAATTACACTTCTTTTACCTACTCTTTTTTTTTGAAGTAATAATTATATGGTCAAATGGATTGCTGTACATTAAGGGCTAGAGGGAAAAATTGGCAAATTTTCCAGTAACAGATTTTTTTTTTTCTTTTCTGAAAGCTGAGGTGTAAGTTTGTCACAGCTTTCGCAAATCTTCTTTCTCAGCAGTCATGCATCAAAGGCTTAGAACTGCAAATGAATTATTTTGATTACTGCTGCCCTGGGAAGATCTCCAGGGATGGGAGGTGGCAGGCTTAGCTACTGTCCCTTTCTCCCAGGCCAAATCCTGTTCCTGGGGAAGTGAGGCATTAGGAATTTTGGCACTGACTTCTCTGGGGCTAGGATTTAGTGTGTAGAGCACAGATATTTTTATTTAGGGGGGAAAAACCTCACACATTCAGGGTCCTGTGTGCTCATGGTGGTTGACTCCCCAGATTTGGTGGAATTCAACATTTTGCTTTCCTGCACTAAGCCAATATTTAGGTCATCGAGGGAGGAGAAGACAAAGTGAAGGACACCTGAGGAGGCAAAAAAAAAAAAAAAAAAGAAAAAAAACCCAAACCCAAACAGTTTCCAGATATATTTACATCATCAAAGCCAGAAATATCTTTTTTTTCCCTAAGTTTTCACTTTTATCTGATAGATCCTTATAGGACTAACTCTGCCACCTCGCTACAGGAAAGCCTTGGAGATGGTGATAAGGGTAAAACTAGTGAGGAAAAATTATGGGTATCATTGTATCTTGGAAAGTAAAGGAAATAGTAGGAAGAATTCTATAAATTGGATTGTTGCAAAGGGTGGACAAGAAGGTGGAGGTGGACTTTACTGAAACAAGAAAATAAGGCCTTGGAAGAAAAGATTGAGGTTTCCTTAATTAACTGAAGCAGAGGGTCTGTCTCAAGATGGATATCTTCTGGCAGTGTGCTGCTGTGGGGCTGGCCAGCTTCCAGAGCAGAGCACTTGGCTTTTATTTTCTTCAGCCTAAAGCAGGTCTTCCCACAGCCTCTTCTGCCCTTCTTGGTGTTCTTGGTTTGAAATCCCTCTGCCTCCTTGGTTTTGGTGGTGGGGAGATGGACTGACCTCGTTATCCCTGAATACTTAGCATTATCCCAATTTCCCTGCAGACCAAGTCTTAGAGTAGTACAAAGGGATTTCCTCAGCCGTGCCCTTTCCTTCTGCCATCTCCAAATGAAAGGGATGTTCTCTCCGTGTGACCCAGGGAGGCTCAGACAATGTCCGAGAGCTGAGAGTCCCCAAGGGGCATTAAATCTGAAATCACAAAAAATCCATGGAAAGTATCAAATGCCCAATAAGCATTTCTGTATTTAAACAGCAACAGTGGATTTGCCAGATAGCATGAAGGCAGAGTTCTTGCCAAGGAGGGCATATAAAATAGTCTCTTATTTTAATTAGAGTAATTATTCATGGGAGTCCAGATGTTTTTAAAAAAGAAAGAACAAAACCCTCTGCCTAACAATGAATAGCAACATAAATTGCCTGAGTTCTCTGTGTCAGAGGAGCAGAATGGATCCACTGATCAATATATTTCACCAGTTTTATAAAATAATGCTAATAGCTATTGCCATCAATATTCCTATGGAAAAATAATTTAATAGAAGATTATTGTCATTCTATGACTTTTCTTAAAACCCCATTCATTAGAATTATATCCTTCTGCAAATTGTCTGAAAAAACGGCTCTGAAAAGGACTCCCTGCTGTACTAAATTCTATAGGCCTTTAGAGGAAATTCCATAGAGCTGTATTACATTTCTATAGATTTAATTCCTGGTGCTTTCTATGGGAGGTTTTTCCTAGGAGGACACATGTGAGGGATCTAATGCTCTACTTGCTTTAGTATTCAGTAGTTTTCATCCTCTATTTTATTTGTGGGCTACCGAAAAAATTTCCAACTAGAACATGTGGGCTCTTGTGTATTGAATTTAAGCTCAGTGACCATAGACTTAACTGCTTTATGTGGGAATTAGGAGTCGACAGACTCCAGTGGATCCACAGATAACACATTGGGAACTGCTCCTTGCTTTATTTCTTTCCACTGGAATAGAAAATGTAACCACTGCTCCCTGTGTTTGTAAGCGACTGAGAACCGTTCCCTCCACCTTTGGACTTGGAATGTATTACTGTAACCATCACCATTGTCATTTATTAATTTACACAGATTCACACCTGCTTTTCCAAAGTGAAGACTGGGTTGGGATTTACCTCTGAAGTAGGAAAACAGGAGCAGTTTTAAACCATAAGTGATATTGCTGCCATGGTGTTAGTTTTCAGAGGAGCGGTGTTAGGGGATACTCAAGGAAGAAAATATCCCCAGGCTGCTGGGAAATCCAAATATGACAGAGTCTGCAACTAATAAAAAAATCTACAACT
Organism: Pedionomus torquatus; assembly: GCA_013398155.1. Taxonomy (NCBI): domain Eukaryota; kingdom Metazoa; phylum Chordata; class Aves; order Charadriiformes; family Pedionomidae; genus Pedionomus; species Pedionomus torquatus. Next base: position 257,684 of record VZRU01016782.1, on the reverse strand, counting down.
GTAACACTGAAATGCAGCGTGTGTGTTTGAACGTGGGTGTTCAGGGTTGGATTCTTACTAAGACTCTAAGATATAAGAATCAGTGGACTTCATTTTTTCAGAGACCAGCATTTTGCCCCTTTCTTAAAGCTGAAAGACAGAAGAAGAACCTGTATAATATGGTACAGAATTAGATTTTCTTGACTTCTAGACAGGGAGTGTTTATTGTTGTATCCCTCGCTGCAAGAAAGCCGGACAAATCATTTATGGACGTGTTCTTGCTGGCTCTGAGAAATCATACAGATGAGGGAGCAGAAGTTTTAAATTATCCTGATGCAAAACAATTCTTGAGGCAGAGTAGACTTTTTTATGTTGTAAGAAACTTTGCAAATCCCCATGAATCAGTGCATTTGGAATCTTATGGAACAGGTTCAAAACTGTCAAAAAGGTCTATTCAATATTGAATATGCTTGCACTGTGAATAGCAGAGAGGAAAACTCAGTGTCTGCCAAAAGAATGTAAAAAGGACTGATAAAACAAGCAGAAATCAGTTCTTTCAACTCCAAAAGGTTTTGTTTCTTTTTTTAAAAAGAGAAAGTAAAAAGACATAAACACAAAAGCTGCAGTCGACAGTGTCTCTTTGACAGCACTTTTGTAGCCGTTTAAGCAAAACAATGCAAAGCAGCTTTCTGGAGGATGCTGGCAGAACATACTGTAGCTTTCAAACTTCGCCCAGACTGCTGAGAGATGCACCGTTTGACTGAGAAGCTGATGTGGGTTTGGCAACATGGCTTAATTGATAGTGTAGAAAGAAAGAGGATTCTGCTTCTACCATCTGCAACGGTAACAGGGACCAGCTCCTTGTCTAACAACATCTGCAGCTTTTCTTCCACCTCTGCCTTGCTAAAATAGATTAATTGCAAGGAAATGGTCCAGCACACATACCTGGAAGGATCAAAGAGTGGGAATTTCTTTTTAGCTTTAATTACTAATATGAAACTCCTCTTTTGTCTTTCCTCATTCCTGTTGGCAGAAAGGTTGTTTAGAAAGTGAGTTAGGGACTGGTGGGACAGACCACTGAGGTCTCTGCTGGGCTGTAATGGCCCTTCCAAGGCTCTCAGATTGGTGTAGAATCATAGAATTTTCTAGTCTGGAAGAGACCTCAGATCATGGAGTCCAACCATCAGCCAACACTGAGAAAGCCACCACTAAACCATATCCCTCAGCACCATGTCTGCCCAGCTTTTAAAAACCTCCAGGGGTGGTGACTCCACCACTTCCCTGGGCAGTCTCTTCCAAAGCTTAATCAGTGCCTCCAGAAAAAGAGGTATGAGGTGCTCTAATGTGGGACTTCCAGGGTTGCTGGTGCATTTGATAATGGGATTGGGATTTCCTGCAGTTTTTATAAATTGAAAATATTTTGCAAGCCATTCACAGATCGCATACTAATCCTCACTCCTCCTAGAACGCCCCGGCAGCCCCGCCTGCAGAAGCATTCAGGTGAGCCCTGGCTGAACCCGTGCCTCCCCACACCACAGTGCAAGTACATCTATCCCACTCATTTAGTGGGTGCAGAGTACGGCCTGTACCCCACCACCGGCCAGAGGTGTCTACATCCCAAGTCTTCCTCTTACCTGAGATATACCTGCTTGTGTTTGAGCCTTGGCTTTTTTTTTTAATCAATAGACCTAATCCCTGAAATTTCTGTGTACATTTTGACAACGTGCTCTGTCCTTCCACAGTAAGAGGATTTTCTTATCCTTGAGCAAACTCAATAGTTGTCTTGATGGACCGAAGTGTGACCTGCTTATTCCAGCATCTCATCTCTGGCAATGGCCAACACAGGGGAAATGCAAGAAATATCAGTGCGGTCAGTTAATGGATAAACCAGACCAATTCAGAGCACTTCTTCCCAGTACTCATAAATCACAAGCTAAATTAAACCCTATGACAGAAAGTTTTATATCTCTTAGAAAAAACCCCAAACCAGACATTTATTTTCAGGTAACAAAAGTCATCTCTTGTGGAGTTTTCCACACTTCTCTTACCTCCTTCCTCATTTTCCTTTTTTAGTATGGAAAGGGACCTATCTGTCCCTGATGTTGCACAACTTAAGCAAAGAGCAAGTTCCCCAATCAAATTACTTGGGTGTCTATATGAGCAGATTTAGCAATAGAGCACTTAGTTGTCAAATTTTGACAAGAAAGAATTTTGCAGAAAGCCTGTGGTGAGCATGACCGTTTTATCACACCAACATTTAAGTTTCTTTAATGCTTAAGAGATAAACTGTAGGACAGTTGCTCCTATCGTATAAATATCATCTGTGAAAATAATTTCATGTGATGAGGGTGTTTGTGACTGAGAGAGCTTGCACCTCGCATTGCCATTATCGGCTTAATCCTCCTCTGTGTCCATCCATGTGAATTCCATTCCCTGTCTGCCTTCAGGCATGTTACATACAATTAATAAATCATCCTTAACAACTCGGGTTTTTTTCCATATATGTAATTTTTGGCTGAATTAGTTTCAAGAAGGGGGGCAGCACTATTGTACTAACTGAAAATATTTTTTGCTATGCTTGATATACAAAGCCTTTATTTCTCATCTTGTCTTTGTTTAGTAGCATATATCATGCTGCTCAGACAAAGTTGTAATCCTAATAAATCTGTATCCAGAAGACATGAACCGTGTCTTGGTCTAGCAAATCAATTACGGTTCAAATAAGGAATACGCATGAGGTGACAATGGACAATTTGGACAGGAGAAAATGAGTGAAATGTATTGAAAGTCTGTTTTTATGAACTTTTCACCCAGGTCTGATTTGGACCTCGCAGTACAAAGCTTGTCATCCTTGCTCTCAAGAGCACTCCCTCCCAGGAAATATTTTCTGGCTTTCCCCCACCGCTGCCCTCGTTCGGGCTGCAGTCCAACATCAGTGCTGGAATGTCTGCTCCCTTTTTGCTCCCATTTTAACCATCAAACCTGCTCAACCAGGGTCCAGACTGCGAGCTGGTGAAGTGCCCGTGCTCCGAGTCCATTAGCAACACTCGGAATGTTACTTCTCTTTGGGAACACGGTGGGGTTGTGGAAGGGGAGAATCTCAACTAGAGCTGTGCCACAGCTCAGGTGGGGACAGCAAAAACTGATGGGGACTTCTCCAGCATGGACAGTCTGAAGGCAGTGTCACCTTGTACATCTCTTTCGGTTGCCCTTCTCTTGTCTGGTAGCTTGTACTGGAGTTAGGTGGGAGCAATAGACCATTGTGGTTGTAGCGAGGGAGCCTGATGGACCTGGCCAAGGCCAGAAAGCTATTTCCCTTCAGGAACACTGGCGCTCAGGTCAACAACAGAGTCAAGAAGTTATTTCGTGTGTAGCTCTTCAAGATTTAGTCCTTAAAAGTGAGTAAATCTCTCTTCATTTTTACACATACTAACTAGAACTCAGACTTTTTCTAAAATGTCAAAGCTGCAGTTGTAATTTACTAAAAATTATGCCTTAAAAAATCCGATGGCCCTGTTTGCTGACTCTAGTTTTCATTTTCAAGTCCTAAATAAGCAAAACATTTTCTTGAAATAGTGTAACCCAGAGAGAGGTGTTTGAATGCACTGGCCTTGGAGGAGATGACCCCTACTCTTGTGACTTGTAATTAAGAGCCTCTCATTGAAATTGCCAGGAGTGTCTGTTCATTCTGGCTGTCACTTGCTGGTTAACAAGAAAAAAAAGCAGTTTTCTTGAAGGTTTTTATCTGGAAAAATCACAGCAACCTGTTGTGACTGATATAGATCTGTGAGAGAAATTATAGCAGTGTTTTGCTATGTAGCACCGGTGGTAATACTTCTGTCATCGACACCCAATGCTGACGGCAGCAATAACTTCACCAGGAGAGGAATTTGATAAAGTAGGCTCTAATAAATAAATTTGGTCTGGGTTGTAAATCGCTTCAGCATTCTTTGCAACGTTTTGATTTTCTCACTGGCCTTCAGAGATTTGGTGTCTTCCTTGTACTCAACAAGTGTTTGTGTCTCTCACCTAATGAGCAGTTTGGAACAGAGGTGGGAAGTTCTGAAATCTGAGTTTAGGGTTTATTGAGAAATTTGAGGGGGTTATTTTGACTTCCTGGAAACCTAACAAATATTTTGGGTGTTATTTCATAAGCAGTGAAGCTGAAGAAAAGTTTGCAGAGGAAGCAGAGTGTGATTTGATGGAAACCTTTCTGAAAAATTGGAATGTTGATTTGATTAAAAAAAAAAAAGTTTAAAGTTTTGAAAAAATTCCACATAAAACTAGATTTTTTCTTGGCTGTTAGCAGACTCAGTGTTTACAAAAATCTGCTGCTCTCACTACTCCTGTATTGTAGATAAGCATTACTGCTTCTGTGCAATGTTTGAAATGAAGCATCACCAGTTTTAGCACTTCTTTTTAATAAAAGAGACCCCTCCGATACAGAGAAGAATAATTCCCCACGTTTTTTATTGTCCCTTTTCTTCTTGGAACCAAGAAGACGTGCTTGGGACAGAGAGAGGTTTCTGTAGAAGTGATTTGTCAGTTCGTACAATCCAACAGTTCATGAACCAGAGCCAGAGACGAAGAAGGCAGCAGAAGCAGCACCACTGGAGAAGCCTGGAAGAAGCAGGCTTGTAACGAAGTGCTGCAGTGAAGCGGGGAGACTTCCGATAGGTTACCCCTCAGTAATTGATGTTGGCATCGTCAGCACGAGATGGCAGCTGAACAAAGCACCTTTCCTGGTTGGGCTCTTCCATGCCTGGTGCCCTCCCACAGCTTGTGGGGACAGGCAGTGCCCGCACCAGCGTCCTGGGGCCACCCCATGGCTCCAGCCAGGCTTCCCTCCCTTCCCACAGCTTTTGCTGCTTCTTTGATAGAGAATCATAGACTGGTTTGAGTTGGAAGGGACCTTAAAGATCATTCATTTCCAACCCTCCTGCCAGATCAGGTTGCTCAAAAACCCATCCAGCCTGGCCTTGAACCCTTCCAGGAATGGGGCAGCTACATCTTCCCTGGGCAACCTGGGCCATGGTCTCACCACCTTCACAGCAAAGAGTTTCTTCATTATATCTAGTCATAATCTCCCCTCTTCCAGTTTAAAACCATTCCCCCTCATCCTATGGCTCTCCTCCATGATTAAGAGTCCCTCCTTCCTATAGCCCCTTTAGATACTGGAAAACCAGTGTGAATTCTCCTCGGAGCCTTCTCTTCTCCAGGCCGAACACCCCCAACTCTCCCAGCCTGTATGTTTTATGCTTCACACTTGGCTAAACCTCCCCTGGATACGAGCGTGTCGCTGTACATTTTCAAACTCCTCATGTGGCCTGCCTTGCAGTTAGCTCATTCTTTCTGCTGGATAGAACCTCAATACATTAAAAAAAGGATTAGTATGTGCAAGCACAAAAAAAATCAGAATACTGTAGAGCACTTAATTGGCCAACTGCCGTCAACCATTTCAGCACTTGCATCTTCCGAGCTACTTGTACAGTATTGTTAGAGGAGAATAAATCATTTGACACAACTAGGTTTTAGGAAAATATGTGAAAACCATTCAGGCAAAAAATCAGTTGAAATGTATGAAATTTTCCATCTGAGTGCTCTCTGCTAAGAGAAAATATTTCAGTGAAGTGCAATATTTAATCTTGTTTTAAAATAAGTAGTTTACTGTATAAAATCACTCAGGGTGTGATTTTTAAAATGCAATGTAATTTTATTTTAGTTTTAAGGTTTGTAGCATGACATTCTGGAACATGACAAAGAGGCTCTGGGCAAACTTGTGTACTGGAAATAATCCTGCTGCAGTTGGGTTGAATGAGATGGGTTTAAAATCTATGAAATGCTTAAACCAATGGAAGGCTGTAGAGCTGGTTAGTGCAGAGCAGAGTCTGTGCTTGCTTTTCCCACCTCTGCAGCCTGGGTGAGATGTTTGTCTTCATTGATGGTGTTTGAGATGGTGGATTTGCAGTAGCTCAGAAGAAAGCAGAGCAAATAAATGCTGGTCTGAGCCCAGGTGGCCATTCCCATCTTCTGCCAAGGCATCGCATGGGCCACGCTGATGAGGGGGGACCTCTGGCCCTTGGTTCGTTTGCATCTTTAGAGTATAAAAATACAAAGTTTGTGGAAAATCAGTATGTACAAAGGTTCTATTAGTCTCAGCTCTTTGGACCAAGTTTTAAATCTAGAAAGAGATGTCATACCTGATGTAATGTGTTGGAAATGTCCACTATAGAACATTTAATAAATTATTATTTATAAATTTATAAATTATTAAAACTATCAGGGTTTTGCAATACATCAATGCATATACCCAGTCCTCATCTTGAAAGCTGCTGAGAACAGTGGACATTTCTCTGAACTGGGCAATCCTTTGCTCTGAAATTTTATGATGTACAGGAAAACAGTGCCACATCCGACGTCGAGACATGCCCGATACAATCAAAGAGTAAGTGGCTCCGCATGCATTCTCCTAATTGGTAGCTGTCGTATTGAGATTAAATTGGGCATTAAATTAAAGTTAAAGAGAGATTAAATTGGGACCTGAAGTGTAGTAAAGTCATATAAGCACTTAAATATGAAACCCGTTGTTTATTGGGAACAAAACTGAGAACTCACGTTGCTTTGTTTGTAGAATTCAGTGTGTTCTTCCTAATATAGACTAAGAAAATTTCAAAATAACTTGTAACTCTGTATAGCCCATGTTTACTGTCACAAAGGCAGAACAAAAGGAAGAGGTTTAGAGTCCAGAAAACTTTCCCATGACCCTCCAGTTGCTCCTGCAACGCTCTCCTCTGTCCCCAGGTGGTGACCATGAACCTCCTTAGAAAATCCTCCCTGCACAGCTGGCGTCTTGGCTTTTGTGGGGCTCTGAAATGGAATTTAAGTCTTTCTTTCTGATTGTTTAGGGGAATATTTGTTTTCTTTGGCTTTGGGGTTGAGTTTTGGGGGTTTTGGGTTTTTTATATGATTGCTTTCATGACTTGAACATCAAATATGCTTTATGGTCACTTAATGGGGGCCTGTGGTGCAGGTGCTGCAAGAGGCAGATGGGTGGGAGGTGAGTGGTGGGCAGCAGGTCCGTGTAGGCTGGGGTTTGGGAGCTGCAGCACCTGGGGGAGGCTGTAGATCACAGCCCCCTTTCCCTCTGAATTTAAGACTGATGTGGGACTGGCAGCCCTTGTCTCCCGTAGCAGCAAGATGCTGCCAAGCAGCTAATTGGCAGCCTCTTGTTTCTTTGAGATGCCCTATCTCCTGACTCCCACCAAATCCTTGCCAGTGCACGTGACCTCTAATTGAAAGTAGAGAGATGCTGTCTGGCACACTGCTCCTAAAAGCTTGCTCATCTTTACATTAATGACCTAATCTTTGCATTTATGTTGTTCCTCCTTGTGCTTCCATGTTTTCAGATCGGTTTTCTGTGTTTTTGTTCTCTGGTTTTTGCTGTTTCTCCATGATTCTTGGTCACTGTCCGGCTGATATGTCTTATGGTGGCTGGGGAGGTGGTAACATGCCCTTATTCCAAGCATTTAGGCATTTTTGGGAATCCTGGCCCTAAGTAACTGCGTCTGTGAGTGGCAGAATATAGACCTGGCACAATTTAGCTCTAAAATCAATGTGTCATTGCTCTGCATGGACCCTGGATGAGGTAGATCTTCTGTGCATGAATCTTTGCTTTCCCCAGTGAATATACAAACAAGACAGTCCCAGACACAGGAGCAGTAGGACTGAGCAATGCAAAGACTGTTCCTGCGTGAATGTTGTAGCTGAAGATCCAACCCACTATATTTTCTGGTTTTTTAAGGCTGAAAGTAGTGTGAAATGCGCCATAAAGTTAAAAGATCAAAACACATAGCAAATTTTGATCTTTTAAATATTGTCAGGCAGAGAACTGGACAACCTTGGGTGAGTCTGATTACTTGCTTGAGACATCAGGCTGAAGCACTGCCTAACCTGGAATAGATCTCGAAGGTTTCTGGCTCCCTGTCCAGCGCTCGGCTCATTAGACCATCCTTCCTTGCCACTTCTAATAAGCTGTTCTACAGTTTGCTCATTTAAAACCTTTTTGTTCCTATTGCTCCATTTCTTATTTATAAAGATGTTAAATTAAGCATTTGCTTTAAATTAAATCACGGAAGTCTGTGATGTACTTTGCTCTTCAGCAAATATTATGAAATAAACCTTTTTGTATAAACAATGAAAACAGAGAAAAATTCAGAGATTTTCTAGACGTTGAGCAATCAACCTTTGCAATGAAATGGAATTGTATTCATAGAAAAATAAGTGATGAAACTAGATAATTAAAAACCATACCCAAAGTGGGCCATTGCACAAGAGCTGATCTACAAGAGCTCCATGAGATCAGTTCTCAAACCACAGACCTACAGAGAAGATGATACAATGCCTCTCACAACGAAAACCTCCCACAAATGGGCATGAGCTATAAGCATGAATTACTGTAATTACAATTCATTTAGGAAAATTAGGCTGCATATTACTCATTGATCTGAAAGAGGTTCGGGTGTTTGAAGAGAAAAGGTGATGAACCCTGTTCTCAGGAGCTGGTAGAAGGATCTGGGAGTCAGGCGGTGGGATCCCCAGGGCGGCTTCTGGTCATCAGAGGGCTCCAATATGAGAACCTGGGTTTAACTGCCGTGAGATTATTCAAGATTTACATAATTTTTATCAGTTTCTAAATCAGATCCTGGGCTAATCTATACTTTGTGCATGTCCATGAGCTTGTCATGTTGGAAAGTTGAGCAAAATTGGATGAATTTATTCAGAATTAACATGGTAGTTTGTGACTTGTTCCCCTCACTTCGGCTGATCGTGTTTTCATTCGATCTAAATTTGCCTTCTCCGTCCTCCAGTTAATTGCAAGTGTACACTATGTATATTCTCTTGCTGTTGGTTGCTATAGACTTTGCTAAAGGTATTTTTTCTTTGTACCTCCAGACTGAATCACAGGCTGTTTTCACAGAGATTTTGAGGGTAAATTCTCCAGTGTTTCTGGTGCTATTTCTGGTCTTGGAGTATAGTTTTTCTCTGATGTTGCCTCACTGTCCGTTTTAAAAATTGAAATTACTTTGGGCTCCCTGTTATGTTTGCAAAAGACTTTTGTGTTTCACCCCACCATAGTGGCATATCATAATATTTCCTTTGAGGTGTGGCTTTACGCCATTCCTTCCCACCCCCTCCTTCTCCAGAGTGGTGAACTGTTCCCTTTCTTTTTCTCCCACCTCACAGTTGCTTATCAGCCACCCAAAGCTAGGAGGTGGTTCCCTTTAGCATGTAAATAAAGCAACATTTTTTCCAGTAAGTAGCTCAGCCTGGCATTGTATGCCAGAAATTCTCATCTACACAATGATGAGTTCAAGTTTGTTATTGTGCCAAGGGTTTTTTTTTTCTTTCACGGTAGGAAAGGTGATCAGGCTGCAATTAGTCCTCTCCTTCCCCAGCCTTTTGTAACTCCATCTTTGCCAGTTTCTCATCTCCCAGAACCGAAGCCGAAAGTAACTTTTTTTTAATCCCTTTAACGTTACTGTCTTCCTGTCATCCAGTTCTGCATAGAATTAGCCTGTCCAGCTGACAGTAAATGATGTGGCATTAGAGCAATATTCAGAAAGATGTGCCTACAGTTCACTATTCTGGTCAGATGAGTGGGGAACATGCTTTTGCATATTAATTTGAAATTCAGTGAATATTTTGAATGCCACAGCATGTCTATAACATTATTTAAAAGATCCTGTGCACTCAGGCGTGTAATGATTGACATTGGCTGTAACTTGATGCAATGTTGCACTGTTTTAATTCTTTTTGGGGCAGTGTTATCTTTGATCACTTCGTATTCACTGGAAAAATCCCACAATTGCAATCCCACATTATGTTTCAGCGAGGATGCCAAGTTCTCTATGGTACGTAGCTATTCAAGGCACTTTGTCCACCCTCAGGCTGCTCATTAAAGTGATGGCAGTTTCTATTTTAATGAATAAGGTAGAGTGCAAATTCCCAACTTCATTCATAGACCTTGAATGGTAAAAAGGAGTGAGTTCTTTCTTCAGTTCCCAACTTCTTTGTTTTCTTGGAAATTGTGTAAATGTGTTCATAACCATGGCCACAACCCCATGTGCATGCAAAAAGCTCCAAGTTCCAAGCTTTTAACTTGCATCCAGGGTTCATATTATTAAAACTTCAGTCTGTGACCAACATCCCCCTCCCAGATTTCATTTCTAGACACAGTTGCATGTCCACATTGTGAGAGGTAAGAGTAGGACAATATCTGATGAGAGACTTAGTTCCCTCTTTTAATTCTCTGTTGTTCCTTCAGTAATCATCAGTGCTGTGCCAGAAAGCCTTTCTATACAAAAATAACATTCCTCGCTTGCAGGGCTGCCATTTAAAAGGCTGCACTTGCCCACAGTTACGCAGCAGGAGCACAAAAGCTGCTGCACATTTCCTCTCCGCTTAAAATATAGCACTTTAAGGTAAAGCATGAACTAAGTGCAATGCTGAAGTGCTGCACAAGTGGGAACAGTCGGTGTCAGGGAAGGAGGCAGAGCTCCCCACTCCCACTCCTGCCTATTATCCCTTTGCCATTCAAAACCATCCGCCTGGACGCCTTCTTTTGACCGCTGGTACTCCTCGGTTTGATGTGAAAAACTCTTTTTTTCCTACCCATTACCCAAAGTTTGGGAATAGCTGTCGCTGCCAAATGGAGGTTTTTGAAGGCGTTGCTGTGTTGTTCCTTGAAACTGGGTTAAGGAGTCCCTGTATTTTTTTCTTGCACCCACATTTACTTCTATCTCCCCTGCCAGGCAGAGGCAGAGGTGTTTTCGGGTGCCTGTAGTTGCCCTGGTTTGTAGCAACAACCAGCTGGAGGGCGCACCAATGTGTAGATTTGGGCTCAACCCTCGGGTATCAGTCTGGTGGTGGGAGGTTTTGCTTTGGTTTCTGGATCAGCTTCTGCTCAAACTCAGTCCCAGGGAGCTGGGGTTGTTCAGCCTGGAAAAGAGGAGATGGAGGGGGGACCTTCTCTTTTTTACAAGTCCCTAAATGGAGGCTGTAGTCAGGGAGAGTCTGTCTCTTCTCCCAAGGAACAAGTGATAGAACAAGAGGAAATGGCCTCAGGTAGTGCCAGGGGAGGTTTAGGATGGATATTAGGAAAAATTTAAGCACTGAAAGGGTTATCAAGCATTGGAACAGGCTGCCCAGGGCAGTGGTAGAATCACCATCCCTGGAGGTATTTAAAAGCCAGGCAGACACAGTGCTGAGGAACGTGGGTTAGTGGGGGATTTGACAGTGTTAAGTTGATGGTTGGACACAGTGATCTTAAAGGTCCCTTCCAACCTGGACAATTCTATGATTCAAAAATGTCCAGCAAGAGCCACTGAAGGCTCTTTCTAACCCCCTGGTGCCCTTTGCACTGGGCAGTCCCCATGTGTCTTTTCCACAAAGCCAAGCCATGGGGCAACTGGGGACCCACCAAGAGGATTCTGCCTCCGTCTTTCCCTGCCCACAGCTCCTTGGACCAGATCCATCTTTTCTGCAGAGATTTTAGCTTTAGCTGGGAGGTACAAGTGGCTTTGCTTGTGCACACTGGTTTGTACCCAGTTACATAAAATCAGAGAATCAAGTGCAGGTGCCTTTGATTTTTTTCCGTAAGAAAAACAGAAGATAAATATTGAAATATAAAAAAAAAAGAGTTTGCCATTTAATAATATTCAATAACTACACATGGTTGCAGGAGACTAAGGAATTGTTTTAATATTATTTTAATTTGCATATGTTCCTTCAAAATCCTCTTGCAGAAGGATACAGTTTCAGGGGAAAAGCCAAAACATTTAATCATTTAATAAAAGCAGCACTTGCCCTGTTGTTATTATCATGTCTTTCACATACCAGAGGATCTTTTCACATACCAGAGGATCCACTAAAACCTGTGGATTTTTTTCTGGAAGGATCTTTCTTTATTCAGTAAATTTTGTATCTGCTACCAACCACCATTGCCTGTTTCACGTCCACATCCACAGAGAGATGTGTGCATAGATTTCAGTTTCCACTTGTGATTTGCACCATTTAACAGGTTACTCTACTGCATAAAACGATCTTTTCTTCAGGCTTAGTTTCAGCGACCTGTTTTATACTTCATAATTTGGGGTGATTAGTAGTTGCTGGGAGCTCAGATTTACAGTACCACTATAACGTCATTTTTGCAGTTCCATTTTTCTCCTGAAGTCCAAAAGTGTTAGCTTCTATTATTCTTTACCTTGAATCAGTAGAATTTATTACCTTTGGGCCATGCAAAGCTGACAGCCCTGGAGAGCGTGGTTTCCCTGGGCAAGTCAACGGTCAACTAAAGAGGCTCCTTCCCTCTCCCCACCTGTGGAGGCTTCCTTCCCAAGACTCCCAGCCACACAAAAGAGAGTTTTTTGGTAAAACTTGCTGTTTTGGTAAGAAGGGTGGCTGTTCTCTGTGAGGAGGTGTGTCCCAAGGGGTCCAGGCTCACTGCAGAACCAGTATGGAAAGTTTTGGCTCTTCTCAGAGAGTTTCTCTGGGATGAATCACTACGACTGGCTAAGCTTCCAATCCACTGAAATTTAAAATTAAATAACAAGATTGTTGGTGTTGTGTTAGGGTTTTTGTTTTGGGTTTTTTTTTGTTTTTTTTTTGCTTAACTGGTAGCTCATAATTCAACAGAAAAAGCCACTCAGTGGCCTTTTTGCCTTGAGCACCCTCAGAAGAAAGATTTAGCATTTGGAATTTTAAATGATGATTTGATGATTTTCCATGTGCCAAAAGAGATATCGCTCACTATCCTAGGGCTGCATGAGGTGAAAAAAAAACCAACCCAACAACCACAAACAAACAAACAAACAAAAAAAACATAGAAAAAGCAGGCTGGCTAAGCAAACACCACCTCGGCATCCACAACTTGAGCTTTAGAAGGAGTAAAGCCATAATCGCAAGGACTGTGGTCTCAGCAGCGTGTGACCCCGAACACACAAAAGAAGTAGATCATTGAATTAAAAAAGTGCCATTTTCCAGAATGTAATTGCACCTCAAGGGGAAATAAATACCTTCTTGCTGCTTAGATTTGTAGTGTTCCTTTCCATAACTGAAGCATCAGGAATAATTATGCTAGAAGACACTTAAGCTAGTAGAGCAAACACATAGTGCATTTTATGGTGCTCGTGCTGGGCTTCTGGTGTAACAGGAGCAGAATTATATTAACACTGGTGCAGAATCACCCATCTCGAGTTGGTCTGAACGGCATTGTGCAGCTTTTCTCACTTTTTTATGGCTCTATTAATGCTTTGCACAAATTGTGGGGCTAAAGGAGTATTAAAATGTCTTTTGCTCAATCTTTTTACTGTGGGATTACATATACCTTGTTTCTATTTGATTTTGATTGCTTGCTTGGCCTAGATTCTCCGCAAGCATTTGGTATGACTGAATAATTTTTAGTTGTACTTTCTTGCCATGCTTTATGCTAATCTGCTGCTGTTTTGCAGCTTCAGCCTTGCCAGTCAATGCTGCAGTTGACAGTCTTTATCCTTTACTGGATTTTTAAAAGGGTATTTTATTGCCTGTCATTACCATTCATTGTGGCTTTATGGACTGTGCTCGCGCTCTCCGGATGCTGCGGCTGCCGCTCGCTCCCTGTCGCATCTCCCTTTGTTCTGCCGCAGGCACCGGCCCCTCCACCACAAGTTTGATACCGTCCCTTCTGCCTCCCACCCCTCTGGAACCGCCGCCAATGTCCCCTTGTACTGGGGCTGCTGGAGCTCACAGAGGAGAGAGCATCATTTCAGTTCCTGAATGTCTTCGTGGTTTAAACTGAATGTTGTTTTTTTTTTTCTCAGGGTGAATATTAAATACGAAGTTACCGGCAAAACTGTATCATGCTTCAGGAGTTTTGACACCTCTCAAGTGTTTTTTATTATGCTAATGTGTATTGGAAGGAAATAGCAATGTTTCATTCAAGTGACATAATTGGATTAATACTTATTTATTAAGAACACATTGAATTTCTCATACCCTGCTTATGACTATTTCTCAGCTTTATATAATAATATATGGGTATGGCTGAAAATCAAACTCATATATGCAGTTCCTCAGAACTTTGTGGTGTCTTGCGTGGAGCAGAACCCATATATAAATAAGATTATTGTGAACTCAAGGAGATTTTTACAACTCAGTTCTCACCTTCTTTAATAGGTACACAATTTTAGGTACTTTACTGTATTTAGAGGTGATTTCAGGACAGTTAAGTTACCAAGGAAATACTTAAGCTGTGTCAAAATAAAGGCTTGTCAGTGGAACTTGCTGAAAACCAAATCAAAATGTTTTTAATACAGATAGGACCTAATACCGTGTTCCTCGCCCATAGACCCATAGTACCAAGTGTTGCCCCTGAGCCCATCGGTATCGTCTCTGGTCCCAGGCAAGAGGGGAGTGAGAGCTGAGGCTGGCAACCAGAAAACAGGCTGGTGTTGCCTGCGGGGCATCACTTCTTCACTGCTGTTGTCTTTCTACCTGTTAAGGTGTGAGATCATGGAAAGGAGGGAAGGCTGGAGATTTACTAGTTTGGAGTTGGACTTGAACAGAGGTATTTATGTAGGAATACAGATATGCATAAATCTTCACCTGACTACTCAGCAAAAGGAAAATGGATAGTTTCCTATAGCAACACTTAAATGTTTTTATTGCTGTTCTTAGAGTAAATAAATCATTCACTCTGTACTTTTTCATGAGGTGATTTATACCTTGAAAATGCAGTATTCTTGTCAAGTCTGTGTTATATTGGGAGAGCAGGAGTAGAGCTGTGAAAGCCCTGCTTCTCAGGGATCTGCAGTGGCTGTTAACCAACAAGTTGGCTCTCCTGTGCTGCAGAGACACACATTTTTAAAAGCTGGGCTTAAATGCCTCCTTCGGTGGGAGCTGAGTGCTCAGCACCTCCCAGGATTGGACCTCAAATACTTATCTGTATGAGCTTTCCATTATTCATTCTACAAATGAAACTGGTTGTAATGTAAATTATAGAATGAATCTTTCTATGGCTTAAGATCCTGTAACTTAAACCTCCTAGGCTGCTTATCTGCCTTCTGCCACCTACCTACAGTTTATCCGGTGCACTTGGCATTCTTGATTGTTCCTTGCATATAAATTTCAATCATACCCACAGGGTACCTCTAGTCTATAATAACTTGCATTGTGAACAATTTAGCAAGAGAACCGTTCTGCCCAAACAGTGAGTGAGACATTTGCTACTGGGAAAAGCAAAACCCTTGGGAAGTACCGTGCACGTTCCCCACGTAACACTGTAATAGGGCAATTGTATTGAAATTAAAATAGAGATTGAGAGATTTATCTCCCCTTTCAGTCACACAGTATCATGGAACTGTCCGGGAGCCTCTAAGCAGAGCAATCCCACATATGCAAAATCAGCTGCCTCAGACAGTCGGGCTGATTGGCTAACGATGGCTTGATACCTTCTACAAAAGTCATTAAAATTCTTCCTTATCTCAAGGGAATAACTTTGCACTGTAATAATCTTATTATACCCCCGTTGTTCTATCCCTCTGCCAGCCAGGTTATGCACGACATCTGCCTCTCTGATTCTGTGCCTGCCTTTCATCCTGCTCTGTGTACGGCCCCGAGCGAGCCCTGCCCATGAGTTTCTCTGAAGCACCCTAGATGCTGCTGTAGGAACTCCTCAGTGACGTTAAGAAGGGAAAAATGGTCACTGGTGCTGCATGGACATAGACCTCAGAAAAACTCTGCACAGAGTGTGTTAACTGGAGATCTGAGTAACAAGGAAAGTGTAAAGGTGGTCTGTGGTAGCCGTGCTGTCCAAGAGAAGTGACAGCAAACGGTACTCTACATGCACTCACAGTTTTTGTCCCTGTAGAGAGGTGAGTGTTGGTCTCTTCTCCCAAGTAACAGGCGATAGGACAAGAGGAAACGGCCTCAAGTTGCACCAGGGGAGGTTGAAGATGGATATTAGGAAAAAATTTTTACAATTAAAGGGGGTTATCAAACACTGGAACAGGCTGCCCAGGGGAGATCGTGGAGTCACCATCCCTGGAGGTATTTAAATCCAGGCAGACGTGGTGCTGAGGGACATGGTTTAGTGATGGTTTTTAGTGATGGTTTTTGTCAGTGTTAGGTCGATGGTTGCACTTAATGATCTGAAAGATCTCTCCCAACCCAGACAATTCTATGATTCTGTGTCAGAGAAATGAGGCCTGTGCAAGTAGGGGTGAAAGTGGGATGAATCTTGAAAGCCTGGTAGTCTATGAGTTGGAGATGGAAAAGGTTCTGTTTGTCCAACATCAGCCAGGACTGTGATGTGGAGCAGTCCTTAAAGTATCCCAGACAGACATGGTCTATTTTAGTGAAACCTGAAAAGGTTTGACATTCTTGATTGCCCTTAAATCTGTGTAGTTTTTAATTAAAAACCCCAGCACTTGTAAATAACAAAACAGTTGCTCCTGTGATTTACCATCTCATCGTACCTTTTAGCAGCAGAGTCAGAACCGTCTGCTCGGCGAGGCTGCAGAGGGGAGCACAGCAGAACTGTTTCAGGACATTCTAGGCAAATGAAATTCTTCTCAGGAACCTAAAAGATGTATTCGGTGGTTCCTACCAGCATTAGAATACAGCAAGAAGGATTACGCTTAAAATCTATTGCAAGTGATTTCCTTTAATAAAGTTAAGGAGATTTCTCTCTGTAATACTCATCATGTTCCTCCTGAAGTTCATTCTATTATTCTCCTCAATAGTATTTCCATGAAGTCCTCCTAAAATTTATGGGGTAGGGAGTTTTGGCCTCAGCTATACAGGAGAGCACTGTAGGGAGGAAAGCCTGGGGAGGCAGTTGTGGTTCTGTGTCCTTCGGCAGGACCACAGGAGATGAGTGGGAAAAATGTACTTGGCAGTTCAGGAAATGAATAGAAATGTAGTTAAATTCTAATAATTCTTTCTCAGACTTAAATGAAATTATCTTCTCACTGAAATGGAAAACAAAATCTGAAATACCTTTTCAGGTCAAAACTAAAAGTAGTTCACTATTAAAAAAAAAGTCTGTATTTGATGTGGGACAACTGCTAAAATCAAAGAGAGGAGATTTCAAGGAACAGTGGTAGTGGTTTCCTTTTTCCCAGCAGTCTGTGATGGGAAGTTCCCTTGTGGCAGGAACAGAATCACCCAAAGGCCTCCACGTTAGGACTCTTTTAAGAAATCAGAAATAGTGGGTCAAGCAGCCTGATGAATTGAGCTTGAGCCAAACACTCTTAGGTCAGTGTCCTCAGGAGAAAGCTCTGGAGCGTTCCTGGGCCAGACAGCCTGTCCTGTGTGGTTCCACATTGCAGGAAACAGTTGGACAAATTGTGGGTGGCTTAATGACATGCTGGTACCCCAGAGACCTAGGAGAAATCTGAAGGCCTGTCTCTGTCCAAATACAAAACGATTAATTAAATATTAACAGAGGATGAGAAGATGTGTCAGAAAGTCTGCAGTGTGCTCTGCCCTCATGTCTTCTACCATCAACCCTCCCACTAAAGTTAAAACAACCATCCTCAGTCTTGTGTTTTCTACAGTTACTGCATTATATCCCTACCATTTACACAACACTGTACTCAGGGTGGGATGCCTGAGCTGAGCTGAAAGAATCTGAATCTGCAGAAACAGAGACACTCTGGGATTCTTAACTGTGGCATTCAACTTAGGAACTTCACGAAATAATTATCTTCTTTGGCTTCACTTCACCTGAAGAAAAGTAGGGGGATACCCTTTATCCTAACCTGTCCCTTTAGGCACAGGTGATTTCTGCATATATTTAAGAGAGGCTTTTAAAATCAAACTTCAAGGGAAGATTCATTTGTTAGGTTTTAGCTGTCATTTGCAGTAATCCCTGGGCACAGCAAATAGGCTGAAGTTTTGGTGTGAGACACCGTACAATCAAGTAGTAAGAGAAAGTTCTTGTCTGAAGAAGCTAGTGGTCTAAAACTGGAAAAAAAAAAAAAGAAAAAAAAAAAGGAAATCTGTATATTCTACATGTTCACATATGGGAATTCAGAGCCACACTGCGTGCCTGATCCTGAGTGGCTCTTAGAGCCCCTGGTATTCTCAGCAACCAAAGTCATTACTTCCAGCCCCAGCCCACACTGAAGTGCTCGTTTCTTTCTCTAACAGGTAGAATAATCAATATTTCTCTAACGCTGCCTTTAGCCAGCTCTGACCTGCTCCCGTGGAAATCAGCAGCAGAGTTCCTGACTTCATATGGAGCCCCAGCACAGCCAACCTGCATTATAAACACAAGGTGGTAGTAATTACAGCTCTTTGTTTGCTGCTCCATGTCTGGGTAGAACTTTCCTCTGTCTTTGTCCCAGGAGCTACAATATGTCTTGAAATCAATAGAATCAATACCTTTAAAAAAGATTTGTTGATGTTTGGACTACACATAAAATTAGATCCTCTGATTAATACTGCAACAGTGTGACAGCATCACTCCATTACAGCAGGTGAAGCCCTTCCTCACTTACCTACTTACAAAGAGCTGTATCTTGTAATAATAAAGACTAAAAATTACAGCTAAAAGAATAGTTATTGGCTTCCAGAAATAAACTGCAAACTACTTCCATTGTGCTCCCTTTCCAAACGCATTGTATTGTCATTTATTCACGTCCTTCCTGGAGCTGGATGTCAGAGCACTTCCCAAAGTAACAAACAATGTAGTCCCACCAAGGGGTTAATGCGGCCACTGCCAGGCTGCAAATCACAGCCCATCGGCACCAGCCCCTTCTGGAGAATGGTGCTGGAGGCTCTTGAGTGAGTAACCATCTCCACCTCTGGTGCTGGTGGCCATACGAATTATCTCTGAGCTCCTAAAATCTGACTCTCTGCTTATAAGTATTGGACTCAAGGATTTGTTTGTCTTTTAAAAGATTCAGTGTAAGCAGCAGGTGTTGCTTGCACAGTGTAATGATTTCATCTTATTCCCCAGACTCTCCTAGACTGTCTTCTTGGCTGTCTTACTTTCAGTCCCTGGTTCAGTAAAGAGCTTGTCTGAGACCTGAATTGTGCCCGTATAACGGTAATGTGGTGTCACCTTTATTAATATGCTTACATCCTTGTAAAAGAGAGTGTGAATGTGCATTAGGAATGCAGTTCAGGTGGCAGACCTCGCAGTGTGTCCTCTGAACCTGCCTTGAGGGTAGAGAATCATTCTGGAAAATAGGTGTATGGGAACTTCTGAGCCTGTCTACAGCTCCAAAAGCCAGTGGCCAAACTCTGCTCACTGGTAAACCTTTTACACCCTGGTGCCATCAGAGACATTGTCCCTGCCTTACACTGACATCAGAAGCAAGTTGGCTTCAAGTTCTCCAGTATTTCCATTCCTGCTGCTGTAGATGTCCCATAACACTCTAGGAGTTTCTTCTCCACCATTCCTGGGATCTGGGAGTGTTTCTGGGACCGAGGAACTAGGAGTTGGAAATGCTTTGCGTTCGGACTGGGTTGTCTCTACTGCTCAGGTAAATTAGATTTATGTCCCAGCTTGTAAAGTTCTGTAACATCTTACTGCACTTCCCTAGATTCACCTCTCAGGAGATTGGTTTTAATTGCAGAGCAGTGTCTCTGAGTTTATTTGTTACCAAATGTTCTTCTCTGTATTTTAATTTTAGTTACAAACGTGTAGCTCCTATAAACTCCGTCTCAATGATATTTTCTTTCTGCATTTCTTTTTCTCGTGTTTCTCTTGTATCTGTGCAGTAAGAGACTTCACTCAGTTCGTTTTGAAAATAGTTATCCTCCTCCCCCCAAATTTTCAGTCTTAAATAACCATGTCAAGGTATATTATTTTTTAAAGCCTTGATAAGAAGCTATTTTATTATTCCTCAGATGAGTAATCAAAGTCATTGGAGAGTGCTTGGTGAAACAGAGTGAAATAACATGCTGAAACAGAGCTTTTTTGGAGAGAATAAAGCAGCTAGTAATTGGCTGCATGGTGCAAATTCAGCTGTTTGGTAGGAGGTGCCAGGCACGGGGATGCTGGTGGGGGGGTATATAGTCCTGGCCTTCCAGGTGGAGTAAACCAGAACAGCAACAGGCTGGTTCATGGTGGAAAAGGGAGGAAGGGAGGAGAGTTCGGAAATTTCAGAAATGAGGAAGGAAGCTGCAGCTGATGGATGTCGCAAAGGCTTTCTGGAGAGTAGCAGAAACAGCTCCCTGGTTTTGTCTCCAGAAGACAAATGGGAATGGGAAGATATGGTTCTGTTCAGGGGAACTGCCTTCAAGTGCAAGAGTGCAGCTGGACCTGGTGGTACGGCCAGGTGTCAGCAGTGATGACAGCAAAGGCGGTAACCTGGGATGTTGTTGAGAGAACAGTTTTCATAGGATGGGATGAGAAAATAGGCTACAGGTGGGTACAGGGTGAAGTTGTAGCTGGTGAGCCAGATGAATGGCTGTCATCCAAAAAGAAATGGCCTCATTTTCCCTCCCTGCTCCTGACCACAGCATTGTCTTGTGTATCTGGTGATGCTTCTGCCACTTGTGAGCTCTCGTCTTGACCCTTGCTAGATTATCGAGGAGAAGGTGGAGCAAGTTCAGGATCTTCTCCATTTGCTGTTGGGTCATCTTGGCCCCCCCATGCACCATTGCTTTGTACCACTTGCTGCTGGGGGGAACCTTGAGCTGTGAGGAGCAGAGAGAAGGAACCACACCAAGGCTGGCCCTTGCTGCTCACTGAACCATCAGGTAGTGGGGCATGGCCAACAGATTAATCAGAAACTACAAAGAATTTTCTTTATCTCTTTTTGTAAATTAAAATGAAAGATTCTTATTGCAACTTTATAGCTTGAATTATGGGACAGTATGGTCATGGGAAACATTTGTTAAGAGGCTTTGAGCATACTCACACAATTGAAACTTTGACCTAAAGCAGTCCTTTTGTTTTGAAAGAACTAAGTGTTTCTCTCAGAACTGTGTCATATTTAATTTCATTTCATCTCATCGCAGCAACACCCTGTTGAGTGTAAAAAAAAAAAAAAAAGAAAAAAGACAATTTCATTTGTTTCTGTTCTGTACAAAAAGAAATTGAATGTATGAAAATTGAGTTTTTATAATTAAGTTCTATAACATCAGGAGAAACAAATATATCTGTGAAATGCATGCTGACCCTGAGATATTTGCATATCTATATATGCAGACCTGCACACTTCTGCATGTGTTCTGCTAAAAATAGTCCTTCACAGGCATGGCTCTGCCAAGGAGCTCCACGAGACCTGGCCTTTGGAGGTCATATTTGCACAGAGAAGAAGTTACTTGGGTGGCTCATCTCCATGTTGTTAACAGGAACTGCTTTTGGAGCAAGGTGCTGTTCGATCCTGTGGTGTTTGGAGCATGGTGAGGGTCACCTGCAGAAACGTAGGGTGCTGGAAGGAGAAACAGGACTTTGGGTTGAATTCTGCTCTCCTTCATACACGATTGCAGTGGATCCTGCTGCTGCAAGGGACAGCCCAGGTCTGTGGGCTCCTGATGGTGCTCTGAGCAGCTGGGTCGTCCTGCTTTGAGGGTTTGGCAGAACTATTCTGATAAAAATAAGAACTGACTCAAAGCTTTGCCTGCACAGCCTGTTGTCCTTGATTTTGCACATTCCTAAAGATGAGCAAACTCAGCAAGGTTATAGGTAGAAGCAGAGAGAAGGACTGAAAAATTCACTGTAGCGAGACTTCAGATCGACTATTGTATGAAGATGTCCCTGGTATTTAATCCCGGGGTTCATCCTGTGTATGAATAGATACATTTTTGCTGATGCTGATGACATAGGGAAGTGCCCGTTAGTGGACCATTCACTCATTTAATCATCCTACATGTGTGTCAGTGAGGGTGGGAATACTGAGAGAATTTAACAAAACTGAGAGACACTCAGTAAGGTATTTCTGTCTTTTTAAACACTTACTCCCTCCTTCCTCCCTACGAAGACTTGGTGAGTTCAGTATTCTTATGGTTCATATGACAATTGCATCCCTCCTCTTGTTCTATCTTAATTAGCATTTTCGTGTGCATTTACTTGTTCTTGCTGAAAAGCCTGGGAAGAGAGTGAAGATGTTCAGGTAATTAAGTGATTATGGAATCCCCACCTCTTTCTCTGACTGCCCCAGGGAAAATTGCCAACTTGCTAGCCTGTACTGCCATTGCCTGCATTGTCACCTGCGGTGTCACCCGCCTGTGAGCTGTGGTCAGGCTGCAGGGTCAGTGCTACGTGGTGTTGCTGTAATAGTCATCACCAACATATGCGTTATTGAGAAGCTCTCTGATGGTGCATGTGTTGTATCTTCACATAAATGCAAGGAATCGATTTAAAAATAAAGACCTAACAAGTTGTCCATTCTGCTGCACTGAGACCATCCCTGGGGATGTGTGTTAATTCTGGAGGGGATGGAGAGAAGGTGTATGCCCAATGCAGGCAGGGGCAAAAAGCAGCAGGTAGATCCACTTCCTGCCTTTCTGGAGACCTTGTAAGATGTCTGTGTGAAGGGCTCTCGCTGAGTGCCATGTCTGTTTTAAACCGTAGAATCACAGAATGGGTTGGGTTGGAAGGGACAGTAAAGATCATCTTGTTCCAACCCCCTGCCCTGGGCAGGGACACCTCCCACCACACCAGGTTGCTCAAAAACCCATCCAGCCTGGCCTTGAACCCCTCCAGGGATGGGGCAGCCACAGCTTCCCTCGGCAACCTGGGCCAGGGTCTCACCACCCTCACAGCAAAGAATTTCTTCTTCTCACCTAAATCTCTTCTCTTTCAGTTTAAAACCCTTCCCCTTCATCCTATGACTCCCCTCCCTGATCAAGAGTCTCTCCCCATCTCTTCTGGAGCTGCTTCAGGGACTGGAAGGGGCTCTAAGGTCTCCCCAGAGCCTTTTCTTCTCTCATCTCTCTCAGCCTGTCCTCACAGTAGAGGGGCTTCAGCCCTTTGAGTGCCTTCGTAACCCACCACAGATGAAGTAGAGATTCAAAGCCAAGGCATGGAGAGGATGGCAAGAAGTGTGGGATTGGGCTACCGTTGCCTGCCTAGCATGTGGCGATGTTTGTGTGGTGTTTGCTACTACATTTAACGAGAGGAGAGGCTGTGAGCAGGCTTTGTACAGGCTCATCTGTTGCCCATCAGGGGCAGTTTCCAGTTGGGTGCTGCAGGGTGCTGGTGCCCATGGGGGAGAGGGGCAGCCCATTCATTGTCCTTGTAGGACTGGCCAGCTTGGGTTTGCTGCCCTTCCCTGTGACTGACAGCCAGCATGCATTTATGGCACTTCTCATACCTTGCGACAAACACCGAAATTACATGCTTTAGCTGAAAGACAGCCAAAACGTCTGAAAGGCTCATTGTTTCCCAAGTAATATTTTCAATACAAATTGAGCTGAATGGTTCTTGAAAACAATTGTATATTAAACTCCAGCAAATATACGTGCTGTTCTGGCCCACACAGGCTAATATAAACACCAGCGTGACTTGATAAAAGCACAATGAAAGGTTCTATTTTTGTTAGTGTCAGTGACCTTGTGTGCCTGTTTGAGGACTGTTCAATCTCCTGTTCAGGATGTATAAAATTAATATACCTAAGGGGGAGGATGTTATTAGGAGTTAGCTCGGAAATGCTACAGGAAATGCTGCAGATAGATGGCTGAAATTACCCTGTAGACATTGTTCAAACAGATCTGTGTTTAAAATTAAACTTACAAGAAAATCCTTCTATGAGTTAGTCACCAACAGAAGAAGTATCTATTGATTGCATCTCCATTTGTTACATCTTAATAAAAGAAAGAGTTTTTAAACTACATAAAAGAACAAGGGGGGG